>JAUDJH010000038.1:1200000-1800000 GCA_036320925.1 Automeris io | reverse complement strand
ACAGTGTAAACTCCATATAACGTCACTCGATTTAACGACAAACTCCCTAAAACGTCGATATCACTCGGCTTTGGTTGGTTTAGCTTGTTTCTCATACAATGATACACTCTATATAGCATTACATTCACTCTCAATAACGACAGCAATTTAATAATATAAAGTACTATTTAAGTTGGCAAAATTAGTAAAAACTGCACAGCTGTGTACGTTCTTTTGTCGCTTTATTATCGTAACCCGTAATAATCTCGACTGTCGGCATTACATATACCGAACATCACCAAGATGGCTCAATCACAAGATACGAATAAAACAATTGAAAAAATACAACAAAATAACTGGTGTAGCAAAAGACGTCAGACAAAAATAACAGATTATACTCAATAGCGATCAAATAAGAATTGTTTTTTTATGTAATTACTAACACTAGTCTGAAATAAACTTTTTCTAATACAGATTATTCTTCTCTCCATTTAACGACAACTCTCTATAACGTCAAAATATGCACATTCCCTTGAGGGTCGTTATATAGAGTTTGCACTGAATTTAGATAATACTGAGATTGTAGATAAGACTTGCTGTGGTGACCAGGTGTTACTCGAATTAATATCGAGGGGTGAAAGGCTATTTGGTTTAAGCGACATTTTTTTGGGATATAGTAATATATATATATATATATCTGGAATCGGTAAAAAACGCTGATTCCGAATATATATATAATAGTATATCAAAAAAATGTCGCTTAAACCAAATAGCTTTTCACCCCCTCAATATAATTTACCAGAACGATTTTATAATAGAAATAATACATCGTCATGCTTGTAATGCTTATCCTTTTTGGTATGATCAGAGATTCTTTCGTTGTCTCCACTTTACGTTTATATCTCGTGCCCAACATGACCAGCAGCGCAGCTGATCGCCTTTCTCACATCACTAGTACACATGACCAGTGACATGCATAGGGTATTTAGAAAAAGTAGGCAGAATTCCAGTAATTAATTTGAATATTATATAGTTATAGTACTTAAATATTATATTGCGCTTATGAGAAAGAAAAAGTGGCGTGAAAATACAATAGATATGAATATAAATGTTTCCTTTTTTGTTTAATTTTAACCAATTAATTGCAGACTCATTTACCGTAAGGGCATACAATGCTTTCATGCATCTATGGAATGACCGCTATTGCAGATGACATTACTATCAGATGCCATGCGGGCTTCCTCACGATGTCATCGTTCACCGGTGAGCAAATGACACCTCAAATTCGTACGTAATCTTGAAAAACACAGACGTAAGTGCCGGGATTCGAACCTATGACCGTTTGCGTCGCCTTACATAGATACCGGTACCTTTTCCGTTAGTCCATCACATCAGTGTATCTCTGCTCACCTCAAAAGGGATATATCGTGAAGAAATGATCGTTTTTATTGATACCTACGCGTTTCTGATGAAAAGGGTCTCGATAAACAGACGGATAACAAGTGAACTTATAAAAGTATCTTTTTCTTTTTACGTACAGAGCCCTAAAAAAGGGGGGAATGAAATGTAATAAAACTTTATTCAAATAGGCCTACTTCCAAGCACTTTTGAATTGTCAAAAAAAAAGTAAAGCGAATCTACCACCGGTTTGTAAAGCAGAATCTACCGAGAAGAGCCGGCAAGAGACTCTGGTAGTTTCTCTTTTTACCATAATGAGGTACAATAACAGGTATAATATACAAAGCATTGAATGCCCCGCGAGAAAGATTGCATATATTAAGAGCACGCACTTTTATCATTCAAACAGTCATTGATGGAGTAATATCCCTTTTTAGCAATTTAGTTTTATACTATATCTGGCATCTGTCGCTTTCATTGTAAAGCATTATCAATAACCAATGAGTATTATTCAAACAATATATTTATCTAACTTATAAAATGTGGTGTAACTGTTATCACATTAAAGATAACACTTGGTGCTAAATAACTCCTTTATAAATATTATGAATTAATCAATAATAAAACTCAAATTAAAATTTTGAACGCCGACTGAAGAAATATCTAAAAAGTAAATCTCTATATATCTTATATATAAAAATGAATCGCTAAATGTCTTGATAAGCGCGAAACTCGAGAACGGCTGAACCGATTTGGCTGATTTCTTTTTTGTTGTGTTTCTTGAAGTCTGGGGAAGGTTATTATAGAGAGAAAATTTTTAAAAATTCCCTGCAACTGTCTAAAACCACCACTTTTCTATATTCTCATACAAAAGATTTGTTATAAGTCAATTTGAACTTTAACACCATACCATAAAGTTTAAATGTTAGTGGACGGGTTCCGGGAAGGGAAAACAATTATTGAGTGATGTATAAATATTAATGTCAATATTTGTCAATTTTTATACATATAGCATTAAGGCCAGGTAGCTTCACAATTTTCAAAAAAATCTGACGGGGAATATATTGACATTAAAAAAAACAATGTGGCTTTGTTTTAGAGAAATAGGGCAGAACAAGGTCGGCCGGGACAGCTAGTCAATAATAAAACTCAAATTAAAATGTTGAACGCCGACTGAAGAAAACTCTAAAAAGTAAATCTCTATATATTATACTAGCTGATCCGGCAAACGTTGTTTTGCTATATAAGTTATTGTAATATCTTCTAAGATGTTCATTGAAATTGAGTGATGTCAAAGACAATTTTGTTCACAATTAAATACTCTTAATCAACAACACATTTATTTGGATAAAGATTAATATTATTACGTTGATACAACTCTTAACAAATAATGCATTAATTTCGACCAAATTTGATTACCATAAAAACGGTTCTAGTGAGTTAATCTTAAAAGATAGACAAATACTGTCGTGGACATTTTTCTAGATCATTTCAAGAGGAATAATTCTTTCATAGATATATTTTTGGTATCTTGAACCGTTTTTGTAGCGCACGCAATGGAAGCCCTCAAGGATGAATAATTTTCCCCGTTTTTTTCACATTTTCCATTATTTCTTCGCTCCTAATAATTGCATCGTGATGTTATATAGCCTAAAGCCTTCCTCGATAAATGGCCTATTCAACTCAAAAAGAATTTTTCAATTCGAACCAGTAGTTCCTGAGATTAGCGCGTTCAAACAAACAAACAAACAAACAAACTCTTCAGCTTTATAATATTAGTATAGATTATAAAATTTTCGTGTCACAATGTTAGTTACCTTACTCCTATGAAACGGCTTTACCGATTTTTACCAGATTTTATATGCATATTCAGTAGGTTTGAGAATCGACTACTGTCTATTCCTCATACCCCTAAGTAATAAGGGTTGTTCAACCTTAACGTTTTTTTAAATTTTTGGACAATATTTTTTGTTTTTATTTTTCTATAATGTGGCATTAAAAATACATACAACCCTAAATTTTTTAATAGCCATTTTAGTAATTTAATCATTTTTCATCCGGCTCGATAACTGATCAATTATCACCTAGAAATAACATTTTTTTTTTTATTCTATTTATTTAAGGGACTTTTACGTGTGTATGTATGTCAGCCCCATCGTACCCTAATACAGAAATACCTAACATATTACATATGGTGCCATTGATCTGAAAAAGCCAGACGCCTCATCAGATAATAGTTCTGTTAAGATTTTGTTAAACATCCCGATGTCAAGGCTGTTTAGAGCAAAGGCACTCACAAACGCCTCCCTCATAGGTTCAGATCGGAACCTAGAAATAACATATATGGCAAATCAACGTTTGCCGGGTCAGCTAGTTATATATATATATATATATATATATATATATATATATATATATATATATAGACGAGTGAAATATTACAGCTTGGGCTGATGAACATAGTTCGCTGGTGGTCAACATGGTCAGCGATCTTTTCCTGCCGGCCACAGTTCGCACAACGGTCGACAGCGATAAGTCGTGGACGGCTCTGCCCCAATTCAGCAAGTCTGTAATTACCCGGAAATAGGAAGCCGCCAATGTCCCCACAGTCCCCAGGGACCGGCGCCGACCACACGGAAAGTTCACTGCGGGTCCCTAGGAATATGAATGTCGAAAATGAAAAAAAATATCGTTATAACGATATATCGATATTTATTAAAATATCAATATCGGCATCGATATATCGAAGGAAAAATATCGATATATCGATTACATCTCAATAAACACGAAAGTATTTTACCAGAATTCATTTTTATTGGACAAAATTACAAAAATATCAAGAACTAAAAATCTATCTTCTAACTTTAAGACCTATTTAAGATATCAAACAAAACTAAATAATAAATAAATAAATGGCGGCAAATAATATACATGCAACAAATTCAGATGTCAATCCATGCAATGTAACAAAACATAATACTCAACAGTCATAGACAATATAGTTTTTTTTTTCTTTCGGTCCTATCTTCTACAGTTCAGATTTCAGCGACTTCACTATCATAAAAATTTTAAAAATATCGTTATTGATACAATTTTCGATACTGGATATTTTGTATCGATATATCATTATAAAATATATCGCCCAAAAATATCGATATATTGTATTGAAAATATCGATATATCGATGTATCGATATTTATTCGACTAGCCTACCCAGGGACCGGCGCCGGCCTTAACGCGTTAAAGAGTTTAATTAGACTTTAACTGGTTTTTGTAACTAATTCGAGCTTAGATCGCATGTAAATGTTATATGGCAATAACATTTTAATTCTCACGAGTAATACATTTTCTGACGTATTTTGGTACTGCTATTTTGTCACCGATATGTCCTTTTAGGTCGGACAGGGTTGTTTAAACAGGCTGTATTAGCACGTTCGTTTATAAATATGTTTGTATTGTTAACACATAGCTAATGACATTATTACCTTAAAAGTTTTGCGTCAAAATCCTCGAAAAACACCTTCCACGCTAACTAAAGTCTATAATTATGACATCATTGGAAATCCAATTTTATGGTGTAACGAAATCTTTTGAATTTTACTCTGCGCTTATTTTTTCTTTTAGTAGTTTTAGTAGTTTGTAGTGACCCTACTTATGATGTTAAGGCTCTGGGTTCGAGTCCTGGTAGTGGTAACCTTTTCTGTGATGAACAGATGAGTTTGTCGTGAGTCATTCCTGTATACAGTGATTTTATAGACGAGGGAGATATTTCAGGATACAATCATTTTTACATTCTTTTAAGTAATAAAAATGTAAATAACAATATTCCCTAACAAATCATAAAGAAACATTGATGAACAAATGAGAATTGATCCGTAAAAAGTTTGGACACCGCAGCGCGTGTGGCGCACGATTGAATGGCATGTAGGTGAAATTCCTTTTACGTCATTTTAGGTAAACTGGTAATTGTCTCGCTTCCCTTTAGTGCTTTATCCTGGCTTAGGAGAGACAAAATACCTACTTAATAATTAATTGTTATTTATTCTATCATGTGTGTAATTGCCCCTTAATATGTTGACTATAAATTACTTTGTATTAATGGAAATATCAAGATATCACTATTCCTATATATTTGGAATTAGAATCGAATGCTGAGTATCCTCTTGGAATATATCCCTCGTCTATAAAATCAGCCTGTATATATACATTTGTCTAGTACTCATAGTACAAGCGCAAGGTAAATTTGTGACTAAATCAATGAGTATAATTGTTAGTAAATATTATTAATTCCTGTACTTAACTCTATCATATGATTGGTTTGAAAATAGTGTCACCGATAACACGTACAAAGGCATTCTTCGATAGTCCGGGCACGTGGAGTGGATGAATGATGAACGGATGACGAAAGAGATATACAATATGAATATGAGTGGAAGTAACAGTCGAGCCCGACCGAGAATTACCTACGCAGACCAAATAAAACAGCTCTGGTGGAGGATAATGACAAAAGTACGCGGCATCGGCGTGAGCAGAGATGGGCAAAATGTAATCTGATTAACAATTAACGATTACATAATGTAGTCGCAATTTTAATTTTCTTGCTCTGTAATCATGATTAAATAAAAATATATATATATTTATTCGACAAACAACTACAAGGCAGCACATTAAAATCAGCTGACACCCAAACTAGGACACCCTGTATCTTGGATGTCAGCATATATCACACAAATTTGTTACAGTTTATTACCGCTGCGTAGCGCCAATCATAACTCAAAACAATACAAAAACAACATTACATACCAAACAACAGACTATACAAACAAAGTGAATAACAATTACAAAAGAATGTTAATATTAAAGCCCAAGCACATCTATACCTGCAACAGTTCCTCTGTATCATTATATTTTAGATTCGACAACCAGTCTCTTAGCTTCATCTTACATTCGAATTTTGATAAGTTCAAGATATTTAATTCATGATTAACCTTATTATAAATCCTTGAACCAAGAACCCAAAATTGTTTCTCAGCAAAATGAGACTTGTGAATCGGCATATGGCAAACATATCTCATTCTGCGAGGTTTTCTTATGCTATCTGTCCCTATAAGGACCACTCTATGTTTGCGAAGGACAAGTTTCGAGACAAAGAGCTGTCTTACTGTTAAAACTTGACATCTAGAATATAACAGCTCAGTAGGAAACCTTCTGGATTCTTTAAGCATGAGTTTTAAGACAGCTCTTTGAGCCCAAACAGCAATGCAGTAAGATATCAAGGATTCACACAGAGAGAAATAAACAGTCCTAAGAGTATAAATGTCAGCAGAATTTCTCAATTTCTTAAAGACATAGATAAGTTTTTGAGTTTTATTGATCAAAATATCTATATGAGATTTCCAACTTAACATTTCGTCTAAATATAAAAAAATCCATTTAAAACATTAAGAAATCATAAATGTGTATACAACCTGGGATTCTGTAGTGTTTAAAACATAGATGAGCAAAATGCAGTCATAATAATGCTAAAAAACGTAAAATGTAATCGTTAATCATTTTCATTAATCTGATTACATTTTGCTCATCTATGGGCGTGAGTGCTTGAAGAGATTAATTAATTTTAAGAAAGCGGAAGTGGTTTTATATGAAAACAGAGAAGTGGAGTTCTATTCTCTCTGCTTGCCCCGATAGGGTTTCGGCGTGATAATACATATATAGACTATCCTATTTAGCTATTTATTCTTAGTTATGTTTTGCTATACAGCTAAGTTCGTTGAAGAGTTATTTATCCTTGTTCCACCCCTTAAAAGACCCACGCGTGCGGGTTTGCGGAATCACGCTTCGCTTAAAATACCCAATATCGCAGTACGTAGGGAATGCGCTTAATAGCGAAGACCATTCCACAGCCCAACTACTCGGCAAACGTAATATTTATGGAGAAGGGACGACAGGGACGCCGCGGGTTTTGGTAATGCGGCGCTAAGAGGGGGTATAAGGTATAAGGCATAAGGTTCAAACGGGCCCATTCTCTGCAACTCGATTTGCAAGTGCGTCTATTTTGCGTGGAACCGGGTTGGGATGACTTCAATCATCCCAGGAAGTCCGCCAGCCGCCTGATGCTGCTGGTTGCCTCCTGAAGGGGCCCCGGAGTAGCGAGGTGCTGCGCCCGGTATGCTTCCAGTGCAGTTCATTCAATAAGCACGTGCCTGGCTATCTCCTCTACACAGAGTAGTTTCTATTAAAGTTATGGCTCTGGTGACCCTACGTATCTGTAATTTACCGAGATTCAGAACAGCTTTAGAGGAGATCCCTTGGGTTAGCTCGAGGCAACGCCTCTCTAATCTGTCTGCATTCTACCAAGTTGTTCCAATCCGAGTCCCTCAGACGTCTAATTCTTTGACGTATCTCAGATTTGAACCACCTAAAGGGGATTGGAACAATCGGCTCAGGTCCGAACACTCTCGTATCAGATCCTCTTCTTGCGAGTTCGTCTGCAGCATCATTTCCGCGTGATCCGCTGTGTCCTTTAATCCATTGTAGGGTTGTAATGTTATTGTTTAAGCATACCTGAGTTAAGGCTTGGTGGCACTGCTTGACCAGGCCCGAGTTCTAGTTTTTACTTCCTATGGCCAACAGTGCTGCTTTGCTATCTGATAATATTCGGATTGGTTGATTTTTTACCTTCCTGGAGAGGACTGTATGGGCTGCCAGTAAGAGGGGGTAATAGAAGATGGTCTTAGGAGGTGCGACCATGAAAAAGCTTGGGAAGGAATGGTCTAGTACAGGGGTCGGCAACCTTTTGAGTCGGAAGAGTCAAAAAATACAATTTACAAAATTTCAAAGTTTTACAGAGCCACAAAAACATTTCTTGTTAACAATACTTTAGTGTTTTTTTTATATTAATTTATAGGCGAACGCTTGACCTCAATCACAACTGGTGGAAGGAGAAGATGAGTCCGATGATGAACCGCGTCCGCCTAACAAATGCCTATTCATAAATAAAGTTTTTTGATAATAAAAAAACTAATCCATTTATTCATCGATTTAAAACGAGCTTTGAAATTTGTTTTCTTTTTATAGGATTAATAATATCGTCGGGTGAAAGGCTATTCGGTTTAAGCAACATTGTTTGGTGATATAGTAATATATACATATTTGAAATCGGTAAAAAACGCTGATTCCGAAAATATATATTACTATAGCACCAAAAAATGTCGATTAAACCAAATAGTAAGAATAAAGCTAAATAAAGCCTTTTACCCCTCGATATTTGCGTATGGAACTAAAATCCCGCAGCTTCACATCCAAAAAGCCGTATGTGTTTCGCTAGCCCCAGACTGCCGACCCGTGGTCTAGTAAATAGTTAAATACAACGCAATAAAGCTAAACAATGATTATTCTAGATTACAACAAAGCAGGAAAACAATATAGTTATATGTTTTACAGTAACGTTTAAACTAACATTATTCTAGTGAGCTGAGTGCCTCATAAATGACGCATCATTGTTTACCTTACTATAGCATAGAGATACCAGCTGCAGGGGCGTCTGATACTAGGGGACCGGGTCCGCATTGAATGGTGCTATTTTTTTATAATAATATCACTTAAGATCTATGTAAATATGTAGATAATTTTACTGTTCAAGTCAAAATAAATCATAAAAAAACTTATTTAAACAATATGGGACGATGGAAGTTCGCTCGCCGGGAATCAATTCTACAGCTTAACGACTCCTTTCCTTCGTCGATTTATATCTATACTAATATTATAAAGCTGAAGAGTTTGTTTGTTTGTTTGTTTGAACGCGCTAATCTCAGGAACTACTGGTTCGAATTGAAAAATTCTTTTTGAATTGAATAGACCATTTATCGAGGAAGGCTTTAGCCTATATAACATCACGATGCAATTATTAGGAGCGAAGAAATAATGGAATATGTGAAAAAAACGGGGAAAATTATTCATCCTTGAGGGCTTCCATTGCGTGCGCTGCAAAAACGGTTCAGGATACCAAAAATATATGTATGAAAGAATTATTCCTCTTGAAAAGATCTAAAAAAACGTCCGCGACAGTACATGTCTATCTTTAGATTAAGTCACTAGAACCGTTTTTATGGTAAGCAAATTGGTCAAAATTAATGCATTATTTGTTAAGAGTTGTATCAACGTAATAATATTAATCTTTATCCAAATAAATGTGTTGTTGATTAAGAGTATTTAATTATGAACAAAATTGTCTTTGACATCACTTAATTTCAATGAACATCTTAGAAGATATTACAAAACCTTATATAGCAAAACAACGTTTGCCGGATCAGCTAGTTAAAAATATCCACGGTATGTGCTCTTCGCGAGACGTGCCGAAAAGTGCACGCGTTGTGATGCTAGAGCGGTGTAGTCTTTTCACATACATTTTAATAAGCTGCGTCAAAACGTTGCGGTGTCGCAACGCATCATGAACAGTGGCTCTTAGACTGAGATTTGTAGACGGCACTTTGTTTAAACTTTACTCAAACATTACAAATATATTATTTAATTAGTTGTGCTCGCGATTTCGTTCGCCTGAAAGTAATACTGTTGTTGCGATAATAATAATTTTAAACTTTTTCAGATATGCTCTCCATGTACAGACAGCGTTTAATTGAGATTTTATTATAAGTTATGTTCGGTCAAGCGTGTTCTTTCTACAAAAATCTATAAATTTTTTTTTTTTTTGCAAATTGTTATGATTTTCATGTTGTAAAAATTAAAAACTAAAAAGTCAAAGTTAGTGAAATGCAATGATAGTTTTTTTTTATATCTTTTAAGTTTATACGGAACCCTTGGTGCGCGAATCTGACTCCCACTTGACCGGTATTATCTCACAGTAGGTGGCTGCCGGCAGAATAGAATAGCACCCCCTCTTCATGCTGAGGTGTCGTAAAAGGCGACTAAGGTATCTCTTTAACACCGCATTTCAACCAGGTGTTCAGAGAAGGAAAACTCGACCAAACCTGCATCCCGCTCCCTCCCGACCGTACTGGTTCTCCATTCCATCGGGCCTGAGGGAGCTCGGACGAGAGAGTGCTTTTCTGGCTGCGCGTCCAGTTATGCACTGAAATATCTCCTGCGCAATAGACTGTTTCCGAAAACTGGACCTTGATTTTCTTAATCGGTGTTGAAACAGTCGCCGTGGCCGAATCCGGCTAGGAAATCATCATCATCATCATCATTATCTCACAGTAACTGAATCACGTCCTGATTAACTTTGTAATGATAGAGATAAATACATATTTTATGTTTGTAAACACTAAATGCAATGTTGCTTAGATGATGACATTTACCAGTTCCGGATATTGGCTTTCATTCAGGCGGGGTTAAAACTGTTGTCTGATGCCCTCCAGCCCCGAAGCATTTTCACCTGTGTTTCTTAATTAAATGGGCTGATCTATTAAAAAATGCTCACTACACAATTTTTAGAGATGTTGTGCTCAACAGCTTTGCAGAAAAACCGATATACAGCGAAAACCGTTAATGACAACATCGTTTGGAACTACATACCGGTTATATTAATCCGAACAATGGTCCCGGCAAAAATGGACTTAGTATGTCGAAAAAATTACTGGTTATTGCGACTAAATATGAATAGTCCCTTCAATGTAGTTATAACAGATTTCGACTGTATTCTCTAAGATCTTTGCATAACTGATGACGAGGTAACGACAACCTATGAGACTTTTGAATTCACTTTTTAGACGACTAAACCAAATACTTGTACTCTTCAGTCAATGTTTTTATTAACCCTTCAACGTCCACGGGAGGGATTTTCAAGCTTCGAGTTTAAGCTGATACCATGCCGTGAATTGGAACAGGAAAACTATGAGAACCATTGTATCCTATGTTGTAGAGGGTACTGTTTCGAATGGTCATAGTTAAAAGTAGCTAAAAAGTGTAAAACTATGGAACAATTAGAAAAAAAAAACAGATTTGGCGAGATTTGGTTAATGGGATTTGGCGCACGGACTATGCCCCCGGTTTGACCCATAGACCCGTGTCTGACACACAAGGCTATCCTAAGTCAATAGTGTAAACATCACGTACAATTTAGCTTAACTTGATCATCATGGTTTGAACATCGTGTTATTTTTTTTTACACTGGCTCGACATAGTGACTACAGAGTACATGATGGTAAGTGCAGTGTAGTCCAAAAACGAAAGCGACTATAAAAGGATGAAAATCCATTGATAGTCTACATAGTCATGTCGGCCCACATATACCACGACTGAAGGTCTCTAGGTATATGAGCTACTGGATATACACAAGCTGATCCCGAATCGCGACAAGCCGAAACTGGTCACTATGACGGGCTTTACACCCATGCACTGTGATTGCAAAAACGCGAAAAAACAACAAAATAGAAAATAAAGAAATAAAATAGATAATAAATATATGCGTGTTAGAAAACAGAGATACCACCCATACACGCTAAAAGTAAAGCCACAGTTTCTTAAATAATGCAACAACATGAGAATAACGATACTTTACAAAAAATATCAACTTTTCAATATAGGCGAATCACAACCAAATGAATGTATTCAAACAATGTTTCTTTAGAGATGGGATCCACTTTGCGCTTATATATCGTGCTTTAGCCGCGGTGGCTGCCGGCAGAATAAAATAGCACCCCCCTCTTCTTGCTGAGGTATCGTAAAAGACGACCAAGGAACTCCTTAACACCGCAATTCAACCAGGTGTTTAGAGAAGGAAAACTCGACCACACCTGCATCCCGCTCCCTCCCGATCGTACTGGTTCTCCTTTCCATCGGGCCTGAGGGAGCTCGGACGAGAGAGTGCTTTTCTGGCTGCGCGTCCAGTTATGCAGTTAAATATCTCCTGCGCGATTGACTGTTTCCGTAAACTGGACCTCGAATTTCTTAACCGGTTTTGAAACAGTCGCCGTGGCCCAAACCGGCTAGGACATCATCATCATCATCATTATCATCATCATATGTCGTGCCCAACGTCCCTTGTAGCGAAGCTGATCGTCATTTCCACACCAGTATTTGTGACATTATTTTAGATGCCGTGCTAGCTTCCTCACGAAGCTACGAGCCCTGTCTGAAATCCACAAGATCACCACAGCTGCTAGTATTCATTAGTCTACATAAAAACACATTTTCCTATAAGGTAAATGCAAGGTGAAGACAAGGCTATTACCTACTTCAATAAAAATGCAGGCAACCTTAAATATAAGGAACTCAGTTATTATGAAAAATGTCTATACAATTATTTTTTCAATTTTTTTTCCGGTTTTCTCCGGTTTTTTTTTTTGGGACTTTGCATCAGGCTGACCATGTCAGTCCCATAATTACACTATACTTTTGTAACTACACTACAGTATACTATACTATTTCAATATTTGGTATGTGAGTCTACAAAGCATCTCAGCTGCGCAAGATGTTTGCTCAGCTAAGACGCTCTGAAATAGACCCACATCAGACCTGTTCCAACTACCATAACTTGTTTAAACAGGATTTCTCTCATAGATACGCTCCGAACACTTTCCACCAAGAAATGGAGCATGTCCTCTGTGACTTTTTCTATCTTTGTACTGCACTTTCATACAAACACACATTTCTAGATTTTAAGTGTTCTCATCTTAAAAGACAAATAGAAGGCCCTATAAAAAACCATCTCGTTGTCTGTCTGACTGTCCCTGGATCCAGTATTTTAGAGCTTCTTTTTAGAGCTATAGTTAGTGCTTTCATTGTTTCTAATATTGCAATTATACTTTTTGTGTATTAATTTCGGAAGAAACGCAATTGTACTCCGAAAATGCGGTAAATGCGTCCAGAATCGTTACTTGGATGAAGCTCATTTGTATTTTTTAAAGCTTATTTATGCTAATAAATAAGCTTTTTTTTATGTAACCTGTGGGAAACTCCTAACGGATCTCAGGGGGCGGTGAGGGCCGCTCCCGTTGTGTCGAACTTGCATCGACTGTGGTAAATCCCCCGGGGAGTTCCTTGTTCCCGTCTGACCGGGGCCAGAGGTATAGCGTCATCCTCTTCTCCGACCCTCGGCGAGGTCTGGCCTTTTGTTAGGCTGCATCTCTGCACTGCGAGGAGTGGTGTAAGGAGCCACCCCTCGCTCACCTCAATGTCTTGGAGCGGTGTGCGGAAACACGTCACATACCGTTCTCGCCTGGATAAGTTGGGCGGCACGCTCCCTCAAGTGTTCCGTACTTTCTCTACCCTCTTTTGTTCTGGATAATTTAAGTAGTTACGACACAACTTTCACAGAACAAAACGTGAAAGTTTGAAATGCGTTCTTTATATTCCATAATTTTTAGGTTTCGCTCTATGTTTGGTAATTATATATTGGTTTCTTTCAACAATTTTCATTTCATGCAATGTTTTCTGTGTCAGACGTTTTGCAACTCAGCTGTTTTAAAATTTCTATGTCGCATGTAGGTATTATGAATATTTTAACAATCGATTCGTTTGTCCCGCTTTCAAGGCAAGCTATTCAATTAACACCATTTATGTTTTACTAAGTTATAGCTACTTATTGTTCTATTATCATGACTAATATTATAAGTTCAAAAGTTTGTTTGTGTGTACCAATATAACGCTAAAACGGCTGGACCAATATTGATGGATTTTAGCATAGGAATATATTAGAAATTGGAAACATTGGCGTGTCTTTTTTCCGCCAAACGGAGTCCTTTTCATCAGACTCCTACCTTCCGGGGTGTTCCCTGCCAGTGACTGATAGTTTTGAACTCCTCGGTATAGAGCTGATAGCTGATTTGAACTTTGGGAGGTCGATTGAGTTTAGAGCGAAAACACTTACCATCAGATGCACTGTAGTCACTACGTCGGGCCAGTGTAAAAATAAATTAAAACCTGAACTGTGATATTTCGTGGTTACAACAAACAAAGTTTATTACAATAGGGTTAAATAAAACTGGTTGCTAGCTCTATTTCAAAACGTCATTAAGCGAAATTTATAGGCTACGATTTTTATTTCGTTCCGATATTGTAATGCTATCTAAATTCATATATTGTTAAATGACAAAAACAATTGGAGAGGCGTGTAAATAGCCCTCGATATGAGCGGGGAACGTAACTTCATTGGCGGTTAAGAAAAATAAAAAAATTGGTCAAAACGAGTATCAAAGAAACTTATCACTCTCTAAATCGCAGCCGATATATTAGAATCTCTGTATCCACTAACCTTAGGTCTGCAGCTCGTTCAGTATATGCTGCACGGTAAGGATCCAGGGTCCTGTCATTGGCCACGGGCACAGAAAGTTCCCACTCGCACAATTACACCTGAATATCTTCGTAATAAAACCGAACAAAACCGCTTTACCAACAATTGTAAAAAACAGGGCTATTAATATATTTTTCGTACACCTTGGATAAATGTTCCAAAAGGGTAACAGCAGCATTGAAGGAGAAGCCAACAGAACAATAGCTTGGTTGGCCAGCTTTTGGCAAACCACGTCGAATCTTCTCGTAGCCTGTACCACAAAATTTAAAAATGAATGTCTGAAACCAGCGCGTCCTACGTGTAACAAATAACATACAGAGTTGAGACGTGGACACTCACGATACTGTCCATAAATTTAAGGTTGTTCAGTGTGCAATGAAAATGCCTATGCCCGGTGTTCTTCTGAAGGTTCAATACAGAAATTAGGGAATGTACGTAAATAGAAAATGCAAATTACAAACAGAAACTGTTTATTATGAATAGTTATAGCTATTATAAAGAAAAACATTATAATACTTGATATCACATCGAATCAATTCTTATAACAAGCAAAAGTGTTTCCAGCTACCAACCAGTCGGTCCAGTTTTTTTGGGAGTCGAAGCTGCTTGCGTCCGTAGGCTTTACCCTAGTTTCCCTACACGTGATTCCTGGGTGGTGCTAAACGAGCAGCAGCGAGGTGGTAGGGCGCCGGTGCCCGTCTGGATCGCGACCACAGTACATGGGTGTAAAGCCCGTCATAGTGACCAGTTTCGGCTTGTCGTGTTTCGGGATCAGCTTGTGTATATCCAGTAGCTCATATACCTAGAGACCTTCAGTCGCGGTATATGTGGTCCGACATGACGATGTAGACTATCAATGGATTTTCATCCTTTGATAGTCGCTTTCGTTTTTGGACTACACTGTACTTACCATCAAGTACTCTGTAGTCACTATGTCGAGCCAGTGTAAAAAAAAAACAATGTTGCCAACGAGAAAAATATACGTTCAGAGACTGAACATGAAATGAAAACGAAATGAAAATGTATTTATTTCGCCACAAACCAACAAAAATTCAGAAATTTCAATGCAGCAACACAAACAACACACAGAAACAAAAGAAAATACAAAACATATAAACATGGCGAAAACGGGACCTTCATCAGCCTAAAGCCGCAGAGGAAGTCTGCAGCGCTGATTTTCGTGAAGGGCCCCGGTCGTGTTACATCTAATTAGAAATATCTATAAGCAATAAAAAAATACAATAAATGAAAATAACATCTAGCTTAAGTAATCTTAAATATAAGTGATTATAATAATAAGTCAACAGGAACATGAGATCTGTCAGAAATATGAAGCCATTGACATATCTAGGAGGAGGCAGACTGAAGTGGCAATGAGTAGTCATATTTGCTAAAGAACCGATAAACGCTGGTGTAGACGTGTTCTTGAATGAAGACCACGCTTTTATAAGCCTTTGTTAGGAATATGGTACGACGCTCTTTGGCTAAGTGAAGCGACGATTACCGTAAAGTTGCAGGTAATTCTTGGATGAGATGAGACAAAGTTCGGGCTCAGTGGTGAACTTAATCCAGTAAACAATAAGTTATAATTCGGTTTTTTTATTTAAAAATACTGGTAAATGTTCCACGAGAACGACCTTATTAAAAAAAGATCTATTTAAAAGTTGTTGACGAATGAAAATCAAATTTATCACTCTTAGTATGACGCTTGCTAGAAACCTTAGGCTTAATCGAATGTATTTTATGTTCGAAGATAGCCGAAGCATTTTGTCTGACACAGCTTTATTATCAGTACCGGGGAATGAAAAAGCGCTCCAAACCTGTTGATATATATATATATATCATTAAAAACATATTTAGATAAGAAACGCGTTAAGGCCCAGAAAAACCATGTTCTAAGCTGCGATATATATTTAATCTTATCACAAATCATATAGGTAAATTGATCATAATGATGTTCTGTACAGTCGAGGATATTTTTCGTAATTTTAATACAAAAACATCAATGCGAGATTCACAGGCTTTGCTACCGTTGCCATCAGTATAAATGATAAGGAGTCCCCGGGTTACAGACACCCCGAACGAATGAAATATTAATTCAAAAAGTTAAAAACACCCCGGTGATTTTAGTAGGTCCGAGTATGGAACACTGGGGGGCGGACCTCACTGCCCCTTGGCAGCCCATAACGGGTTTCAACCGGGTTACCAAAAAAAGCGAGCTAATAATACAAGTCGCGTTCGTTCCGAGACGTCACACGAGTTACTCTCCTACCGTCCACCGCGGCCGGTGCGCAAGCGATCCGAACAACCATTACGCCGTCCGCGAGAGTAGGTCAGCAGAATGCACGCTACAAGTTCTATATTTAGCTGTTGTAATAATTTAACTACTACCACGTGAATGAAGTCGCGATCACAGCTTCAAATAAATGTGAAAAGGGAAATGCATAATAGAAAATATAAAACACTAGCTGATCCGGCAAACGTTGTTTTGTTATATAAGGTTTTGTAATATCTTCTAAGATGTTCATTGAAATTAAGTGATGTCAAAGACAATTTTGTTCACAATTAAATACTCTTAATCAACAACACATTTATTTGGATAAATATTAATATTATTACGTTGATACAACTCTTAACAAATAATGCATTAATTTCGACCAAATTTGTTTACCATAAAAACGGTTCTAGTGACTTAATCTTAAAAGATAGACATATACTGTCTCGGACATTTTTTTAGATCATTTCAAGAGGAATAATTATTTCTTACATATATCTTTGGTATCTTGAACCGTTTATGCAGCGCACGCAATGGAAGCCCTCAAAGATGAATATTTTTCCCCGTTTTTTTTCACATTTTCCATTATTTCTTCGCTCCTAATAATTGCGTCGTGATGTTATATAGCCTAAAGCCTTCCTCGATAAATGGTCTATTCAACTCAAAAAGAATTTTTCAGTTCGAACCAGTAGTTCCTGAGATTAGCGCGTTCAAACAAACAAACTCTTCAGCTTTATAATATTAGTATAGATTAAAGTGTGGTGGAATTATTTTATTTATTTTTAAATTTTTAAGGGCGGGCAGTGGCTAACACACTACAAGACAATAAAAAAAAAACAATGTTGCGCCGTTTAAGGCCACGACATCGTGCAAAAATACAAACAATACTACTTATAAAATAAATACATTAACAAACAATGAAAGTGAAAACATAGGCAAATGAAAAATCATATCGACAACTACTGCGTACAATGCAATTATGCGTTTGACTGTACATTAAATACACAAGTTTACATAGAAAATTTGTTTTATGGTCAGTATACTGCCACACGAGTTTCACACCATCCTATATACCGTTATCTAGTTAAGATGCGATTTCATTAATGCTTCTTTTGCGACTATTACATCGTCATTAATTACGTTTTTCTTTAATTATTCTATGTTAAATTATATCCAAAATAATCAAAGATTCCTTCGAATCGATTTTTATTAATCTATCTCGAAGCGTCCCAAACTTTTATCAATGAACACTCAAAATTTTAGAGTGCAGTGCACCTATAATTCCAAAACTTGTCAAAAATTGTGAAATTTAGATATAACGACAGTGCGTCGCGGCAGAATTAGAACCCTATATTCCGAGTAGTAAAAACGAAAATTGAGTGAAGCAGTGAGGCTTGGGGATGTCAGAATTGCGGATCGCTTTAGGAATGAAGACAAACGCAGAATGGTTGGTTCGAAAGGTAGTGTTATCGATAGCATGCACAAAAGGATGCTATGATTGATCAGCCACGTGGAGAGGATTATTGATGAAAGAATGACAAGGAAGACACAATATGAATGTGAGTAGAAGTAAGGGCCGAGGCCGACCGAGATTTATTTACCAGACCAAATACAGAGATTTCTGATGGCGAGTAATGTTGTGTGCGTGGTGCGATTAATGAATGTTAAAGATGCAAAAAAGGTTTGAAAAATATAGAGAAGTGGCGTTCCATTCCCTCTGCCTATCCCAATAGGGATTCGTGTGCTGATAGATTAATCTAGACTAATCAGCAGAGTTAATACAGTCCTAAGTAATGAATACAAAACCTGTGTAATAATTTAGAATTTAAACGAGCAGAAGAAGTTTGCAGGAATAGAAATGGCGTTCCAATGTCTCTGCTTACTCTAACCGGGCTTCAGCGTACTTGCTATCGACATTAGATTCTGTTTAGGATATCCTTTTTAGTTAAAGAGCAAAAAACTAAATAAAAATTAATTACATGGGAATACTTTTATAGATATTATTAGCTGACCCGGCAAACGTTGTTCTGCCATATAAATTATTTCTAGTGAATATCTTCTGTATTATAATATACAATTTTGGTCATAGTGGCTTCCACATAAAAGGTAGATATATGCTGTCGTGGACTTTTATTTAGAGCTATTCAGGACAAACAATCCTACGGTACATCATCTTTGTGTAACTCCAATGGTTTAGGCAGTGTACGCCAAGATAGCTCTCAGAGGCAAGATTTTTTCCGTCTTAATTGACATTTATCGTTATATTACGACCAAAATTACATAAAATCATTACAAATTGTAGCCTATATGTTATTTCGATGTATAATCCATATTACTGTAGCAGTTTCATGCAAATCCGTCCAGTAGTTTTATCGTGAAAGAGTAACAAACATATTCAAACTTTCGCATTTATAATATTAGTAGGATTTCGGATGATTTATATTGTTCATAAAAGTAAATACAGTTTGATGAGGTAAAAGATTAGTGTAGTATTCATGGAAGTTATTCGAAGAAACAAATAAAAATAAATAAATTAATTATTACAATGCAAGGAAAATAACGAAGGTTAACCGCAAATTATTTACACGCCTTATAAAACCTACCGACCCAATCGGTTCTTGGAATACGAGATATTTGTATATTTTAAAATTTTCCTCTTACTCGTTTCTTATAGACGAGCCACTGAACGCGGCTTTGCCTGTGTGGAATCCCTGTTTCTTGTGGGGATGAGATAATAAGGAACTTAGGTTATATATTAGTGACTAGCTTATCCGGCAAACGTTGTTTTGGTATATAAGGTTATGTAATATCTTCTAAGATGTTCATTGAAATTAGGTGATGTCAAAGACAATTTTGTTCATACTTAAATACTCTTAATCAACAACACATTTATTTGGATAAAGATTAATATTATTACGTTGATACAACTCTTAACAAATAATGCATTAATTTCGACCAAATTTGTTTACCATAAAAACGGTTATAGTGACTTAATCTTAAAAGATAGACATATACTGTCGCGGACATTTTTTTAAATCTATTCAAGAGAAATAATTCTTTCTTACATATATTTTTGGTATCTTGAACCGTTTTTGCAGCGCACGCAATGGAAGCCCTCAAGGATGAATAATTTTCCCCGTTTTTTTCACTTTTTCCATTATTTCTTCGCTCCTAATAATTGCATCGTGATGGTATATAGCCTAAAGCCTTCCTCGATAAATGGTCTATTCAACTCAAAAAGAATTTTTCAATTCGAACCAGTAGTTCCTGAGATTAGCGCATTCAAACAAACAAACAAACAAACTCTTCAGCTTTATAATATTAGTATAGATTAAAATAAGAATCAGAAATGAAATTCGCACTTTTTTTTGGTAACCTAGTGGAAATCCGTTATGGTCCGTCATGGGGTTGTGAGGGCCACCCCCCGGCGTGTCGGACTCTCACCGACTAAAACCACTGTGATGTATCTCCAAGCTCAGGGTGCGCCGGACTACGGGAATGTGACTAGAGGTCTTCCTCTCGCTGGTAGGGGGGAGGAAGAACAGTGACACCGCCACTGGGGTATTTGAGTCAAGTAATGGACCCCTCAGGCGCGTCACCTGACACCCCGCGAGTTTGTCCCGTGGGCAGATGTTCGACCCGGGACTCCTAATCCTGCATAGGCTGCACCGAATTTGCAGCGACATTAATAGACACTCACCGTTGTTTTAAAAACATGCTTGCTCGACATAGTGACTACAGAGTACCTGATGGTAAGTACAGTGTAGTCCAAAAACGAAAGCGACTATCAAAGGATGAAAATCCATTGATAGTCTACATCGTCATTTCGGCCCACATATACCACGACTGAAGGTCTCTAGGTATATGAGCTACTGGATATACACAAGCTGATCCCGAAACGCGACAAGCCGAAACTGGTCACTATGACGGGCTTTACACCCATGTACTGTGGTCGCGATCCAGACGGACACCGACGCCCTACCACCTCGCTGCTGCTCGTTTAGCACCACCCAGGAGTCACGTGTAGGGAAACTAGGGTAAAAAAACCTACGGACGCGAGCAGCTTCGACTCTCCATGTTCATTCGACGTGTTTTTTTTACTCACAATATAATCAGTCGCATTAACGGGATCGCATCTTCATTTTCCATCAAACTGGTGACAACTTGTCTGTGCCAGTTAAAAGCAGTTCAAGGATGTTTGAAGAGATAGAGTTTGACGTCATCAGCGCTATATCGGAGTATGTGGATTTTTTATCTTGTTTCACGTTTATCTTTTGTGTATACAGTTTTGGCTAATAGATTTGAATCGAAACCTTGAAAGTATTATACTCGTAGTTAAATGCCCTCTTTACGCTGATACCGGGTATTAGTTTCAGAGGTCAGTTCCTTAAAAAGGAAAAACCAACCCCAATGAAATCACTTCGCTAATCGTGAGTGTGGGTGTTCAAGACACTTTTTCTTGGGAAGGCGTAAAGGTATCAAGTTGAAGTTATGGAATTAATATCAAATAACTTATCCCAATAACTCAATTGAAGGATTATATGGTGTAAATATCCATTATTATAAAATACTAGCAGTCCCGGCATTCCTTGTTCTGTCCTATTTCTCTAAAACAAAGTTACATTGTTTTTATGTTAATAGCTGCCCCGTCAGATTTCATTCTGCCACAAGTTATTGGCCTGTCGCAGTCTAATAGAAATAAAATTGCATTGAAAGGCTTAAATCATATCTTAGGTTATATTTTTACTATAATGCCTTATGGGGCATTATTGTGTTTTTTTTGTTTGAATACTTCGTGTATAAATTATAATTTTCATTAATGACATGCAAGCTCTATTCAACTTGAAGGCATACCTTTGTTTTGTTTTGATTGACAGCTGGGGATAGAGTGGTTTCTATGGGAAAACGTAATTATTGTTTTTACTTTATTCCTAGCATTTTTTATATTTACTCACCTTTTAAACCTTCCCTGGACTTCAACAATTAATTCTAAACCAAAATTAGCCAAATCGGTTCAGCCGTTATCGAGTTTTAGCGAGACTAACAAACGGCAATTGATTTATATATATGTATATAAATATAGATATGTTATTGCTAACTTAAAAAATGATGATGATGTCCTAGCCGGTTTTGGCCACGGCGACTGTTACAACACCGATTAAGAAATTCGAGGTCCAGTTTTCGGAAACAGTCAATTGCGCAGGAGATATTTAAGGGCATAGCTGGACGCGCAGCCAGAAAAGCACTCTCTCGTCCGAGCTCCCTCAGGCCCGATGGAAAGGAGAACCAGTACGATCGGGAGGGAGCAGGATGCAGGTTTGGTCGAGTTTTCCTTCTCTGCACACCTGGTAGAATTGCGGTGTTCAAGAGATACCTTAGTCGCCTTTTACGACGCCTCAGCAAGAAGAGGGGGGGTGCTATTCTATTCTGCCGGCAGCCACCACGGCTTAAAAAAACTTACTTTACTTTTTTTGCTTTTTACTTAAAAAATACATTATCATTGTATATAAACACATCAACAAAGTTTAAGATTCAGGCACAATTTTAATTCGAAGTAAAAAATTGCATTTTTTAAAGTAAACAATGTTATATTATGATTTGCAGCGTAATTTCTTGCTTGTTTGTTGTAATTTAAAATAAATTTGTAGTCAAATGAACAAAAAAGTTATCAAAGCGAGTAAAAATCGCAGTTTGGGTGCTCACAACCACATGGTTTTTAGACCACAACCTTTCTATGAGTTGCCGAGCCTTAGACTGAGGTTATATTCTGGATTTATTTTGTGAAAAACGGTCTTATTACTGTGTTATTGCACAATAACTTCTAGGATACTGTTAAGTCGTGCTTGCAGTGATCCAGTAACATTGGAGAAGTCGGATTATCGACTGATTAGAATTAATGGTAGCAGCAACTTCACGCTGTGAGCGTCCAGCTTTAAGCACATCACATAGTATCGTAATATCGTTCTTTTCGAGTCAAATGGCGACGTGACATTATACTAACAACCCTTAATTTTTTTTTATTCAAAATTATACAAATGTTCTCCGATAACTTTAAAGAAAAATAAACCTTAAAACAGTCAAAATACCAACAGTAATATATTACCAGCAATTTACACAAAAAATTTGAATTTTGTAACATAATTTTTCTCACGTACTTATTTATTTTTTAATTTATAAGTAGCTAATGCATTAATGCGAGTAGTTTTATGCGAAAAATTATAGATTTACGGGCTGAGTCTTAGATTTTGTTGATGTGTGTATTAAATAAGATTTTCATATAAACACGCGCAAGATTTTCACATAAATAAGCGCTATTTTTATATAAAGGTGAGAAAATGATAATACGCGGAGTAAATAGCCTTAACTCTGTTTTCGTTGATGATTACCATATATCTGTTAAACTACGCAATGAAACGATATATATTCGAGGCAATATATAAAATATATTAAACATTTTTGTCACTGCTATATAGCAGGTGAAAAATCACTGCCAATATTTCTACGACAGCGGCGATTTTTTATTGTTATGTATAAGATGCTCCAAACAATACAGTACTGCTTTACAATAAAATTTAAATGTATATATGGGCATGGATTTTTTTGATAATGATTAACATTGATTGTTCATAAAAAATCGATTTACAAATCATTGGTTTTGTAACATTGATAAAATAAAATAATTTGGTTTGAGACTGTGTCAAGTTGTCAAAAGATGTCGCTAAAATTAGAATTCAAATTTAATACAGAATAATAATAGTTTCATATGGTCCCGCTAGATCCCTTTCGGGGTAAGTAGAGATACATTAGTAGTATTCACTTTGCGCTTATATATCGTACCCAACGTGACCAGTAGCGTGATTGATCGCCACTCTCAGGTAACTCGAACATGACATTTTTTCCATGCGAGTTTCCTCAGGATATTTTTTTTCTTCACTGGTGAGCCTGTAGTGCCTAAATTCGTACTTAATTTGAAAAAAATCCATAGGTACGTGTTAGAATTTGAACCTACGGAAATGAATAATGCTAAAATATTTCAGATACTTACATATAATTAAAATAAATATAATTATTTAAAAGATAACGTAAAATAGCAATTAATATTCAACATTGCCGATAGATGGCGCAAAATAACAACTATAAGAATAAATTATAGCAGGGAGAAACGTTTTATAATTTTTATCTCTTTTACACACGTGGCTTAGACCAGGGATGCTACGGAGCTTCGACTCCGACTCCGATAAGTCGGAACTTCCGATTGTTATTACACCTCCGGTTCCGAAACTTTTTAATCGGAGGTCACCACTACTGTTGTAGTCAATTTATTTGATTTCATTTTATATGTTGATGAAACATAATATCAATTAATTAAACAATCAATGCTACTTAATTTGAAGGTGAAATTTTTAAAAATTTAGATTAACAAAATATAATTAAAATTATTAAATTTAAAACTAAATGTATATTTAAATTTATTACTTAAAGGTTTTTTTTTATACTACACTAGCTGTCCCGGCAGACCTTGTTCTGCCTATTTCTCTAAAACAAAGTCATATTGTTTTTTTTAATGTTAATAGCCTACCCGTCAGATTTTTTTGAAAATTGTTTGAAAGAACCTGGCCTTAATTCTATATGTATAAAAATTGACAAATATTGACATTAATATTTATACGTCACTCAATTGTTTTGCCTTCCCGGAACCCGTCCACTGACATTTAAACTTTATGGTATGGTGTTAAAGTTCAAATTGACTTTTAAATATTATTACGAATTTTTTGTATGAGAATATAGAAAAGTGTTGTTTTTAGACTTTTTCAGACAATTTTTTTAATTTTTCTCTCCGTAATAATCTTTCCCAGACTTCAACAAACACAACAAAAAAGAAATCAGCCAAATCGGTTTAGTCGTTCTCGAGTTTCGCGCTTATCAAGACATAGCTGATCCGGCAAACGTAGTTTTGCTATATAAGTTATTGTAATATCTTCTATGATGTTCATTGAAATTAAGTGATGTCAAAGACAATTTTGTTTATAATTAAATACTCTTTATCAACAAAACATTTATTTGGATAAAGATTAACATTATTACGTTGATACAACTCTTAACAAATAATACATTAATTTCGACCAAATTTGTTTACCATAAAAACGGTTCTAGTGACTTAATCTTAAAAGATAAACATATACTGTCGCGGACATTTTTTTAGATCATCTCAAGAGGAATAATTCTTTCTTACATATATTTTTGGTATCTTGAACCGTTTTTGCAGCGCACGCAATGGAAGCCCTCAAGGATAAAAAATTTTGCCCGTTTTTTTTACATTTTCCATTATTTCTTCGCTTCTAATAATTGCATCGTGATGTTATATAGCCTATAGCCTTCCTCGATAAATGGTCTATTCAACTCAAAAAGAATTTTTCAATTCGAACCAGTAGTTCCAGAGATTAGCGCGTTCAAACAAACAAACAAACAAACAAACAAACAAACTCTTCAGCTTTATAATATTAGTATAGATTTACATTAAATTAAATAAAATAGAAATTAACACTAAAACATCCCTGGAGCAAATTTGATATAATTTGTTCACTGTTAATGCGAAAATATTAATAAGAAACAACAATTTTTATTTTCATTGTCTGTGTATGTGTAAATTTATTACTTTCTAATTAAAAAGGTTCACTGAATAATGTTTTTATTTGTCTCTTAATAAAACTACTTTCTTCTGCCGTCACTTGTGACTGACATTGCCTCCGACTCCGATTCCGACTTCGGTTCCGATAAAACTGCCTCCGTTACATCCCTAGCTTAGACATAACGCTCCCGGTTATTTCGCTGCGATATTTATCAGTTGCTATAAATTCTTGTAACAGTTGATACGTGAAATATGCCTAAACTCAATGCGATGTTTACCATAACTTGCAGAATTAACTCCAGAATCTTCATACACACAATAAATGTTTATCCAATTTAAAAATAGGAGCGAAATCGCTTACATATGAAGGTAGATCGGATTTTTTTAAAAATAACCGTTTTAAATATTGCAAAAAGATTGGTGCGAAAAACCTAGCTTTTAAAAAAGAGTAAATTATAACTATCAACGACATTGTCAAAATTATAGCCTCAAAAACTGCTGTGTATGAAGTTGTCAATATAGCGTCACATTTGTGTATATTAAATGGAGACAATAATACGGAATGTGAAAAAATGGGGTGGTTTTAGGAAAGCCAGCCCTGATTTAAGCAGGAGTCAGTATTCCTTGGTGTCAGCGGGTGACCTGACTGCTGGAGCAGTTCAGCTGTGGAAGGGCTTGCCAGAAGAGGTCAAGTATGATCCGGCCTTAGCGCCGTTCCGCTTGTACTACGAGAAAGAACATGGTGAGTTTTACTTGATGATATTACTGAAGATTTTGCGATGTAGTGTTTTTTTTTTTGTAAGGAAAACACCACGAAACCCGCACGGCATCTGATAGAAATGTAAAGCTTACTGGTGCTGTGAGAACGGCTATCAGCTCCGCTATTGGACCTCCGGGAATTTTCCCAAAGTGCCCAAAACTTCCTTGGGAATATTCCCGTGAATTTACGAAATGTTCTCGGAAGTTTTGGGCACTTTGGGAGAATTCCCTGGGCATTTTCATCATTAGTCGGGACCAACATTATACTCGCCGGATGTCGAGGAAGATGGCTCGGCTTTGCCCTTAGCATCCGGCAGACGGGAGAAGGAACACCCCGGTGGTTTTAGTCAGGGCAGGTTTGACACAGCGGGGGAGCGGCCCTCACCGCTCCCCTGACGGTCCGTAGGGATTTCCACTGGGCGAACAATAAAAAAAGGACCAACATTATACGCGCAAAGTGGATACAACCACTAATGTCATGTTTGGTGGTAGGGCTATTGCCCGAACTGCGTCATGACCACAGTACACAAGGGTAAAGACCGTCATAGTGGCTCGCTTTCGTCTGTCGCGTTTCGGGATCAGCTTGTGTATCCAGTAGCTCATACACCTAGAGACCTTTAGTCGCGGTATATGTAGGCCGACATGACGACGGAGACTGTCAATGGATTTCATCCTCTGGTGGTCCTTTTCATTTTTGGACTACACTGTACTTACCATCAGGTACTCTGTAGTCACTATGTCGAGCCAGTGTAAAAAAAACCATACCCCCTAAAAATCTCATGGAATTCTCTGTCGGATCACATAGAATGTCGGAAAAGGCGCCTGCATCAAATAAATTGACTCTACATTGGCTCATCAGCGACTCTCTCGCACTCTTATTCTGGGTACAATGATCGGTCCATCAACAAGTGATATAAATCCTTCAGTTTCTTACAAAACAGTTAATTAAAAAATTAAATAATTAATTAATATTAGTTAGTTAATAATTAAAGGTGGATTAAAGGTGTATAGGGGTATATTGTCTTTTCTGTATTTTATTATGTAAAATGATTTTATAACTGTATATATAGGGTTGTCCCAGTGAAGTGGGTGTGTCATTGGCAAGGTCCTGTCACAATACCAGCGCTGCAGAGTCTAGTGCTCTGCAGCACAAGCTGGGACAGGGCCCTTATTGGCGGCGGCTTAGACTTTTTTATGTATAGTTTGGTTGTTCTTTTTTATGTTTTTTGTATTTTATGTGTGTTTTATTGTAAAATGTAGTTACTCTTATATGGGTGCTGTTAATAAAACGTTTTTTCTTTCTTTCTTTTTAATCTATTTGAACAATGCGGGTCCCAATGTCGCAATGATGAGCCAGTGTAAAAAGATGTATGTCTGCCTACAGTTATTACTTCCTTTAAAACATAGTTACGTACCGCGCAAAACATAATTGTGGTTATTATTGTATTCTAAATTGGTATTCATCCTTTTTTCAACGTTTCAATTGCTCAATTTAAATGTCATTACCCGCGTGGCCAACCTTCATTCTAATGACAATATTTCAAACCTTTTTTGGTAATTCAAAGGAAAAGACATATATAGAACTGTCACGTACGTCGTGAGTGCGACGCCCTCAGTGTACCAGACACTTGTTTTCTCCAAACCCTCGGAGTACTCTCTTTCTCGCTACAAGCCCGGCCTTAGCGCCTGAATCCTCCTATGATTCCGCAAGTAAACAGGCTCCACCTCTAGTAGGGATGGGTGAAAATTGTCCACCTCTCTAAGCTTCTATGTCGGATGGTGCGTAACACCAGCCTCGGATCATCCTGGCAGCACATTCCCTCAAATCTACTGCCCGGGATGCTGCGCAGTTCATCGCTGAACGCAACCCTCCTGCTCCTGCTACTGCTGCATCAGAGTTTTTATCTTTTTTCTTTCATCGGCTTACCTAATCCACAATACAGTCACAGAAGAGGTGAGTATGCTCTGCCGCGCTCTTTCGCTACCGACTACGGATTTGATCACTGCCGGTAGCGAGAGGACTTTTTTTTTACACTGGCTCGACATAGTGACTACAGAGTACCTGATGGTAAGTACAGTTTAGTCCAAAAACGAAAGCGACTATCAAAGGATGAAAATCCATTGATAGTCTACATCGTCATGTCGGCCCACATATACCGCGACTGAAGGTCTCTAGACATATGAGCTACTGGATATGCACAAGCTGATCCCGAAACGCGACAAGCCGAAACTGGTCACTATGACGGGCTTTACACCCATGTACTGTGGTCGCGATCCAGACGGGCACCGACGCCCTACCACCTCGCTGCTGCTCGTTTACCACCACCCAGGAGTCACGTGTAGGGAAACTAGGGTAAAGCCTACGGACGCGAGCAGCTTCGACTCCCAAATGTCACCATCAATGTCCGATATTAGCTCAGATCGTTGTTTGGTTCAGGATGGGCACTCCTCCAATGTATGCTACGCTATGTCGCCGGGATAGCCACATTTGAGGCTGTTCTCTTTTGGTTATATATCACGAGTATCTTCTAAAGCAGCCATGACCTGTGAGCATCTACGTCAGTCTATGAGAGAGTGCCAAAATATCTAACTTGATTTTGAACCCGGGGGAATATCCTGTATAAGACAGTCAGGGCAGCTGTGTGGGTGTCGATCCCGGCGTGCCACACTCCTACTAGCCAAAAACCCCCGGGTTATCCCTCTTCTTGCTGCTAGCCGTACCTTGGAATTTGTATTCCTCCTACAACCTGACGGATGAACAGCCTGGTGCAGGCGTTATCAAGGAAGGATGAGCGTAAAGGGGCCACGCCTCAGATAACCTTAATATGCCGTAGCGCGGGATATACACGTACCGTTTCTACCTAATACGGGCAGCAGCCTTCCACCAGTCTACTGCCCACTCAGAATATTTCTAACCTTTTTTTGGTATATCGGGAGAAATTCCTCCATTAGAGTCGCAGCAAGGGCAGCGACTCCGGTGTGTCAGACTCCCACTGGCTAAAAACTCCTAGGGTTTCCTTCAAACCACGCTACCTGGACCTGGGAAACCAAATTCTTCCAGATGCCCAGGGAGTGAACAGTCTTTTTGAAGGAAATGACCAGAAACCACTGAATTACGGGAGCACAATAAAAGTCGAGCGTACTTGATAGCATGTATTGACAGAGAGAGGTTATCCATAAAATTACGTCTATACAAAAGCTTAAATCCACCCTACACATATATTACACTTTTTAGGCTTAATTTCTAGGAAGAATGGGTGTAGAGAGACCACTCTTTCAAATCTGTCTCTCAGGCCTCGCGCCGGACACTGGGCGCTCCCTTCGTCAAGTCAGAAGATGTCCGCTCGGTCAGAATATTTCTAACCTAACTCAACATAATCGAGTTATTTCTATAAATATAATTCCATAATGCAATTTATTGACTATTCGATTTTCGAAATCGATAAAGAAGTATTAATTTCTCTCAGATTGTAACTAACTCCGACATTTTTTTAAATTTCAGGTAATTTTGACAACTCATTTCGATCAAACAACTCAGCCAAGAAACAGCGTCTGCCATTCGTCAATTCAGCACCCCACCTGAACAATAATCCGCCTATAATAAGAAATGACGCGATACTTTCAACGGATAATACGAAAGATGAACCCTTTCAGGAGAAAATGTTAGTCTCTTCTATACTTTTTTACTTTAGGATAAGTTTCATGTGAACTGCCCGGCCACACAGGGGGCTCACGATCGAAGTCTGCCGGACTTGTACCAACTAAAAAACCACAAGGCGTCTACTTCTGCACTTTAAAAAGGATTGTGGCTCCTGTAATCAATGCTCCATAGTCTCTTCTCTAGATATACTAAGTAATATTAATGATTATCGAGTTCAGACACCCAAAGAAAATTAACACTTTTTTCATCACATTTGCTCGTAACGAATATGTTATGATATTATAACACTTTTAGGGCGGCTTGCACTAACGAATTAATCAAGTTTAAGCTTGTATAAAACGCGAATTAATTGAATTGGTTTGATTCCATCTTAATGATGATTTTAGTTTAAGAGTTGTTACATGTAGATTTTGATTTAGTGCAAGACAATAAATACAGATCAGCGTTAAATAGCATTTTATATAACTCTAAACTAGATTTAATTTGTTAGTGCAAGCCGCCCTTAATATTTGGGAGTGATTATTTCGTTCGGTATTGATGTCGCATTCGTTAACAGTTATATGAAGTGCAGTGTGGACATGTTGCTAGCCCGGAACGTACTGTCTAGCAGTTTCTCTTTTCACAGGGTTCGGTGTAACGCCACAGGTGCGCACGTAGGTGCGTTGGCGGCATTACTTATAAGCAATTGTTTTGCACATAACATTTGGTCACTGTGAAATATTTACTATTGCGTTCTTGCTAGAAAGGTCTTATGCTTTAGAAATCGTGGACAAAGGAACTCGATTAACACTGCCGACCGCACGATTCGTAAATATTTATTCGCTCGGCACTTGGCAGCGCTAATTCGGACCACTTGACTTGTCGCCGGCCTTTCTTGACATTATAGGGAGATTATAAATTGTTAAGTATTACTAATCTCATCGTTAGTTCTCATAATTTCTCAACCCTGTTCCTCTACTTTCACTTTCATTTCGAAGATCGGAGGTTTGCTCACGTCACCTCTGTGATATCGCCAGACGGCATAGAGTTAACAAAAGCAATTTTAAAGCGTAGGAAATCTAAACACATTAAAATAAAAATTCAATGGATAAGTTCTGTTTACCTACAAATAATTGTGTGCGTTTTGGTCAATACAATCTTGGTTTCCCTATTGCGCTCGACTTGCGGCTCACGTATAACTTCACATCGACTGTAATAACCAACTTAGCACACTAGTATCATAATATACTATTATGTTGTGTGTTTATTTTACAGATTGGAGACAGAAGTGGATAACACAAGGAAGTCTAAGGTACAAATTAAAGCTCATTTGTTTATTTTTTTAACTAACATAGCCGCTATAAACATTTATTAAGAGGGATTATCTAAAACCACCATACCATGATCTGCTACTTACCCTAGCTTATCATGATTTGCTAACCTCCTAGCTCCACGGTATCGTGCTCTGCCAGCTCCTTAGCTTCACGTTATATCTTCTGGCCACCTATCCCACCTTATCATGATCTGCCGTCTTTCTAACCCACCTTATTATTAGCTACCGGTTGGCAGTAATCGGTTACATAATTGAGTACATAATTGTGTCGTTGGGTGTTTTAAATTTTACCTAGTCCGCTCTCCTCCCTCCCATGTCCCTTGTCCCCACAATCATCGTTGTATTTCAACCAATTCACACAAAGCCTTAACAAATTATACAATAAAACCTTCCTCAAAAATAATTCTGTATATAGATGAAAGCCGCATGAAAATCCATTCAGTAGTTTTTGAGTGTAACGCGAACAGACAGGCAGAGCGGCGGGGTACTATGCTTTATATTATGTAGTAATTGGACATATTTTGTTTCTTAGATAGTTCAAGCTCGGCATTACATAAAAATATCAATATTACTCGCATGTTGGATATTCTTCACCGTTACATTCATGATGTACAACGAGAAAGAGGTAGTTACGAGAAATTCTTCACTGAACCCTGGAGAAATTAAAAGTAAGTGCTGCTTCATTACAAGGTTTGTGAATGGTCAAGCCTTAATTGATATTCTTCGATTTTTACATACTTTCGTACATATTCCTTCTTGAATTGATCAATGTCAAAGTTGTTTATATCTAGGTTGCTGAGCAACTGACTTATTATATGTATTGATGATGTAAAACTCTAAAAAGGTAATGTTTTAATGCCTCTATAGAATGCACGCTACTGTGTTAATATTCGGATTCTAATCGTAGATGAATGGGCGACGGATGAGGGCGTAAGCTGCCATAAAAAACTACTTCTTGGGTACATATTTTAACAGATTCAGTTTTTGTTAAACCTTTTTCAGGCTATACTGTGCAAAGCGGCGATGATAAATTAACACTTATGCTTACGCTAACGGGCCCTTTCCTAACGGAGCATGAAGAAAAGGGACTGAACTCTTCACTATTTCACAATGGAGCGAAGATGGAAGTGTGGGTCGAAAGGTTGGACACGAAATCTCTGAAGAGTCTGGGATATAGTCAAAGCAACGCGGATTCTAAGCAGGTCTGCTATTGATATATGTACCGAGCTCTTTAAGTTAAATAGGTCGGTGAGTTCATTTTTCTCCCATTTATATTGCCTGATGTCGCAATGGTAGTGACCCTGCCTGCAACATTAAAGGTCCTGAGTTCGTGTCCTAGTAGCGATAAACTTTTCGGCGGATCACTTATTGCCACAATCATCAGGCAAAGCTGAACCCAACAGTTTGAACATCCTTCAAAAAATCAATTCAATGTAAGCAGAAATTGAATGACGTAATGGCTTTAAAAATATATATATATTTAGGAGCTACTATCTTTCTAATTCTTTACTTTCGTACTATACTATAGAATCATATGTAGCGGGCGATGAGGTTAAGCATCGCTGAATATCACGCGTGTAGCCGGTCTGCGACGCAAGCGCCGCAATATCCCACCCACAGTCTCGACATCGCAATCGCCGCGACATCATGCTTCTCTCGCTTGCAATGTGTACTGTTATCATTGTTATTTTTGTGTTCGTATTTCTATTGCACTCTTTTTTTTTTGGTTCTCGGGGGAAAATCCTGCATAGGACCATCAGGGCCGCTGTGAGGGCAGCAACCCCGGTGTGTCAGACTCCTACTGACTAAAAATCCCCGGGGTGTCCCTCTAATCGCTCCACCCGAGCCTGGGAAACCAAATTCATCCAGACGCCCGGAGAGCGAAATGCCTTGTCGAGGCTGCCTCTCTGGGAGGGGTAGAGGTAAAGAGCCCACCCTTCCAATACCTATCTCACAGGCGGCGCGCCAGACACTGCACACCGCCACCCTCTTATCCTCTTATCTCTTAGCCGTGGTGGCTGCCGGCAGAATAGAATAGCACCCCCCTCTTTTTGCTGAGGTGTCGTAAAAGGCGACTAAGGTGTCTCTTTAACAACGCAATTCAACCAGGTGTTCAGGGAAGGAAAACTCGACCAAACCTGCATCCTGCTCTCTCCAGATCGTACTGGTTCTCCATTCCATCGGGCCTGAGGGAGCTCGGACGAGAGAGTGCTTTTCTGGCAGCGCGGCCAGTTATGCACTTGAATATCTCCTGCGCAATTGACTGTTTCCGAAAACTGGGCCTTGATTTTCTTAATCGGTGTTGAAACAGTCGCCATGGCCGAATGCGGCTAGGACATCATCGTCGTCATCATCCGGACAGCAGACTCTGTTTCTACTTGGACTGACATACTTGTGCTTAATTACTCTTACTGTGGCTTTTATACTGTATTAAACGTGCTCCGCTCTTGTGCTTTTTTTTGGTTAACCCATTGGAAATCCCTTCGGACCGTCAGGGGAGTGGTGAGGGCTAATTCCCCAGTGTCTCGGTCTTGCACCGACTAAAACCACCGGGGTTCCAGCACTGTCTGCTCTTCGCCTTTGCCGGACCTGGGAATCCAGATACTTCCGAGGGCTCGGCGATCCGCTCTTATGCCGGGACTTACTACATTTCCTTCTATCGTCTTTCATTTTTACACGCTAACCTGCGCTATAACCTAAGATAGGTTAATTTCATCACCATATCTATCACGCTAAAAATTTAAGAGTTTTTTATTATAAATAAATAAATGTAGAAATTATTACATTAATTAGCCGTGAGGTTTACCGGCAGAATTTTTTAATCTTCATCAAACTGAGGTGTCGTATGAGCGTATCCAGTGTGCCCCGGGTAGTAGACTTGAGGTGGTCTCGCGCAGTGTCCAGCGCGCCACTTACGAGATTTGGAGGAGTGGGCACTTTACACATACACCTCCCAGAGATGAAGCCTAGAGAGGCTGTTCGCTCACCAGGCGTCTGAAAGAATCTAGATTTTGGATGGAGTGATTGGAGGGATACCCCCGGGGTTTTTAGGCAATAGAAGTCTGACACACCGGGCTCGCTGCCACCACAACAACATTCATGGTCCTATACAGGATTTTCCAGAATGCCGAATTGCACGCAGATTGGTAGCGTCTGAGCTGCTGCAGGCAACTTCTCTGCATATGGGAGTCGAAGCTGCTCGCGTCCGTAGGCTTTACCCTAGTTTCCCTACACGTGACTCCTGGGTGGTGCTAAACGAGCAGCAGCGAGGTGGTAGGGCGTCGGTGCCCGTCTGGATCGCAACCACAGTACATGGGTGTAAAGCCCGTCATAGTGACCAGATTCGGCTTGTCGCGTTTCGGGATCAGCTTGTGTATATCCAGTAGCTCATATACCTAGAGACCTTCAGTCGCGGTATATGTGGGCCGACATGACGATGCAGACTATCAATGGATTTTCATCCTTTGATAGTCGCTTTCGTTTTTGGACTACACTGTACTTACCATCAGGTACTCTGTAGTCACTATGTCGAGCCAGTGTAAAAAAAAAACATGATGCTCACCAATGCGGGTTATTGGATAAGCGTGTTGGGTTAAATGTTCAAACCCTTCCCATGGATTCCACTAATATAGTGGGAAAGGGAAGGTGGGTTTTTGCCGAAGCCATGGCGGAAGCTTTGATCCAACATTACCACGTTCCGCCGGCAGCTCTGTAAAATCAAATTAGTCTCATCGAGCGGCGCCGTTTGCACGTAATCGTATATCTCTCATAGCTGATCCGGCAAACGTTGTTTTGCTATATAAGGTTTTGTAATATCTTCTAAAATGTTCATTGAAATTAAGTGATGTCAAAGACAATTTTGTTCACAATTAAATACTCTTAATCAACAACACATTTATTTGGATAAAGATTTATATTATTACGTTGATACGTCTCTTAACAAATAATGCATTTATTTCGACCAAATTTTATTACTATAAAAACTGTTCTAGTGACTTAATCTTAACAGATAGACATATACTGTCGCGTACATTTTTTTTAGATCATTTCAAGAGGAATAATTTTTTCATACATATATTTTTCGTATCTTGAACCGTTTTCGCAGCGCACGCAATGGAAGCCCTCAAGGATGAATAATTTTCCCAGTTTTTCTCACATTTTTCATAATTTCTTCGCTCATAAGAGTTGCATCGTGATTTTATATAGCCTAAAGCCTTCCTCGATAAATGGTCTATTCAACACAAAAATATTTTTTCAATTCGGATCAGTAGTTCCTGAGATTAGCGCGTTCAAACAAACAAACAAACAAACAAACTCTTCAGCTTTATAATATTAGTATAGATTAATTGCTTCTGCCGACTATGCCTGCGTTTATTTGCAAACTTTTTGTCTTTTTATTAGCAAAAAGTACAAATTTAATTGATTTCTATCATTGTACCATTACACACGCATTGTACATTATTGTACACGCCGTCCGATAGAACAGCCCTCAGTGTACCATTAATGGTACATACCGGAGGGAATGTGTTAAAATCGAATAATATTTACTCATACGTTGAAATTGTTTACAGATATCGGAAACGTGGAAGATTCTACTGCAAGGAGACAATCTAGACTTCAATCAGGGCGAAGAACGAACAAAGCTTTTGAAGGTGGAGCCGGCGTACAGTGGAAATGTGTCGAATGCTTTCGCTGTAAAAATGGAAACAAATTCAAATCAAACGGTGCCTTTTAGAATGAGCTACAGCGTTAATCCTCTGGACAACAGCACTGGGGTCATATACGCCGTTCTTCTCCTCTGTGGACTTTACTTTCTAATCATATTTGAGGTATTTTTTTTTTATTTAACTTGGGGAAAATCCTCACAGGACCGTCTCAGCCGTACAGGGGGGTTGCGCTGCCGAGGTGTGTCGGACTTGTACCGACTAAAAACCTCAAGGTGGCTACTTCTGCGCATTGGCGGGGACTGCGGGTCCTGTAATCAATTCTCCACAGCCCCGTCGCGCCGCGCCCGCTGGGCACATACTCGGAGGAAGATATCATCCCCGACACTGCTCATTGTATTTAGGCAGAGTACGTCACAATGCTCGGCGGAATCCAGGTCCGAACAGCAGTGGTAGCACTGGGTCGTTACTTCTCGTCCAAACCTGCACAGGTACTCAGGGAAACATCCGTGTCCCGTAAGTATCTGTGTTAGGTGGTAGGTGACGTGATACCTACTATTAAACCAGGCTTCAAGATTCAATCATATTTGAGGTATGAATCGACCTGACATAGTATAGTAACTACCTCACGCGTGACAGTAAGCACGGTACAGGTAGCTGCAACCATCCTAGCGGCCCTTTTTTCATAATGGCTCGGTACACACAAAGTGTGTAAATTACAACCGATGGAAAGTAAAGCATAGACCAAGAACTGCGACGACACCCATTGACATTAGCATTGTTGGCCCACACGTACCGAAGCGTTCCGTATGATATAAGCTCGGACATAGATGAGCAAAATGTAATCAGATTAATGAAAAACGATTACCGATTACATTTTGCGTTTCTTTACCATTAATATACCTGAATTCTGCTCATCTATGTTTTAAACACTAAGGAATCCCAGATTACATACATATTTATGACCTCTTAATGTTTTAAATGGATTTAATCATGACTACAGAGCAAGAAAATTAAAATTACGACTACAATTTGTAATCGTTAATCATTAATCAGATTACATTTTGCCCATCTCTGAGCTCGGATTATTTACAAAGCTGATAAACGCTAGATCTAGTAAGATTTACCAGCATGTTCCTTTGCTTTCCTTTTTTCATTTCTTCACGAGCTACGTTCAGTTACAGTGTTACTATGTAAGTTTCCTCATTGAATTGGTTTTTATATTTGTTTTGTTTTTTTTTTTGCTCTTTAACTAAACAGAATTACGTATCTAAGCCATGCCTTCAGGAGTCAGACAGGGTGTGTGATACATCAGGGTGCTGGGTGGTGACCTGTCGCTGCCGGCACTCGCTCATGCGATGGTCAGTAGCGACAGGGCATTGCAGGCGGCCCTCTCCTTCATGGAGAAGACAATGAAGGAGAAGAGGCAGCGGAGCGGGTTCGGGAAGCTATTGCCACCCCCCATTACCCCATTCCGTCACCCAGCTCGGACAGGACGCCGGAGGAGGGCCTTCGCCAGAGGCCTTCCCCCATAACAGGACATAAGCCGGGCGGCGCCCAGATCCAGGCGTGAGCGGTGTGCGGGAACACCAATGACTATTCAAGGAGATGAGGGAAGGGTGGCATTTTACACCACTCTCCCCGCCAAATGTGTTAGGTGTACGCAGGGGTGGCGACTATTTAGCCACCCCCTGCCAAGAAGGCGGGGCCTGCAGAAGGCTGGACGCCGCCGGGTGCCGAGGAAGATGGCTCAGCCTTGCCCTTGGCACTCGGCAGGCGGGAGAAGGAGCAGCGCGGGGGTTTTAGTCGGTGCAAGTCGGACACACCGGGGGGCAACCCTCACCGCACCTTGAGGTCCGTTAGGGATTTCCCCCGGGTTACTAAAAGAAGGGTGTGTGATACATACTGTATGTTGAAGATGATATAGGTTTTTCGTTACCAGGTTGTAAACAGGACAATGGCATCCGTGATTATGTCGACAACGAGCCTTGCTGTCTTGGCCGTGGCAGGCGAGAGGCCGTCACTCTCCGAAGTCATATCCTGGATGGATGAGGAGACTCTGCTGCTCCTGTTCAGTATGATGCTGCTGGTAGCGATAATGGCGGAGACTGGACTCTTTGACTACCTGGCTGTATTCACATTTGAGGTATTTCGTTTAACTAGCTTGCAATAGCCGATATAAAAGGCGCTATGACATTTTAATCAGAGGCGAGCATATAAATTTTACACCGGGCATGCAAATTTTCGGTTAGGAGCCCGTTAAACCCTAGTATTGTATGATCATTTTCGTATTTCTAGAAAAAAATATTTTATTACGATCACTAAATTTTTATACTTTCTGTAAGGAAATGAAGAAATATATTTTCGTAACAAATCAAATGAAAATTGTATATTCATTAAATATATTTATTTATGTTGTTGGTTATTTTAAATGAATACACAATTCAATAACATTTACATAATAAATATATTACAGGGATAAATACACATTTTTTTATATCTATACTAATATTATAAAGCTGAAGAGTATTTGTTTGTTTGTTTGAACGCGTTAATCTCAGGAACTACTGGTTCGAATTGAAAAATTATTTTTGTGTTAAATAGACAATTTATCGAGGAAGGCTTTAGGCTATATAACATCACGATGCAACTATTAGGAGCAAAGAAATAATGGAAAATGTGAAAAATCGGGGAAAATTATTCATCCCTGAGGACTTCTATTGCGTGCGCTGCGAAAACGGTTCAAGATACCAAAAATAAATGTATTAAAGAATTATTCCTCTTGAAATGATCTAAAAAAATGTCCTGGACAGTATATGTCTATCTTTTAAGATTAACTTACTAGAACCGTTTTTCTGGTAATCGAATTTGGTCGAAATTAATGAATTATTTCTTAAGAGTTGTATCAACGTAATAATATTATTAATCTTTATCCAAATAAATGTGTTGTTGATTAAGAGTAAAGTTAATTGTGAACAAAATTGTCATTGAAATCACTTAATTTCAATGAACATCTTAGAAGATATTCCAAAGCCTTATATAGCAAAACAACGTTTGCCGGATCAGCTAGTAATAAATAAAATGTTGAAGCGCGGGTCTTCTCTAGCGGCGTTTGTAACGGAGAACTCGATAGTCCTGTCAATATTCGTTGGCGTTTTTTAGACTGCACCGTGCTTACCATCAGGTTTGGTGCAGTCACTGTGCCGAGTCTGTGTAAAAAAAAACTTAACTGCGCGGCCAACGAATATCATCCGCGCTAGATACTTCATGGAAGTTCTTCTTGCAGGTGACAAAGGGAAAGATCTGGCCATTGATTACGTTGCTGTGCGTCATCACGGCATCTCTGTCAACGGTATTGGATAACGTCACCACTGTTCTTCTCATGACACCAGTGACTATAAGGTATTTATATTTCTAAATTGTAAATGTAATAATATTAGATCTACCGGAAAGATATATATATATATATATATATATATACTAGCTGACTCGGCAAACGTTGTTCTGCCATATAAATTATAGCAGACCAGCCACGCTTTGCTGTGACTGGTTTTTGAATAATTACTCAATCCAGTCAACGGATAGCGCCATCTTTTAGAATCGGTTGGAGCTAACTGTAAATTATGACTGCTTAATAATAAACAAATAATTTGCAATAAAATAATATTGCGACTATGAATTGAGATGAAAACTATCCTATCTTTTAAATTAGATCAAACTTCACGTGGTATGTAAATTTCATTAAAATCGGTTTAGTAGTTTAGGAGTCCATCGCGGACAAACATCGTGACAGGAGATTTATATATAAGATATGTATATTAAGATCTCTTTTTGGAATAGACAAAATACAAATTTTTATAAAAGAAAAAAATAATAATGTATCGTCACGCTATATCCCTTTCGGGGTAAGCAGATATATATTACTGGGTGTATCCACTTTGCGCTTATATGTCGTGTAGACTTGAGGAAGTCTGCTGCCTGGATGAAAGGGTGGCGGCGCGCAGTCTACGCCGCGCCGCCTGGGAGGGTTCCGGAGGGGTGGATCCTTTACCAAGCGAGGAAGCCTTAACTAGGCAGTTCGCTCCCTGGGCTTCAGGACGAATTCGGATTCCCAGGCCTGGGTGGAGCGATTAAAAGGACACCCCGGAGGTTTTTAGTCAGCAGGAGTCTGACACACCGGGGTCGCTGCCCTCACAGCGGTCATGACGATTCTAAGCAGGATTTTTCCCCGGGCTACAAAAAAAAAAGTGAAATGAAATGAAAAAGTATTTATTTCGCCACAAATCAACAATAAAACCAGAACTTTAAATGCAGCAATACAAACAACAGACAAAAACAAAAGAAAATACAAAACATATAAACATTGCGAAAAGGGGCCCTTCATCAGCCTAAAGCCACAGAGGAAGTCTGCAGCGCCGATTTTCGTGAAGGGCCCCGGTCGTGTTACATCTTATAATAATTATCAATAAACAATAAAAGTACATATAGCTTAAATAATAAATACAAAATAAATACGAGTGATACTAAAATAAACTATTACATACAATAAATAAATCGACAACCAAATGTATTAGTGATAGATACTATAGTAAAAATATATGTATACCTAGAAAAAGAGCAAAAGTATAAATAAAAATAAATGAAATAGACTACGTGTAACTAATAGATCTATAATATAAAAATGAATCGCAAAATGTCTTGATAAGCGCGAAACTCGAGAACGGCTGAACCGATTTGGCTGATTTTTTTTTTGTTGTGTTTGATGAAGTCTGAGTAAGGTTATTACGGAGAGAAAAATTTTAAAAATTCCCTGCAACTGTCTAAAAATAACACTTTTCTGTATTCTCATACAAAAAATTCGTAATAATATTTAAAAGTCAATTTGAACTTTAACACCATACCATAAAGTTTAAATGTTAGTGGACGGGTTCCGGGAAGGCAAAACAATTATTGAGTGACGTATAAATATTAATGTCAATATTTGTCAATTTTTATACATATAGCATTAAGGCCAGGTTCCTTCAAACAATTTTCAAAAAACAGCCGACAGGCCAATAGGTTTTGGCAGAATAAAATCTAACGGGGAAGCAATGTGACTTTGTTTTAGAGAAATAGGGCAGAACAAGGTCTGCCGGGACAGCTAGTTATTAAATAAATATCATTTTATTTATATTTTTGAAAGCCAATTTAGATTTGGATATTCTAAGTGGATATGTGTCGTGCGCAACGGAGCCAGCAGCGCACCTGATAGCCGTTTACAGGGCACTTACATATGACATTTCTATTTGATGTCACACGGGTTTCCTCAGGATGTTTGTCTTCACAGGTGAGCATGGGAAGACTAAATCCATACTTAATCTGAAAAACTTAGATGTATGAGCCAGGATTCGAATCTACGATCAATCACTTCACTGACTGTATCAGACGCACTGAACTTCTAGTAAATAGAAACAGTTGTATAAAGGAAATACGATTTTATCTTTTCCCAGGTTATGTGAGGTAATGGATATGGATCCCATACCGGTGCTCCTGTCCATGGTATTTTACAGCAACATTGGAGGCACGGCCACTCCCGTCGGGGATCCCCCCAACGTTATTATAGCTTCAAACAAGGCTGTCATTGACGCTGTAAGTATGCTCTTCCACGTTGACCTATTTGCTTTATTCATTCTTCTTTTTGTGGGAATTCAAGTTTCTCCAGTTAATCCTAAGTGCTGGAGTGTCACTGATGAGCCAACGTAGAGTCAGCATATTTGATATAGGTGCTGTTACGGGGTGGGTCTTATGATGATTTTTAAAAAAACACTTTTTAATCTTTTAATTTTGATTTAATTGTAGAAATAAGGAGTTTCACAGTAGACTGAATTCAATGGTCGATAGAATAGAATTAACTTATATTAGAAACTAGCTGATCCGGCAAACGTTTTTTTGCTATATAAGTTATTGTAATATCTTCTAAGATGTTCATTGAAATTAAGTGATGTTAAAGACAATTTTGTTCACAATTAAATACTCTTAATCAACAACACATTTATTTGGATAAAGATTAATATTATTACGTTGATACAACTCTTAACAAATAATGCATCAATTTCGACCAAATTTGATTACCATAAAAACGGTTCTAGTGAGTTAATCTTAAAAGATAGACATATACTGTCGCGGACATTTTTTTAGATCATTTCAAGAGGAATAATTCTTTCATACACATATTTTTGGTATCTTGAACCGTTTTTGCAGCGCACGCAATGGAAGTCCTCAAGGATGAATAATTTTGCCCGTTTTTTTCACATTTTTCATTATTTCTTCGCTCCTAATAATTGCATCGTGATTTTATATAGCCTAAAGCCTTCCTCGATAAATAGTCTATTCAACTTAAAAATAATTTTTCAATTCGACCCAGTAGTTCCTGAGATTAGCGCGTTCAAACAAACAAACAAACAAACAAACAAACAAACAAACTCTTCAGCTTTATAATATTAGTATAGATTGTAATATCTTCTAAGATGTTCATTGAAATTAAGTGATGTCAAAGACAATTTTGTTCATAATTAAATACTCTTAATCAACAACACATTTATTTGGATAAAGATTAATATTATTACGTTGATACAACTCTTAACAAATAATGCATTAATTTGGACCAAATTCGATTACCATAAAAACGGCTCTAGTGAGTTAATCTTAAAAGATAGATATATACTGTCGCGGACATTTTTTTAGATCATTTCAAGAGGAATAATTCTTTCATACATATATTTTTGGTATCTTGAACCGTTTTCGCAGCGCACGCAATGGAAGCCCTCAATGATGAATAATTTTCCCAGTTTTGGTCACATTTTCCATTATTTCTTTGCTCCTAATAGTTGCATCGTGATGTTATATAGCCTAAAGCCTTCCTCGATAAATAGTCTATTCAACACAAAAATAATTTTTCAATTCGAACCAGTAGTTCCTGAGATTAGCGCGTTCAAACAAACAAACAAACTCTTCAGCTTTATAATATTAGTATAGATAGGTGCCTTTCACGGCGTCCTATGTGATCCGACAGGGAATACCATGAAATTGTTGGTGGGCATGGTAGCACTGACTCATCAGCGACTCTCTCAAAACTGAGGTGTATTTCACCGTATCGGGTACAATAGGGCTGATATGCCAAAAGCACTTATAAATTACATTACATACCCGTCTATTGTTACTATCGACATCGTCTCGTAAATAAATATTCTAAAAGTTGTGTATAACTTTGTTTTTGGACGTAAAAATTCTATAGTATTATTATTGCGGAGCTGTTTTGTGAGTGATAGTGTTTGTGATACCTAAAAGTGCACATTTGGGCCATAAAATCATTATATTGCATCTGATTCCTTATAACAAACATAAAAGTGTTTGAAGGTAACTAAAAAAAAAAAACTTTTTGTACTGCTATCTAATAATCTACGATGACTTCTAAATGTAACGGTTGTGGCAAATTTGCTTCCCCGGTGGATGTTATTGTTTGTAGTAGCTGTAAAGGGAAATATCATAAGGCCTGCGTGTCTTTGCCGAGCACGGTAACAATAAATAAAGACTGGGTTTGCCCGGAGTGCAAGCTGAAGATAAAGAGGGGCGATAATAGCAGCACACCCGTCAAAGATGTTTCCGGGCGCACTGGATCTCACGTTAGTGCAGACACTTCTGAGGACTCCACTAGTGTAACTTGTTCTGCGCGACCGCAAGTCTCTGGGGAAAATCTAGCTTTGGCAGATATACAAGAGCTTCGCCGCGAGCTTATTACGTGCGTCACAGAGATTCGTGAATTTCGAAAGGAGATGGCTGAGGTCCGTGTTACGGTGTCTGCTCTTAATGAACGTATGGATGGATTTGAGTCCAGACTGAAGGCGCTTGAGGCACGAGAATTAAGCCATTCGTCTGAATTAGTTCAGGAACTAACGCGAAATGTGACTCGGCTCCAACTTGAGCTGAACGACCGTGAGCAGGATGCGCTTCTGACAGACGTCGATATTGGACATTTAGCCGAGGAGAAGGGGGAAAACGTAGTACACTCCGTGTGCGTATTGGCCTCAGGGTTGGGGGTTCCCTTACAGGAACAGGATATTGTGTTCGCAGAACGGGTGGGCGGAACACCTAACTTAGTGGACGGGAGCGATGACGCGGGATCACGTAGTCGACGAGTTGTGGTCCGCCTGACTCAGCGCCGTCTTCGGGACCAACTGATTTCAGCAGCTCGAGTTCGCCGAGCGACCTCTGCTGCCGTCGTGGGTCAAAACACACCACCAAGACACGTGTTTGTTAATGAGCGGCTGACCCGTGAAAACCGTCGACTTTTCTTTCGAGTCCGTGAGATGTGTCGGAAGCATGGGTGGCGGTTCGCCTGGACACGGAGAGGGCGCATCTATACCCGCCAGAGCGAAGGCAAGCCAGCTTATCCTGTTCGCTCTGACTCTGACGTGGAACACATTTTTGGTTCATCGGTGGTGTGATTTTTCCACCTATGAATTTAATTATTGTACTTACATTTTATATTATTATTTCAGACTCAAAACTCATAATTTGTTTGGTCACCGATTAATTTTTGCTTTAAGAGGCTCATTAGATATTTATTGTTTTTCTAGCCAATACTCAATTTTCGTGTGTGTGATTGTTGCATATTATTTCTGCTATAACGTATTTTATTTATATATTTTAAGTTTTGTATCGCGTATAACGGGGATTGATGCTATTTTTGATTGTTTTCACACAGTATTCTGGAGTTATAGCAATGCTTGCTCGATTAATTCAATTATAAAGATATATCATGGAATATTTGTTTTGATGTACTATAATTTAATTAATAGTTGTTCTAGGTTTAGTGATTTTGCAAATATGTTGTATTTATTAACATTTCCGTATAAGAATGAAGACAGTGCCTGCGTAAGCATAATTGTTAATTTACTGTGTAATTATTATTCTTTAAAGTTGTTTTGCACATATATTCACACTTTTAACATTTGCACTGTAAACAATATTAAACAGAAATACATCACATTACAAGGAAACCATCGTTCTGCTATTTTATCAAACATCATTCAACAATTCTAATACTTTACAGAATGAAATTGATTCATTTTACATTGCAGAATCGTTTATATGTGACGCTGAGCAGTGTCAATCACTTTTACCTAACAATGCTAGTTACTTTAAAGTTTTTCACCAGAATATTAGAAGTGTTAAGCGTAATATGGCAGGGTTGCTACCTATTATTGTTAGAACGGGCGTGTCCTGGGATTGTCTAGTTCTAACTGAATGTTGGCTCCCTTCTACTCATAACATACCTACTATTGATGGATATGCTCGGGTAGCAACAGTCAACAATAAAACACAGAATGAAGGTGTTATTATATATTACCGAAATGATTTGCTAGCAACATTTGAGGAAGCGCTATTACTTGAAGCTAATTGTCTTATTATGAAAGTAAATAAAAATACAATAATTATAGCTATTTATCGTCCTCCAGGATATAAGGATACAAACATCTTTATACAATCCCTGAATAATTTATTAAATAAATATACATCGGTGAATAACATTATATTAGTGGGTGACATTAATATTGATATTGGAGAAAATAGTGCGGATTCAAGTATGGCTCCTTATTTAGATATATTGGCATACCATGGTATTTTACCTGCCCACACATTTCCAACACACGGTAGAACTTGCCTTGATCATTTTTTACTAAAAACCAAAGCCACTGCCCGTTGTCTTGTACTGCAAACATCTTTAACAGATCACAATAGTACTGTTCTATACATTACAACAGCTTATAAACGTCAAAGTGGTAATTTGATCACGCGCACTGATATGTTAGGATTGGATAAAGATTTGAGTTGCATTGATTTCTCTCCTATTTATGAAATGACTGATCCAAATGTGGCAGTACTTTTTATTGTTAATTTATTACGCAAGGTAATAGCGGATAATTCCAGATGCGCACTAACTTCTAGACGAAAAACTATTCTAAAACCATGGATAACTAAAGGTGTTTTGAAGTGTTTGCGAAACAGAGATAATCTTTACAAAAAATACAAAAAAGACCCGAGTAACGAAATATTATCAATAACATATAAGAGATATAGAAATTATTGCACGGCTCTGGTGAAAAGACTGAAGATTGATTATGAAAGAAAATTAATTGAGAAAGCTAGCGGAAGTAATAGGAAGCTTTGGAAAATACTAAAAGACATAACATATACTAGTAAAAAGAAAGAGAGTCCAAATGAGTTAATTCAATCAAATCCATTGCAAGCTGTCAATGATGTTAATGACTTTTTTGCTAACATAGGGAGATCATTGGCTGAAAAGATAATTCCTAACCCAAGGCAAATTCTGGCATACAATTCATGTTTACATTCATTTGCTTTAATGCCTACAGATTGTAAAGAAGTTAATACTCTCATAAGTAATCTCAGGAGTGATTGTGCTGTCGGTCTAGACATGATACCAGCTAATATTCTTAAAAGATATAATGATATTCTTACACCGCCGATAACGTTTATTTGTAATTTGATAATGACAACAGGAATTTTTCCAAGTATTTTTAAAAAATCTAGAATTTATCCTGTTCATAAAGGTGGACCTAGGGATCACGTTAATAACTTCAGACCGATATCGATCCTGCCCTCTTTGTCGAAAATAATAGAGCGTATTATGAATAATAGGTTAATAAAATATTTGGAAACACATAATCTTTTAGCCATTACACAATATGGGTTTAGGGCAGGAAAATCGACTTCAGATGCTGTGCATGAAGTGACTAATTTTATAGCTACAGAATTGGATGGAAAGAAAAAGGTTATTACTATATTTCTTGACCTTGCCAAAGCTTTCGATACAGTGTCAGTCCCACTTTTAATTAATAAACTAGAACATCTTGGCATTAGAGGAAATGAGCTAAAATTGTTTGCTGATTATTTATCAAATCGGTTTCAGTGTGTAAAAATTGAAAATTACATTAGTGATGATCTACCGATTCAATTCGGAGTTCCTCAGGGTAGCATTCTTGGGCCTACGCTATTTCTTGTATATATAAATGAATTATGCCAGTTGGTGATACCCAACTGTAAAGTAGTTACTTTCGCAGATGATACAGCACTATTGTTTACCGGTGATACATGGCAAGAGGTTTTTATGTACGCTCAAAACGGTTTTAATACTGTTGCGAGTTGGTTAAATGATAACTCACTGACACTTAATGTAGATAAAACCAAATATGTAACATTTTCCATTACAGATACTGATTCCACTCTTCATACTTTCAATTTATTCTCACATTCTTGTACAAACATCAATGATCCAACTTGTATATGTCCTAGACTTCAAATGACAACTACAATAAAATATCTTGGTGTTATTATTGATAACAAATTAAATTTCCAGTGTTATATCAATCAGTTAAGTGCAAGAGTTCGCAAATTAATTGTTATCTTCAAAAACTTACGTCATATAGCTGATTCTAAACTTATTAAATGTATTTACTTCGCTCTTTGCCAATCAATTCTTACTTATTGCATTACTTCCTGGGGTGGTATACCTAAATCACGTTTAATCCAACTAGAAAGAGCTCAACGAGCAATACTCAAAGTAAGTTTCTCCTTACCTTATCTATACCCTACTTTCCAACTCTATAAGGACATTAAGGTCTTGACTGTTCGCCAACTTTATATCCTGAACGTAGTGTTAAGGCAACACTCTATGTTGGCATATGACCCGAATATTGCGAAAAATACTCGTAGGAGAGGTAGGGTGTGTGAGCAAGAATTCGGTAGAACGACGTTTTTACAGCGCTTTTTTGGCTATCAGGGTCCTAATCTGTATAATAAAATAAATGAGATACTATTTCTATACCCACTGACACAATACACATGTAAACAAAACCTTACACAATTCTTACTTACACTTGACTACAACACAACAGAAACACTATGCTCAAGCACGTACACGCACGCACACACAAACACTATAAAATTAAATTAGATTATTTGTATATTAGTGATAAGGAAAGAGCGGGTGTGAGGACCTGGTGATCTGTACCACAGGTATAAAACCTACAGCAGACACCAGTTCCTCACAAACATTTTTATTGTAAATATTTCATAGTAGTGTTATAGTGTAATTCAGTTATTGTTTGTGAGGAAAATAAATAAATAAAATATATTATTATATTAAATAATAAATAAAAAAAAGCTAATTCTCCTTTTATTTTATCCACGATTTGCCGTCATGTGCCATATTACGTTACATTTGCGTGTATACGTATGATAAATATCTAAGCTTGCCGGCAAAATGTAAACTATTTCGGAAATAGTATAAAAGAAAAAGAAAGAAAGAAAAAGTTTATTGAGGCAAAAGAAACAACAGACAACAAACACATTTATATAAAAACAACAATGAAAGAATAATACATAACATGACATCATATGATGATGATGATGATGTCCTAACCGGTTTCGGCCACGGCGACTGTTTCATCACCGATTAAGAAATTCGAGGTCCAGTTTCCGGAAACAGCCAATTGCGCAGGAGATATTTAAGTGCATAACTGGACGCGCTGCCAGAAAAGCACTCTCTCGTCCGAGCTCCCTCAGGCCCGATGGAATGGAGAACCAGTACGATCGGGATACCAGTAGGATGCAGGTTTGGTCGAGTTTTCCTTCTCTGCACACCTGGTAGAATTGCGGTGTTCAAGAGATACCTTAGTCGCCTTTTACGATGCCTCAGCAAGAAGAGGAGGGTGCTATCTATTCTGCCGGCAGCCACCACGGCCATCATATATCCTGTGTGCTGCTACCCAACTCAAAGAGCACTCAGTTCAGCGTATGCTGGGCGACGCTGCACGCGCCAGCCAGCGCTGATTTTCAGCCGACGCTCAGAGGAATCGATTGCGCGGACGTCGCGATGCTAATTTAATATTAGATCCATTCGCTGTAATGATGTCATCAGCGACATAAACGAAGTGCTAACTTCTACCAAACAGTCTTATGATTGCCATACTTTGTAGCCGGTATAACGGTGAAAGCAGAAGCAGAAATAATACTGAGGGCAGCCACATAAATGTATGGCTTGTATATATTTGTATGATATATATTCTGATGAATTAACAGTGCTGACGGTAGTATGTGTCGGCGTGTGATCTCGAATGTTCGGGAGCGTACGCGTTGCGACTTCAAGCTGCAAATAATTACTGGTGAAGCGGTTAAGATACTTCCGCTTCATTCCAAAATCCTTCTATCGCTCCATAAGTTACTTGCAAATGATATAAGGATAATCTGCATCCTTAATCTGTAGGGAAACCAATAGATATCGCTCATACTACCACCGCTCTGTTTTGACGTCACAAAAACGTCATTATTACTATAACAATTGTATGCAACCGCCGCGACGTCGTGCTATCTCCGATCTTATTTTAAAATATATTTAAACCGCCTTATTATTATAATAAAACCGTCACACGACGTTGTTATTAAAAAGAGAAAAAGGTGTAATTGTGCGAGAGGAAACTTTCTGCGCCCGTGGCCGCTACCGGAACCCTGGAACCTTACCGCGCTGTAGCATATACTGGACGAGCTGCAGACCTACAGGTTAGTGATTCAGATATTCTGGTATATCAGCTGCGATTTATGGAGTGATAAGTTTCCTTAATACTCGTTTTGACCTAATTTTAATTTCTCTTAATCGCCAACCAAGTTACGTTCCCCGCTCAAATGGAGGGCTATTTACACGCCTCTCCAATTACGTTTTTCCGGCAGTCCGGTTAAGATCACCGAAGGGATAAGACGTGTCGCGTGCGCACCGTCTTTATAAAAAGTGTTTCTTTTAATTGTGGTTTTTCGATGAATATACGTGTGTTGTGAGTGCGTTTAATTTGGCCGGATAACGCGTTCATATCTGCTACAGTGTCCTTAACTAAGTAATGCCTGTGCTCAATTTAAAAAAATGGGTTTCGAGATATAGCAATTTCAGAAATTAGCAAGCTCCCCAGCGGCAGCCAGGTCGCGATGTACCACTCTGTATGCGTTCATACGACAAGGCCTCCGAGGTCGAAAGGAAAGGAATAGCTAGACACTCCACCTAACAGCGTAATACAGTCACCTAAAAACGGCACTTAGGTCAAAATGCACCCCCTATGCAGAATGACAAAGTTATACAATAATATAGATGAATAGATCTCGACATATTTAACGAAACTATATACAAATTAAAAAAAAGATGTTATTTGAGAAGATTGTTCCAATAGATTATTGATTTTTTTTTACTGTTATAAAATTTTTCTGATTATAGTAGTTTATATCTCTTTGTGTTACTCGTATTTTTATTTTTATTTTTCTTTTCTTCTGAGCATGTAGTCTACACTTATAAATATAGTCGCATTTATAATGTATCCTCTTCATGATTTATATAGTTTTATGTGTTAATGTAGTCTATGTAAGTGTACTTATAAATAAATAAAATGGACGCTTTCGAGCAGGGACTCCCACAATTCAAATAATACCTAAACGCTCTTCATCATCATCATTATCAGAGCATCCTAGTCCACAATTGAACAAAGCCCTCTCCTAACAAGTTTCATTGAGCCCGCTCTTCTCGTCCAAAACTTCCAAAGGTCGTCGCTCCTCCTAGCCGGGGAGCGCCCCACACTACGTCTGCCAATTCGCGGTCTCGACTCAAGAGCCCGCCTGCTTCAACGGGCATCGGCTCTTCGGTAGCCTGACCAATGCCATTTCAACTGGCTAACAGGGAGAGCTATGTGCACAACTTTCAAACACTCCTAAATAATAAAAATGGGGAAATATAGACAAAGAGAGCATATTCCGTTTGTACACCATTCCCTATTGGAATGAAGAAGCGGTGTTATTTGCATGGAAGCAAAATAATTGACATACTTTTCCACATTCAACTTTCTACCAGTGGAATGATTGTGAGATTGCAGTGGGTTCCTGGGCATATTGGTATCCAGGGTAACGAGGAGGCTGACAGGCTTGCAAAGATAGGTAGCTTAACCGGAAAAATTATTAATACATTACCAGATTTCTCAGAATTGTTACCAAAACATAAAAATAGATGTTATGAAATATGGAAAGCTTACTTTAATGAAATATGGAGAGAGAAAGGGATCTGGTATAAAACTTTGCAAAGCGAACCTCCTCGAATACCCTGGTTTTCTAGAACAACTTTTTGCAGGAAGTTGGTGTCAGTGGCACACAGACTAAGATCCTGACGCATTCCATCTAACAAATTTAAACATCTTATGAAACTCAATAATTCTCCACTGTGTGTAAATTGTGGAATCATAGATGATATCCACCATTTGTTGATGGAATGTGTCCGATCTGAACCTGTGAGGGAGGCGTTTGTGAGTGCCTTTGCTCTAAACAGACTTGACATCGGGATGTTTAACAAAATCTTAACAGAACTATTATCTGATGAGGCGTCTGGCTTTTTCAGATCAATGGCACCATATGTAATATGTTAGGTATTTCTGTATTAGGGTACGATGGGGCTGACATACGTACACACGTAAAAGTCCCTTAAATAAATAGAATAAAAAAAAGCAAGCTGTAGTGGCAGTAGGCTGTCATACTCTGCGGAACTGATGATTACTGAAGATGGTGGGTTTTTAATCATAAAATGTAGTATGAGACGTGTCTGGTAATGTGGAGTAATGACTTACGAATGGTGACCAGGGAGTCGAACATTTTTTTTTTATGACGGACTACTACTGAGTGCCGGGAAAGGGATTTACAGTAGAGATGTCACGAATATTCGGCAACTATTCGGTATTCGGCCTATTCGGCCACTTTTTTTGCTATTCAGTAATCGGCCGAATAATACGTTCTATTAGGCCGAATACCGAATACCAAATCATGTAAAAAAGACACGTTATATTACTCAAAATTATGTATTTATTTCAAAATTACAACACTTTAGTAATTAAAATTGATTAGTGGTAAGTTGTGATGGATAAAAACAAGCTTTTCAGCATTTTTTTGATAGCAAACGATTACGCTTTTCATCGTAAATGCTACCAGCCTCAGAAAATAACCTCTCACTAAACACGTTACTTCCAGGAATATCCGGCGGGCGAATATTCGGCGCTTCGGCCGACAGAGTTGCCGAATATTCGGTATTCGGCCAATTCACTATTCGTGGCATCACTAATTTACAGTTCAACCGGGCTTAGGGGGCGAGCACAGAAGGTGCTCAGCCAGCGAGTTTATGGGTTGGGTGGCAATACAAGGGCACCCCTGTGGGTACGAACCTCGACTTGGACCGCCAGCCAAATAAATTACTAACCCTACGGGTGATCTACCAGCGTTTCGGAAGTGACTACCTTGAGAAGAAACGCCGAAAGAAACTCAAGGCTGCGACGGAGTGTGTCGAAGATCGGTTTCTATGATGCTTATTAGGAGAGTCCTATGTCACAATTCAACAAAAGTTTGTTGATAATATTCGTAATACAGCGATTTTTCTCTTCTTTTCTTTCCAGGGTATTAACTTCACAAATTTCACCATACACATGACGCTGGGAATCTTACTGGTTTCATTGCAGACATATTTCCAGCTCAGATTCACATATCGGGATACGAAGAAACTACGCTTGAACGAACCTAGGGATATTCAAGGTATTTTGGAATTAAGTTCCTTGTTTCGTCTCTCAGAGCCCAATTGGTGTCTTAAATTAATCCTGAACATCATCTGCCCTTAAAACGTAATATGATCTTTATGGCTTATTGTATTACTTGGGGAATATCCTCATTAGACCTGTCTACTGGATTTATACTGGCTAAAAACGCCAAGGTGACGTCTTTTTTTTACACTGGCTCGACATAGTTACTACAGAGTACCTGATGGTAAGTACAGTGTAGTCCAAAAACGAAAGCGACTATCAAAGGATGAAAATCCATTGATAGTCTACATCGTCATGTCGGCCTGCATATACCACGACTGAAGGTCTCTAGCTATATGAGCTACTGGATATACACAAGCTGATTCCGAAGCGCGACAAGCCGAAACTGGTCACTATGACGGGCTTTACACCCATGTACTGTGGTCGCGATCCAGACGGACACCGACGCCCTACCACCTCGCTGCTGCTCGTTTAGCACCACCCAGGAGTCACGTGTAGGGAAACTAGGGTAAAGCCTACGGACGCGAGCAGCTTCGACTCACAAACCTGCGCTAAAGACGGACTGAGGGCTTTTTAATAAATTGGCCTAAAGTCCCTCTGTGTGTCGCACCCACCAGGCAGTGTTTCAGTAGGCATTGTATTACCTCTTCATTTGTCATACAGAATTTAAAGTGGCGGTGGCATTAAACGTATCTGTCGTATTCCTGCGATTGCGACCCGATTGTGACGACCAAGTAACGACTTTCAGGTCGTGGTATATCACTCCGTGTGCATATAGGGACTGTATGGTGCTGTTAGGAAGCGCATCAAAGTCGCAATCAAACATCGCGAGCTGATAGCCACTGTTGGGTCGTCACTGCTGAGTTGCGACTGTCAAAATCCGATGCACGCCTTTAGAAGTGTAATTGCCGTGTTGTGCCGTGGTGGCTGCCGGCAGAATAGAATAGCACCCCCCTTTTCTTGCTGTGGTGTCGTAAAAGGCGACTAAGGTATCTCTTTAACACCGCAATCAACCAGGTGTTCAGAGAAGGAAAACTCGACCAAACCTGCATCCTGCTCCCTCCCGATCGTACTGGTTCTCCATTCCATCGGACCTGAGGGAGTTCGGACGAAAGAGTGCTTTTCTGGCAGCGCGTCCAGTTATGCACTGAAATATCTCCTGCGCAGTTGACTATTTCTGAAAACTGGACCTCGATTTTCTTAATCGGTGTTGACACAGTCGCCGTGGCCGAATCCGGCTAGGAAATCATCATCAAGTGTAATTATTTTACAGCCACAAGGGTCTCCAGACCTGCGTATATATTTGATTTCAATTTCAGCTGAATTCCTCTAAAAGTTCGGAAAAAATAGAGTCCTGACAGACAATTAGACGGACAGAGATGTGATCTTATAAAAGTTTGTGGTGACGGCCTCTACTACTTGTGAGAGGCTTGTGAATCAGAAGGTAGTCTTAGCCTGAATCCTGTTTATCATTTATTTGGTGCGCGTTTCATATAATTCACGTGACCTAGATATTGCAGTGCATTGACTTCAAATAAAATTCCAATTGCATTGACTCCATAGGTTCTTTTTATGATTAGGAGGTACAGGACTTCAAAAAACACTGTGTTTTAGATCTAAGACAGCAAATCTCCATCTGGCGCCGAGCCGCCGCCTCGCTGCCACATCTGAGCCGGGATGAGCAAGTGGTAAGAGAAAGGCTGGACAAGAAGGTGCGAAAGCTGACCGCTCAGTTGGATGTAATGATCAAGGAAAGAAAGAAATGGGCATGCCCTAAAGACTCCTTCAAGAGTACATTGGCTGATATGAAAGAAAAGGTAGTATTTATATTTATCCCGGTATCCATCCAAAATTCTTAACACGTTCGTCTCTCAGTGCGGTTCGTTTGTTTCTCACGGGGTCCAAATCCGACTCTCGGTATGCCGTAACGTAAACAAGCGATATATAAACAATGTAACTAGAGTATTATAAAGTATATTGTGACATTATTATCTTAGATTTATCGCGAAGAATTTTGTTCTTCACTTCAAATGTGTTTAGAGTATTTTAACGAAAAACATGCGACATAGTATAATGTATTTTTTTATATCCCGGGGGAAAATCCTGCATAAAACCATCAGGGACGCTGTGGGGGCAGCGACCCCGGTGTGTCAGATTCCTACTGACCAAAAACCCCCGGGGTGTCCCTCTGATTGCTCAACCCGGGCCTGGGAAGCCAAATTCATTCAGACGCCCAGGGAACAAGAAGCCTTGTTGAGGCTACCTCTCTGGTAGGGGGAAGGAGTAAAGCCCACCCCTCCAAAACCTCTCTCCCAGGCGGTGCGCCTGATACTGCGCACCGCCTCCCTCTCATCCTTGCAGTAGACTCCCTCAAGTCTACTGCCCGGCATAGTATAACGTAAAATGTTATCCTATATAAATTAATATACGGTATTGTATACTGTAAATATTTTTAGTATTTTAATGTTGAATATCATATATTTACATATGATTGCTTATTCAATTTATTTCTTTTAAAAATTCAACTAAAAATCCTATTAACATGAACAAGAAAATCTTCATCCAATTATGGGAGAATTGGCAATGAAGGTGTTAAAGGATCTAATATCAAAAGAATTGGGAAAGACTGCGCCGGAAGACCAAGACCACGAGAAAATCTTTTATTTAGACACTTTTCGAAATTTTTTCTTGCAGGTGACATCCTATACTGACATAAGTACTGTGACACGTTTTCGGCAGTCGTGTCCGCGTTCCCTTATATGTTAATAACAGTCGCTCACTCGCTTGAAAATAATAACACTTTCTTTATATCTATACCCATATATTTCATTTAATGTTTACATATATTTTCCTAATCTTATAATAATATAATTTTTGGGAGTCGAAGCTGCTCGCGTCCGTAGGCTTTACCACAGTTTCCCTACACGTGACTCCTGGGTGTTGCTAAACGAGCAGCAGCGAGGTGGTAGGGCGCCGGTGCCCGTCTGAATCGCGACCACAGTGCATAGGTGTAAAGCCCGTCATAGTGACCAGTTTCGGCTTGTCGCGTTTCGGGATCAGCTTGTGTATATCCAGTAGCTCGTATACCTAGAGACCTTCAGTTGCGGTATATGTGGGCCGACATGACGATGTAGACTATCAATGGATTTTCATTTTTTGATAGTCGCTTTCGTTTTTGGACTACACTGTACTTACCATCAGGTACTTTGTAGTCACCATGTCGAGCCAGTGTAAAAAAAAAAAAAATTCACAATCCGAACCTTCCTTTTTTAATTTTCCAATCAATCTGTCTATCATAATAACTCAAATCAAACTTCATATATTTCTAAAATTCGATGTTCTCCTTTCTAAAATAAACTTATTTTTATTTATCGGCCAATTCCGACAATAGTGCCATATATAACTCACCTACTTTAACCATTCGTACAATCACTACAGTACTTATTACATTCAATTCCTTTTAAAAACCCTATTGACTGAGCGTCACCCAAATTTAGTTAACGAGGCCCCTACGAAAGCATACCCGTCACCCAAATATGGGCGGCGTGGCGAGAAATGTATTAAATAAGACGTATTATGCTAAAATAGAGCTGTTTTCAGGCTACCAGCGGAAAATCTTATCTCTAGCGGTCAATCACGATCTAAATATCAGCATTGATTGATATTTGAATGGTTGATCGCATCGACCCTGGTCAGGAGTCATCACTTTACTTTTATTCTTGCTTTTCTTTTCAGTACAAAATCCGGGACAGATCACTTCTGATCAAAGCGTCGATTGCGACGGGATTCGTCGTGTTCGTTTTCTTCCTACATTCGATTCCTGAATTAAGTGAGTTTAGTAGATATAGTATATGTATAGAGAATAGTATATTATGATACAAGTGTGGTAAGATGGTAATTACATTTGTATTCACCAAAAAGCACACGCGTGTCGCGAGCACTGCACTATTGCTAGATATACAAATAAAAGTCCGTACTGTCGAACCATGAAATTAAAATTCTAAATATATTTACAATTTTGTGTAACGTAACAATTGCGTGTTGTAATTCGTTCTTAGCGCCATCTAGTTGAGTACAAATATACTAAATCAGCGGAAATTATTATTTTTAACTCATAACTATTTTAAACAAACGTGTTATACGACGATTTTCATCACACTTTGATTTTGGGAGTTGAAGCTGCTCGCGTCCGTAGGTTTACCCTAGTTTCCCTACACGTGACTCCTGGGTGGTGCTAAACGAGCAGCAGCGAGGTGGTAGGGCGTCGGTGCCCGTCTGGATCGCGACCGCAGTACATGGGTGTACAGCCCGTCATAGTGACCAGTTTCGGCTTGTCGCGTTTTGGGATCAGCTTGTGTATATCCAGTAACTCATATACCTAGAGACCTTCAATCGCGGTATATGTGGGCCGACATGACGATGTAGACTATCAATGGATTTTCATCCTTTGATAGTCGCTTTCGTTTTTGGACTACACTGTACTTACCATCAGGTACTCTGTAGACACTATGTCGAGCCAGTGTAAAAAAAACACTAAATTAAGAATAACTTGGACTAGAAACTTAAACTAGAAACCTACATAGATCAGACTTGACTTAAATTGAAATATCAAATTGTATTCGGTTTTTGTGCTTATTTGTGTTTTTTTTATCTTTTGTTTTTTTTTGTTGATGGTTTTCTTTTCTTTGTTTTTGTTGTGTAAATAGATCCTAATAACTTATATATATGTATATGTAGAGCTGTGCCAGTGAAGTGGCTGTGTCGTCCGCAAGGTCCTGTTAGAATACCAGCGCTGCAGAGTCTAGTGCTCTGTAGCACAAGCTGAGACAGGGTCCTTATTGGCGGCGGCCTAGACTTTAGTTATGTATTGTTTGTGATTTTTTATTTATTTTTATGTTTATTATGTTTATTTTCATGTAATCTATTGTATCATATTGTCACTTCTGTCTGGGTGCTGCTAATAAAACGTTTTCTTTCTTTCTTCTTTCTTTCTTTACTTATTTACCCGAGCAGGTCTCCATACTTAGTACAATAGAATATTTTGGAGGAATTTGTCTGTACCATTTGTCCTCAGACCGCGTCTCGTTGGGCTGGACGGCATTGCTGGGCGCCATCCTCCTGCTGACCCTGGCTGACCGGGAGGATCTGGAGTCAATCTTGCATCGCGTCGAGTGGTCCACGCTGCTTTTCTTCGCTGCACTCTTCGTTCTCATGGAGGTCGGTTGGTAACTGCTTGATTGAGGATGCTATATGATCAGGAGTGAGACGGGTGCAAAGTCCGCTTGCTGCTTGCCCAGTAGACCACCACAGCAGAGGATCAATCCAGCCACAAAGCTGACATCCCGAAGCCCGCGCGCTGTCTACTAGACGCCGCGTGTTGTCCGCTCGGTATCCACACGCGGTGATATCTATCTATCAGTGGCGTTCTTCCATAGATGCAAAATAAATTATTTATTACGTTCTCAGGACCTGCAGTCTCTAATTCCACCAGCCCCTTTTCATCATAAAACCGTAAGACGCCATGTCGGATACCATCGGTAATGTGGTGGACGCAGTAGCGTTCATTCCATAGATGCATGCAAGCATTGCATGCCCTGACGATAAATAAGTCTTGAATAAATTGCTGAAAGTCAAACAAAAAGAAACCATTTATATTCATATCTATTCTATTTTCACACCATCTACCTTTCCTATGAAAGCAATATAATATTTATCATCATAACATAATATTCAAATGAATTACGCGAATTCTGCCTATCCTGTCCAAACATCCTATACACGTCACTGCTATCTATACCAGTGGCGTGCATCCCATAAATGCATAAAAAGCATTATCTCGTTATTTTTGGATATTTAATAAGTATATTGTTTTAAATTTTGGTAATCACCGGATTCCAAGTCTCAGAATTCAAATTATAATAAATTGTGAGTCAATTTGTTTACTAAATGCCCATGTTTATCAAAATAATGCATTTTAGCTTCTATGGTATGCACGTCACTGATCTGTACATATAAAAAGATTTGTACTGACTCCGATATTATACATTCTCTCTGATTACCTGATTAGGGATTCAGCGTATTGCTAGATACTTTGCAGTTGGTTATTTTTGTGATGTAACCACTAGACACCCACTAAAATTGATATTCAATCCCTAAAACAGTGAAAAAGGGCTTGAAAGTGCGTTTGAGAATTCGTCAATTTTGAAGTACGCTCTATAAAAATCTTTCAAAGCTTCACTGGTTCCGACATTGTCAACAACTATCGTCATATTTCAATCCATCTACACAAAATAAAAAAAAAATACATCAAAAATTTTCTCCATTCATTTTGTCTATTAGTGTAAACTGTATGAAAATTTGTTCAGTAACTTTTGAGTTTACCGCGAACAGACGGACGGGGCGGCCTACTTTGTTCTATAATACGTATGCATAGATGGCCAAAATGTAATCAGATTAACAGATTGCTTCTGACAAGAATATTTCCACGGTGTTATGACTTCGGAGCCTTTAAAAGAAGAGTGAATAAGCATTTGTTGGCCGGCTGCAGTGCATCGTCACACGGATCTCCATGTTTCACCTTCAATTAATTGAGGTCAAAGGTCCGCCTGTAAATCATAAAAAAGATATATTTTTCTGCAGCAAACTGGGGCACTCTTAACTCCGGTATCTTAATAATATATTTTACTCATTTTAGTTTTCTAATTTTCAGGCTTTATCTAAATTAGGTCTCATCGAATTCATCGGGGGACTGACGGAGTCTGTTATTTTGAAAGTAGATGAAAACGCCCGCCTTGCTGTGGCCTTACTTTTGATTTTATGGGTAAGTATATGTCCCCGCTAAGCCGGGTTTGGATATTTAGATCCCAATAAAACACAAGAATCCATGAATTCACATTTGGATTATTATAAAAATACGAAAACTATAAAAACACACAGCATAATTATAAATAATAATTCCAATATGGCGACCCGTGCCATTTACAGTGAGTGTAATAAGTATTCGTACACCACATAAATAATTTTATAAATGCATATATCTTCGAGGAATATTGTTACGTTATTAAACAAATATATACAACTGATTCCGGCACGTTTTAAGCTTTATTTCCAGAAAGAGGAACAAAAAAAATGTCAACATAATCACAAATAAACAAGATTTTGTCCGAAGATGCCACGAATGTTCGCTCAAATACTATTCGTACACCCGATAATTTTTTAACTTTAATACTTTGTTCACTCCAGTCAATACTTTGTTGGGTACCCCTTCAATTTTATTATTACTTCGAGTCTCCTTGACAATGGAATCAACTAGGTTGGATGTTGTTTCAGCTATAATTTTGGTCCATTCCTCCTGAAGGACGTTTTTTAATACCTGCTTGCTCGAAATTTGCTGCTTGTGGGTTTATTATCCAGAAAATCCCACAAATTTTCGATGGGGTTAATGTCTGGATATTGTGGGAGAATTACTAAATACTCTGGAGTATTTTCGGGCAACCAACCTTTGACTTTCATCGCAGTATGTTTGGGAGCATTATCTTGCGTAAATACAAAATTATCTTTGATTCCCATTTTGTCTGCACCAACTGCAAGATGAGTTCTCAGGATGTTCAAATACAAGTCCTGGTTCATAATGCCATCGATGAAATGTAGATTCTCGACGCCACTAGCACTCATGCACCCCCAAACCATTACGGAATCTCCACCGTACTTTACTGTAGACTGTAGATTTTTCTTTTCCATCTCTGTATTTGATTTTTGCCAAATCATACACCTTCCGTCGTAGCCGGAAACGTTGAATTGACTTTTGTCAGTGAATATAACTCTACTCCAGAAGTCAACAGAACGATTAATATTATTCTTAGCAATAGTAAATCTCTTTTTCCTATTCTTTTTGTTAACGAAATATTTTCGACGAGCAACTCTGGCGTGAAAATCATTTTTCCGTAAACAATTTCGGATTGTACCACTACAGACACATGGTCCAGAATGCACTTCCAGCTTCGCCGCAATTTTTGACGTGCTGGTTTTAGAGTCCTGCTTCACTTTTCGAATTACAAAACGTTCGTAGCGTACAGAAAGCTTACTCGGACGAAACAATCTTGGCTCATTTTCGTGGTTCTTGCAATCACCAAATCAATCTATCACACCTTAGGCAGTGCTATGCGCTCTGCCAACAGTTTTCGCTATTTCGCGTAAAGATTTACATTGATTATGTAACCTGATAATAATTTTTCTTTCACATTTACTCGTTTCACGCTGTTTGCAGCCCATTTTTCGCAATTATACTGAGATAAGCACTGATGAGAGGTTTCCGATTAGGCTCGTCATGAAGGAAACTATGTTTATTGACATCGATATACCCCCATAATATTAGTACAAAGATACGAATAGTTTTCCTCTAGAAGTTTGTAGGTGTACGAATAGTATTTGAGCGAACGATTGTGGCATATTTGGGCAAAATCTTGTTTATTTGTAATTGTATTGATATTTTTTTGTTCTCCTTTCTGGCAATAAAGCTTAAAACGTGCCCGAATCAGTTGTATATATTAGTTTAATAAAGTAAGAATATTTCTCGAAGATATTTGCATTTATAAAATTATTTATGCGGAGTACGAATACCTATTACACTCACTGTAAGTGCGTCATGACATTTTTGATAAAAAATATTTTAAAAATAAATAGAAATGCAGTAAAATATTTTTAAAACACACTCAAATAATATACCAAAGTTATTTTACTTAATTAATGTTTGTTATTTACAAATTACAGGTTTTTATTAAAAACATAAACTATATCTAACATAGATGGCGCCACAAGCAATATTAATTCATTTCTCTTATGTATATATTAAGAACAAAAATTAATTTGAGCTAATTGGTTAATTTTAGAACAATAATATAAATATAATAATTTAAACTTATACAAATATCGTTATTTGTTCGTTGTTCTCGATAGGTGGCGTGGCGCCCACATATACGTTTGTCTATTATAAATACTGGCTAATCCCGAGGCGGAATCGCATATCAAAGTTCCTTACAACTCTGTTCATATTTTTTTATTCAAACTTTGGTGTTCATTTAAGAATCGAAAGCAAACTTTTAATGTGAATATTAAATAAAATTATGATTTAGCGACATCTACCGTTTTAACCAAAAACAAAATTAACTAAAATATAAGAAAATTTTATGTCATTATTAATAAATACATAATTTTGCAATAGATGGCGCGGAACATCAGTTTATTTTTTTAATTTATTTTTAATTATGAAATATCTATGAAATCGTTAAAGTACGAATCTAAAAAACTTAGATCAAATTTGGATGTTGCTTTACGCAGTGCGTCCGACTTCAATCCGTCAAAATACAGATCTAGAAAACAATGCCATTCGGAAACAATAAAAATATGTATACATGAATTTTAGTTAATTTTAAGATTTTTTTTTATTATGAAATAATAGGAAACAAAATCTTCCAATCATTTCTCCATCTCCATCGTTCGCCCCGCTACTCAGGAATGAATCGTATTCTGTTCCGACCCAGTGCGTGATCGTTCAAACAAATGAACCACTAATTGGAAAAAGGGAATAAATCCAAAAAACAAGAATGGAGATATTAAAGAAAAAAACTATAACTTTTTACTTTCAACCTATAGGCTTACGTGATATAACTGATATAAAAAAATATAAATTCTTTCCTATTTACTAATAAATGTGGCTAAAATATACATATAATACTGTAGCGCGAGTTCCATCTCAGTCCGCTGTACGGGCGTCGCAGCTCCGTTCCCGCGGGGTACGGCGGGGAGTACGAGGGGAGGCCTCCCATAAACCCATTTATAGAGATGGTAATAACAGCTGTTTTTTAATAATGAATTATGCTGTTATGTTATTTTCAAATAACGGTTTTTAAAAACTGTTATTTATTATATTGTTTTTTTAGCATTCATTTTTTTTATAAAGTAGGTCTCATTTTGTGTAGCAATAAAATGAGTTTGGTGTATTGGAAAAAGGGAATATTTTCGTTTATTCCAGCAAACACAGAATTTGTCTCGCGCAGAGGATCCTGAGACTTTGTAAATAAAATCTTACACAGAGCTTAACAAACATATTATGAAAATCCTAAGAAATTATATTTTCGTATATCTAATCCTACGTATAAAAACTCCATAAAATACTGTTACTATATTATAAAGTGGATGTTCAATAAACACAAACAGAAAACAAAAAATAATTACATCAAAAAATTTACGTAGCCTAAACTTACTTTTGCCCCACACATATATTTGTAATAGATAAATATACACAGATTTATATATAAATACACATCCATGACCCACGACAAACTAATCTGCTCATCACAAAAAAGGTTACCGGTACCGGGACTTGAACCCAGAATCTTTAACATCACTGGTAGAGTCACTACAAACTACGCTATCAGGCCACCAACAACAACAAATATTACAAAATAACAAGTTTCAATTACTAATAACTAAATATTTGTGTATAAAAGAACGAATGTTTTATCTATCAACCTATACGTCGTAGCCTACGTCGCTGTCGTTAGTATATTACGTGTTAATAGATGATTTTTGTAATGTAGATATTAACTATGAAATCTAAAATATTAATATGAGATAATAATATGTGTTTGAAAACTTTAATTCTATGCCATTAAAATATTATAGTACTCTAAGGCCTCGGCTTACTCCGATTAGTATGTACAGACAGTATTACAGATTATTCATGGAAATATGATTTGTCTCTGGTGTTTATATAGACAGAGTCCATTTAAAAACATAATCTGAGGTACTTCTGATGAGATTAATCTACTACGTCTGTCTGTTATAATATAACCTGCTTTAGAAAATTCCCTCTTGCATGGCACTGATACAAGCATAATATTTCCATGCTTTATAAAGAGCGAATATAGATATGGGTATATATATTGATGTTCTCGACACCATTGTAGAATACAGGCTTGCCGAGGAATTAATGCTTCTTTAACGCCCATATCTACTTCTTCTACTGCTTTTGTTTATGCTGATTTTGGAGCTTGGACTGGCTTACTTGTTGAATTTAAATTATGCATTAAATTATTTGTTCTAGCCATAATTTACATCTCTAGTAATAATATAAGATCAACGAATATTATGTTGGTATTAAGTTAGAATTAATAGTATGTCATCTATATATAAATAGAGATTAGTGATTTGAGTCAATCTCAACGGTGATTTTAATTTGGTAGCTGATAAATTCGATGTACCACAAAAAAAATTAAATCTGTTGTTTACATAACATGTTATTTTACAACATCTCTACCTATTATACATTCATAGCACTTGTACGATTGCATTTTCTCCAGAGTACCAATATTAAAAAATCTATTTATAATTTGAAATATGTATCTATTGTAATAACAATAATTATATCATTTATTTAAATACATAATTATGTAAATATAATTAAAACTTCATGGCAATTAAAAAGTTTCAACTGTCAAAAAAATTCAAATGAAGTCTGTATCACAAAAAGCAAATTATGAATATGTTGTATTTAGTGGATACAGCCATATGTAAAATAAAATGTACAAAAAAATATTCGTTTGCTTGTATACAGAGGAAGGTAATATGGTGGTCCACTTTATAGAGTGTCCGCAGCTAATGTTTCCTTGTACCTGCGAGTACTGAACAACAAAACCTTTTTTCGTATACACATATTTTGTGAAATCAAAAATCTAAGTTCAAACCCTAATCATCAAGTATTTCTGACGAAATCAATATTATGTTTATTTATATTATTTCAAATCTTGTACTTACATTCGCAAGAAAACATACATTTCAACTACGAACTACTACGCTCTCGTACTAATTACACTCTATTTTTGTTATTAGTACGTAATTTTTCAAAATGTTTATACGGTCAAGTGTCTACTGCATAAGTACTTCAAAGTTCCAATAAAGTTACCAAGATTTGATGACTTCGACTGACTATACTTTTCGTACATCCCTATGTATATTTTACTTAAATGTAATTTTAATTTAGTGATCGGACTTTTGTAAGATAAAGTAGTTTTACAAAAAATACAAGGTGCTTTTTTATATCACATTTTCCAAAATAATTTCATATATGAGTTGTTGTCGACCTTATTTTTGGCATTATAAATACTATACTATTATTTAATAGAACTTAATAAACAAATAAGATTAAAAATACGCTGAATAGCAACAGCGTGAATGACTTTCTGCAACGAACTGTCTTAATCGTACGTTTTTGAAATTATATTTTAGCAAAATAATAACATTCTTTCATTATTGTAATCGTTTAACAAAATGAAACGTTATTGCAAAACTAATAAAGACCAAAATTGTAAATCTCATATCAATTATTTCCAACTGATAATGATGAATCCGTTGTGTTGACAACATATCAAATAAAATTAAACTTTATTTTATATAGATTAAAGCCCAAAATTCTAATTCTCATATAATATTGGCACAAGCCATAATCTGAAACTACGTTATTCTAACAACATACTAAACAAAATTAAACTTTATTTCTTTTAGCTAAAATACCAAAATTGTAAATCTCATATCAATTGTTTCCAGCTGATAATGATGAATCCGTTGTGCAGACAACATATCAAATAAAATTAAACTTTATTCCTTGCAGTTAAAAGTTCAAAATTGTAATTAATCATTTAATAATGGTTTGTAGTATCGTTATTTGCTTAAAATTTTTACAACTGTCTACTATAATTCATGTGTCATTGTTTTGACAATTGGTTATATTATTCGTTGAGAGTTGACAGATTGCCAATGAGTGATGTTATGAACGCGTTTCTTTGAAATGAATATACAGTGACAAATAGACAGTGATTATTAATTAATTGTTTTTAATGGAATTGTGTCTTTGATAGCGAGATCAACGAATTATTGACAACAACTTTTTTTGATTTTTATAAACAGTGTTACCCGTTGTATTTAAATAATGCATTAGATTATTTGTTCTGGCAATAATTGACATCTCTACCCATTTAAGCTAGGAGTTCGCTTGCGCCCGCGCGGAGGATAACATGTATCCTCCGTGCGATTCCCCCGGCCGAGGGACTCCGCAGCCGCGTAAATTCCCCCGATAAAACCATAGTGATTTATTAGATTTTAAGATGTGGAGTTGATTATTAGTTTTTAAGATGTGGGGTGTGTCATGTCATAGGTTAAGTTTAGTTAAGGATTTTTGACGACGAATAAACAAATTTCAGTGTCTCCGGGTTTGTTTTCGTCATGGCCTGTTCACCCTATAATACTCATTTTTAATGGTACCATGGTTATTTCGATCTGTCAATATTTTCATCCGAGTTACTACGAAATTAATAACCTATATATCTTTAATTCGTAGATCAATAGCTATACCTCTCCTTTCAATTCTATGTATGCGTAAAGAGATGTACTACAACTGATGTAGTAACAAATCTAAGATTGGTAATAAGGATGTTAATTTCGACCATTAGAGAATTATAAATAATGGATAGAGATCGGATGAAAAATGCATTTGCGTAAACGCCCCTATTTACGGTTTTCGGATTTTTTGCTATCAACTGAATTTCACCGCACCTCGGTCGCCTCTAGACACTTCAAATTTTTAAGCGCTCGATTTTACAACAAACTAAATGTAATTCTCAATATCTATCCCCTTTCCCTTTATGAACTTAAAATCAAAGTCAAGGATTACTTGTTGCAACTCGATTATTTACAAACTGAAAATCTTTTAAATGCTTATATATAATCTGCACTCACACACAACACTCTTTACTCACCCTTTTCTACACATAACACACCTATACACAACACGTCTGTATATTTTTATATATTTTTGTAATTATTAGTATTCTCTGTAATGGCGGGCGCTGACGTCTGCGATACAGTCTCACGACTAGTGCAGGCGTCAACGTAAATTAAATAATACAATGTAAAATTTTTGATCCAATAAAATTATTATTATTATTATTATTAACTGTCGCTAACCGGTGCGTTTACGCTGTGAGACGCAGTCCAGTCCATCGCAGCCTTGAGTTTCTTTCGGCGTTTCTTTTCAAGGTAGTCGCTTCTGAAACGCTAGTAGATCACCGTTAGATTATTTTACTGGCTGGCCGTCTAGTTCAAAGTTCGTTTCCACAGAGGTCTCTGTTAAAATTATTAATTGCAACACTAAAACAACGCCACCTGTCGATATATCTGTAAAACCATTTGTCAACTTTCAATTCATTTTTCCTATTATATTTTGCTGTATGTGTCTTAAAGTCATTAAATTAATATTTCGTTCTGAATGTATATTTTACTTAAATACTTCCACATTAGAAGAGTGTCCTTATATAGCGACCCAACCCATAACTGCTAGATCTCTCGCCTGTGGAATTAATTGCAAAGACCTTTCTCAGCCAACAGCAAACTTTCTTGCCACAAAAAAAACTTAAAATCTATACTAATATTATAAAGCTGAAGAGTTTGTTTGTTTGTTTGTTTGTTTGAACGCGCTAATCTCTGGAACAACTGGTTCGAATTGAAAAATTATTTTTGTGTTGAATAGACTATTTATCGAGGAAGGCTTTAGGCTATATAACATCACGATGCAACTATTAGAAGCGAAGAAATAATGGAAAATGTGAAAAAAAAACGGGGAAAATTATTCATCCTTGAGTGCTTCCATTGCGTGCGCTGCGAAAACGGTTCAAGATACCAAAAATATATGTATGACAGAGTTATTCCTCTTAAAATGATCTAAAAAAATATCCGCGACAGTATATGTCTATCTTTTAAGATTAACTCACTAGAACCGTTTTTATGGTAATCAAATTTGGTCGAAATTAATGCATTTTTTGTTAAAAGTTGTATCAACGTAATAATATTAATCTTTATCCAAATAAATGTGTTGTTGATTAAGAGTATTTAATTGTGAACAAAATTGTCTTTGACATCACTTAATTTCAATGAACATCTTAGAAGATATTACAATAACTTATATAGCAAAACAGCGTTTGCCGGATCAGCTAGTAATAAATATATGATTTGTTGTTTTTAGGTGTCAGGCATAACATCAGCTTTCGTGGACAACATCCCTCTGACAACGATGATGGTGCGTGTGGTGACGTCTTTAGGCACGAACCCCAGTTTGGGCTTACCCCTGGCGCCTCTGATATGGGCCTTGTCTTTCGGAGCTTGCTTGGGAGGTAATCGAAATCAATATATCTATAAGAACATAGTGCCTACATTATTGAAGATAGAAACAGGAAATTTAGACATTGTGTTTTTTGTATGATGTAGGGTTTTTTTTATTTACAGGCAGATGCTTGACCTGAATCACACCTGGTGGAAGGTGAAGAGGAGTCCGATGATGTACCGCGCCCGCTCCATAAATGCCTATTCACTCTTCTCTTAAAAACTCCCAAGTTGTAAGAACTTGGAAATATGGCCGCTGGAAGCATATTCCACTCCTTAGCTGTTTGCATGATTAATGTGGAAGCGAACCTTTTTGTGCGGATATAAGGATCATCCACCCAGAGACGAGCATAGGGTATTTAGACAGGGTATGCAGGATTCGCGTAATTAATTTAAATATTATATTGTGATAGTAAATATTATATTGCTTTCATAGGAGAGATAAATGACGTGAATATAGAATAGATATGAATATAAATGGTTCTTTTTTTTTGTTTAACTTTAAGCAATTTATTCCAGACTTATTTATTATAAAGGCATGCAATGCTTGCATGCATCTATGGAATGAACGCTACTGCGTCCACCACAGTACCGATGGTATCCGACACGCCGTCTTACGGTTTTATGATGAATAGAGGCTGGTGGAATTAGAGACTGCAGATCCTGAGAACGTAATAAATAATTTATTTTGCTTCAGGTAATGGAACGTTGATTGGCGCCAGTGCCAACGTGGTCTGCGCTGGAGTAGCAGAGCAACACGGCTATAAATTCACCTTCGTGCACTTCCTCAAGATCGGCTTCCCCATCATGATAGGGCACTTGGTCGTCGCTTCACTCTACCTCATCATATGCCACTGCCTTTTCACTTGGCATTAAGCTCGTTTTCCTCAACACGACTGCCCCAGTTCCCTGTATTGGTGGTAAAGGAGATAATTGCTGAGAATGAGCAGCCTCCCGTGTAGTTTTCAACGGACTACACTCTAGAGTGTCTACGCAAGATCTTCTTCATTTTCTTTTCAGGAGAATGTCCTGCTGGATAACACCAGATTTTGAAATTTTTCAAGGTGGAGTAAAAACAAGTGCCTCTCATCTCCCCTCCGACTACATTTTTGTAAAAGTGCAAAAATAATTTATTGTGTAAGAAGTGGAATCCTTTTTTTTTACACTGGCTCGACATAGTGACTACAGAGTACCTGATGGTAAGTACAGTGTAGTCCAAAAACTAAAGCGACTATCAAAGGATGAAAATCCATTGATAGTCTACATCGGTCGGCCCACATATACCGCGACTGAAGGTCTCTAGGTATTTAAGCTGACCCCGAAACGCGACAAGCCGAAACTGGTCACTATGACGGGCTTTACACCCATGTACTGTGGTCGCGATCCAGACGGGCACCGACGCCCTGCCACATCGCTGCTGCTCGTTTAGCACCACCCAGGAGTCACGTGTAGGGAAACTAGGGTAAAGCCTACGGGCGCGAGCAGCTTCAACTCCCAAAATCCCTTCTGATCGTCAGGAGAGTGGAGAGGGGTATTTGCACCGACTAAAACCACCAGGATGCTAACTATGTCCTCTCTTCGCCTTCGCCGGGACTGGGTATCCGTATACTCCCTACGGACCCGGCGAGCGACTAGCCTTGCCAGGCCTCCTCTCTGGGAGGGGGTTAGTTGTTACCCCCTCACTACCTCTCGATGAGGCGTCCTGTGGGCACACACTCGACGCCTTGTCTTCTTTGCCCGACGGCGGACGCCCTCAACATCCATTACCCGGTCTGTGTCGAGAGGGGAGCGCGCTCCGCAGTTGGTCCTGCACGAACGCTCTCTCCTCCTGTGTCAGAAGCGGCATCACGAAAAACGATGCTTGATCTTGCATAGTTAAATACCTGAGTAGCTATATCTTATGAGACTTTTAAGTAAACTTTTAAAACGTCAAAACTAAGGACATCATAAATTTTCACCTATTATTGAGAAGTTGGCCCACTTTTTAAATATATTATTCAGAGGGTACGCTGGATGATGTGTTTGTCTTTGTATGCCGCTCCTGGGATGTGGCTTCCGGGGCATGGAGATCGGCTTTGCCCTTCTTAAATCAGGACCTGTGTACCTTTACGTGGTGAATACGAGTTCCCCGAAATAATTGCTATTTCATTGATGATGTATATTACTCGAGATCGACTCAAGAAGTTCTTGTAATCGACTTGATCGAGCATATCTGTTCTAATGGCTCTCTGAAAGGAGCGCGACCATGTAATAAACAAACGCACTTTTAAACTGAAAAGACCTACAGGTCTTTTTCAAGGTTACAACCTTGGGTCGACGAATATGAAAGATTCGAGGTGAAAGTTTGATTTTGCCGACTCAAGTTACGTCGAATGAATTTTCTGTTAAATATGCGACTACCCACATATTCTGTTGCCTGGAGATGACAGATCATTTTGTATTATATGAGTATTAATTTTAACGCATAATTTAAACATAAGGGTTAGACAGAGAGCATAAAAATATATTTAAGTTTCTGTGTTTATATTTAAAGTTAAACATCTGTGATTTCTTATTTCTAAAAGTATTTAATATGTACCTTTTTTATTAATTTGTTTGCTTTTATATATTTTTTTATTTCGTAACGTATATAAATATTTGAAACAGTTTCTGTGATGTATGTTGTAGTCAAAGTTCGAATGACTAAATCAATATATAATAGGGTGTTATAAATTTTGACAGAAGATTTATTTAAAAGAAATATATTTTGATGAATTTTGAATTGTCTTTTTTTTTGTCCTGTATTTAGTCTCTTTTATATATGTAGAAAGACTTTAGTTTCTCAAATCATTTATTCAGCACAATTAAAATTACAGGTACAGTTTTAAATATAAATATTTCACCACGACCGTAACAACAACTTATTTTATCCGCCATTCAAATCTGTCCCTCTCTTTCCTATACTTTCTCACTCTCACACTCTCTTACACTGTTCCCTATTATTTTATATTATTAGCATCATATGTTCCATTCCACTCACATTCCTACATATATATAAAAATACAATGAAATATGTATAAAATGAATTGTCTAGAGCTTCGTCGTCAGCAATTAGATATGAACATTTTATATATAATAACATTTTAAATAATAAAATTGACTATCCCCAACTACTCAAAAAATTTTCATTGAGCCCTCGGTAAATTATCCACTGGCAACACTATAGAATAAATAAATAGGCTCAAAAGGGCTTGTACCCAGAGCCGTAAAACTTAATATTAATATATATATATAAGTATACTTTTCTGTTATGAGAAAAATTAGTCCAATCTGACTCTCAGGTTTTATAGACTTCATTTTATGAAAACTATATAATTAATTAATTATGGATAATGGTCGTGTCTCTGCGTTTTTCTTGATTACATACGGATTTAAGCAGCACATGCTCACTGGTGAAGGAAAATATCGTGAGGAAGCCCGCACGGCATCTAATAGAAATGTCATGTGTACTAGTGCTGTGAGAACGGCGATCTGCTGCGCCACTGGTCACGTTGGGCACAAGGTATAAGCGCAAAGTGGATACAAGCACTGTAGTAGCATAGCAACCTGTTGTTTGACAGGAGCTGTTAAGATTGCCAATAAATCTAAATGTTTCCTTAAGAATTGTATTTCTACTATTTAACAATGATATGATAGAACAATCACTAATGTATTTCTGCTCGCCCCGAAATGGATATCGCATGACGATATATATATTTAGTTGTTCTGTCTGATATACCATTATAGTGCCAAAGTTAACTGAAGTTAGAAACACGAAATTTTTGCACCGAGTTCATTTTATAACGTGGATGCTCACAAAGGCCGGTTTTGTTTATTCATAAAAAGGGTGAAATATTTGTATGAAAATTCATCAATTATGAAGTGAGCTGTAATATATTAGTGGCTACATCCACATTGCGAATATATGTCGTACACAACGTGATCACTAGTGCAACTGAACGTCGTTCTCATAGCACTAATACACATATATATTAAATGATAAAATACTATAATATTATAAACTCAAAACTTATCTGGTAGTTGGTAACACGCCAAACAACATCTCTTTTATTTTGGTTTTTCCTTTTTCTTCGTACTGGATCGATGGACACCTGCTCGGACCATTGCATCAATTTTTTTTTTTGTAACCCGGGGCTAATCCCTAACGGACCTCGGGGAGAGGTGAGGGCCACCCCCCAGTGTGTCGGGCTTGCACCGACTAAAACCCCCGGGGTGTTTCACCTTCCGCCTACCGGCATCGAGGGCACGACTGGGGTTTCATCCTCAATACCTGGCTAGGCGTGCGGCCGTGAGTAGGCCTCTACTCGTTTAGGGAGGGGTGGTGTATGGAGCCACCCCTCTCGTGCCTCTGTGTTGTAGAGCGGCACGCGGGAACACGTCGCGCGCCGCTTGCACCCTTGTTGGATGACACACTCCCTCAAGCGTGCCGCCCGGTGTCGCCGCTAGAGTCGGACGTTCCTGAGGAACGCCGCTCTGCGGCGCCCTGTTCTCTTAGGCCGGCGGGCAGGTGGGGACGGCGCTGCCAAAGATGTTGTACCCAGCGCCTCCCGGACCCGCTCCGCCGCCTCCTTCCTAGCTAGCACGTCCTCGGCGAACCGCAGGACCGCCCTCCATGCACCTTCGCTGCCGACCATTAGTGAAACCAATGTCGGCAGCGAGAGGTCTCCACCCATCACTCTCTCCAGCTCGGCCCGCTCCGAAGCCCAGGCTGGGCATATCTGGGGCGTGCTCTATTATTGTAACATATATTAACTACTAGCAGCCACAAATACACAGGATTGGCTCCACAGCTAATGATTTTTAAATAAAGGTAATTATCTGAATACGTCAAAATGACACTTCCGGCTTGTCATCTTGGTTTGGCTTCCGGTTTATAGATTACCAGAGTAGAAGCGTAAATAGGAATGAATATTACTACGAGCCAATGTTAATAATGATTATTTAATATCATATAATCTATGCTGTAATCGTTTAACAATAACTTTCATGGAAGATGATGACAGACAATTAATAAGGACTTATGGGGTGAACAAAAAAGATGGCGGCAGCGTGTGTTTTGCAAGGCGTCGTTGAGAGTTACGTGAATGTGTTGAGGTTTAATTAGTGTTTATTTATCTGTTTTTATACATAAAATTATAAACTCAATTAAAATACACATATATTTCATTTCCGCAAGCCTTCCGCTTGATGGCGTTATTTGACACTCCATGGAGACTCTCCAAGCAAGGAGTATCGGAATTGCTTTAGAAGCCAACTTTGCTTCGGACTGCCTTTTAACTCCATTTATTGTACTCATTCAGAGGGCTATGTGATTTGTATTTTGTGTGGTGCTATCGTTGTCTATGGACATTCTTTTGACACGGAGTCAGTATCACGCTCAATGGATTTTCTCAATTTCTATTTGAGCACACGGCAGACCGAGGTTTCGCTGCATCAATAGGTACCCCTGGATATAGGCAGAGAGACATCACGGCGCCAAAGGTAAGCAAAATAGCTTTATGTATCTTCGATAGTGGTCAGGTGCGTCTTGAGGGCCCGAATAGAACTTTGTCAGCACTTAAGACTTCAGTCTATTTATAGTGGGAAAAACTAGTGCATTTCTTTGTGGTGGTAGGGCGATTGCCCGAACTGGGTCATGACCACAGTACACAAGTGTAAAGACCGTCATAGTGACTCGCTTTGGCCTGTCGCGTTTCGGGATTAGCTTCTGTACATCCAGTGACTCATATACCTAGAGACCTTCAGTCGCGGTATGTGTGGGCCGACATGACGACGGAGACAATCAATGGATTTTCATCCTTTGATGGTCGCTTTCGTTTTTGGACCACACTGTACTTAAAATCAAGTGCAATGTAGTCACTATGTCGAGCCAGTGTAAAAAAAAAACAGACAATCATATTATTTCTATAAGTCATTTTTTTTATTTCAATGGTGATAGCTCTAAGAAGTCTTTTGGTATTGTTTACACCACCCCTCCCCTACTTTTCGCAATAAGGAGAGTCCCACCTTAAAGCCAAACGTCTCCGGATGCCGAGGAAGTGGCCAATGCTGTACCCTTGAACCCGGCAGACGAGCAGGAGGAACACCCCGAGGGTTTTACTCGGTGCACATTCAACACCCCGGGGGGCGGCCCTCACCGGCCCCTGAGGTCCGTTAGAGATTTCCCCCGGGTTACCAAAAAAAGGTATTCTTTACAAATATATGACAAAAATTATATCTAAGAACCAAATTATGTTCGTTTTTATGGACTGACATAAAATTATCGCAGTTGTGTATAAAAAAAAACGTGTAACGATATAATTATGTAAAATTATTCCGTCATATCGCTAGCAAGCGTTAGATTTAGCCGCATGTAGGGATTGAGAGTTGACCGAACATTCGGCCGCGGGTTCGGGTTTATCCATCTTTTAACAAGTTGTGAGGACATTTTCATATTTTCTATACGTTTTTAGCGTAGTAGGTGTAGTGGTAGAAAATTAGACCTACCGTAAGCTCTAGCGCAGGATAGCGTGTAAAGATGAGATGATGCTAGAAATGAAGAAATTCCAGGCAGTACGTAGATAGGCGTTTAATGAAGCACAGTGCAAAGTCCAGTAGAAATAATATAGCACAAGTAATAGACAAAGTAAGAAAGAAAGAAAGAAAGAAAAAGTTTATTGAGGCAAAGGAAACAACACACAACAAACATATTTACATAAAAACAACAATGAAAGAATACATAACATCACATCATGTATCCTGTGTGCTGCTACCCATCTCAAAGAGCACTCAGCTCAGCGTGTGCTGGGCGACGCTTCACGCGCCATCCAGCGCTGATTTTCAGCCGACGCTCAGGGGAATCGATTGCGCGGACGTCACGGTGCTATTTAAATATTAGAACCAAATATACAAAAACATACCTTATAACGTACAACAAACAAGTATGACAATAAATACATAGAGTACTTTTAAGTAGCATAGAAAAATGTAGAATACTAAATAAAATATAATAGAGATAGGTTAGATTGATAATAAAATACATACATATAGGCTGTTCTATAAAAATCAAGTAATAAAATATCAAGTCAAATTACAGAAATATCTAAAGTTACTTTTTCGTATTTAATTTGAGATTCAAGCAAATAGTTTTTCAATTTATTTTTAAAAGCATAAATACTGGACGAAGATCTTATAGGTGGAGGTATATTGTTCCAGCATTTACTTGCATTGTATTTAAAACTACCTCTAAAAGCAGCAGTGCAGTGACGAGGTATAGCAAGTAGAGCACAAGTAAAGTCCACAGAGGAACAATATAAATATGAACACGAAACTAATAATATAAAACAGTACAGGGCGCGAACGGGAGAAACGTATGGGTAGCGTGGCGAGGGGTAGCGAGACTAGTTTGCAGGGTGCGCGGGCGGTGAAGCGCTCGCGTCGCGTGCGCCTGCGCAATCCCCCCGCGCGCACCGACATATAGTGGCTCTCAACCTTAGAGCCATAAGCCAACACGTACACAATAAATAATATAATTGTTAGTATTCCTTACAATATAAGGAAAAAAATAAATAATTAATGAAAAATAGAATAGTAGGCTACAGGTTATTATGTTTCTTACGGGACGTTGGTTGTGTGTGTTGGAAGTGAGTTGTCCACAGTTGGAGTGTGTTGATAGCCGTGACACTCCAGGCTGTAGACTTGAGGGAGTCTGCTGTCCGGACGACAGGGTGGCGGTGTGCAGTGTCCGGCGCGCCGCCTGTGAGATAGGTGTTGGAAGGGTGGCCTCTTTACCCCTACCCCTTAGAGAGGCAGCCTCGACAAGGGATTTCGCTCTCCGGACGTCTGGATGAATTTGGTTTCCCAGGCTCGGGTGGAGCGATTAGAGGGACACCCCGGGGGTTTTTAGTCAGTTGGAGTCTAACACACCGGGGTCGCTGCCCTCACAGCGGCCCTAATGGTCCTATGCAGGATTTTCCCCCGAGAAACCAAAAAAAAAAATAGCCGTGACACTATAAACCCACGTGCGGTGGTCTACTATGAAAGGGAGAGGGTGGAACAAGGTTCAATAACTCATCAATACACTCGCCATGATACAGACGCTAGAAATTACTCAATGAGGCAAAATTTCTGTGCAACTGGAGCGATTCAAGTTTGTAAAATGTTATGATGCGTTAAATAGGCGGAGGGTGTCGAACAACGCGTTACATAGTTTTTTTTTTTTTTTTTCGGCGTGTCCTACGTGGGTGGCCTGGGAAAGACCTTCACAACAAAACCGGGCTTGGTGGGCGAACGCAGAGGGCGCTCAGCCAGCGAAATTTATGGGTTGCGCGGCTACGCAAGGGCACCCCTGTGGGTACTGGCCGGCCGGCCAGTTGAAAAACGAACCTAACGGTGATCTACCAGCGTTTCAATTACATAGTATTGTTTTATTTTTATTACTAAAAAACTAGGGAATATAAATCTCCTAAGTCGGAAAAATAGCAACCTTTTTCGTTTGTTTCGGACAATCCCTCGATTGAGCGTAATTTTAATTTTTTCACCCGATTTGGCAACTACGACCTAGCGGTATTTTACGCAACTTATTTGTGACTTTTAGGTTAAAATTGTCATTTGGGTGATACGTAACGTTTATTACAGAAAATCGTTACAAGAAATGAAAATGAAATGAAATGAAATATATTTATTTTCACCACAAACTAACAAAATACTAGAAATTCAAAAGCAACATTTCTGTTACAAGACAACAACATACAAAAACAAAAGAAAAAACAAAAACATATTAACATGGCGAAAATGGGACCTCCATCAGCTTAAAGCCACAGAGGAAGTCTGCAGCGTTGATTTTCGTGGAGGGCCCCGGTCGTGTTACATCTTACTAAGCAATAAAAAACATAAGAAACAAGAAATAGGATAACATACAGCTTAAATAATTTTAAATATAAAGTACAATAATAAGTATAGATAATAACAATACACCCACTCAAAAATAAATAATTCTAAAATAAACTATTACATACAATAAACAAATCGACTACAAAATGTATTAGTGACACCATAGCACAATGTATGAATACCTAAAACAAGAGCAAACGTATAAGAGTAAATAAATTAAATAGACTACTTGTAACTGATAGATTATAAAATAAACATCATTTTAATTTTATTTTTGAAAGTTGAGACAAGAGAGGTTTTGAAGTTGACAAGAGAGGGAGAGGGTCAAAAATCTTCAAAAATTGCGTTACGTAATACTTCAACGACCCGTAGATAAAATTTCGAGCTATTTGAAACGTTTGCCGAATGTGGTATTGCCCGAAAGTCGCCGAAGCAAAAGCCTTTGGTCCGACACTACGAATGATAAAAATAAATGTTCCATAATTCAGTATCAGCCAGACTGCGGAGTCGTTTTGTTGTTTGTGCCGCCATTTTGGTTTTTACAAAACATCAACGTATTTGTTTGTGTAACATATTTGAACAAAGGATTGTATGTTCTGTAAGTGTATCAATTTAATTATAAAATAAATATTTAAATTAATTCATTCACAACTCCTGTTACATTGGTTAGTTACATTTATTTATCAATATTTTAAAACAGGAAACATGCGCGGTTTTTCTCTTGGGCTAAGTTTTTTAGACTTTGCTTGTACTTTACTCAATCATTTGAAAGAAAGAAGTGGCTGTATTGACCAAACGGATAAGGGACTGCATCCATTAGGCACGTACATCTGGATTTTTCCAGATTGAAAAGAAAGTAAAAGCATTTATATGACACACAACATAACATATAACTGAGAAGGATGAGATAATGAAGACAGAAAACAACAAAAGCAAATACCCTGTATTATAATGAGTCAAAGGTAACTCAGCTCAGCAAATGCTAAGTGACCAGCTGAGCTACCCAGCGCTGATTTTCAGCTGACACTCATTTATTGCGTCAACGCGCAGAAAACAATGAGAAAGGGATTAATAGAGTATAGACTAAGTACAGGCTTAGTTACTGTTTAGTATATAGCACCTTATAACCATGGATGGGCAAAATGTAATCAGATTAATAAAAATGATTACGATTACATTTTACGTTTTTTACCATTAATATGACTGCATTTTGCTCATCTATGTTATAAACACTACAGAATCCCAGATTGCATACACATTTATGATTTCTATGCGTTTTAAATAGATTTAATCATGATTACAGAGCAAGAAAATTAAAATGAAGACTACATTTTGTAATCGTTAATCATTAATCGGATTACATTTTGTCCATCTCTGCTTATAACCTGTTTTTATTTCGAAACATGCTCCCTTTAAGCATTTTTAAATATAGTATCAAACGAGGAAAAGTATTTTAATAAAAATACATCTGTCAGCTAATAATGGGGTCAATAACAACGACTTGGTGAGTCGTTATGTGACCAAAGTAACCTTGGAATTACCGTACAAACAATTGGAGATATATTATTTACGCCCTTAAATGTGTGGCATACTCACTACCTATTTATTATATTTATTTCTGTCCTTAACAGTATTTTCTAATTCTTTTTACTATACTAACCTATAACTAACAACTATTTTAAATAACATTATTAGTCACGCCAAAAGGCGCAACCCCAGAACCTTAAAATAATAACAATGCGAACGCACCTAATCGCAAACGCCACCTGGCGAACATTCTTCATTCTTACTTTCTTAACGTTCTCGCATTAAAACCAAACTCCGCATCGCATTCTTTTAAAACTTAATAACATCGCATCGCATCCTTCTACATTATAATCGCATTAATAATTACGTTAAACTCGCAACACACACAAATCCTCACAAACACCATACTCCACATATTCACAATCAAACATACATAGTGAGTGGTTTTAAAGTGCCTGGAATACCGCTGCCTAGGGTAAGTACTTGATTGTCTCAAATTATCGCAATTTACTTTATTATAAATCATCCCGCCTACGATGGTGCATTTTGTGCAACGGCATAAGTTAAGACTTATCCCGGCCCGCGTAATTATTATATCTTCATTTATTTATCTAAGTACTTTTATCAACACATTTCATACTAACACACTTGATATTTATTTACTATATCGTGTCGTGCGATGGAAACGGCTCTAAGCTAGAGAGCCTCGGAATGCCGGGGCGCGCGGGGAGATTGCGCATGTGCACGCGACGCGAGCGCCCTCGCACCCGGTAAACTAGTCTCACTATCTCATTCGACGCGGCTCCACGCACCACTCGCTCGCTATTTATAGTTTACGTATTGTGTTTATTTTCGTGTTCTTTTTTGTATTGTTGTGTCGTGAACTTTATCTCTACTTGAACTATCATACTAGTGATTCACTACTTCTACTGGACTTTGTACTGTGCTTTATTAAGCGTCTATCGACTTGCTGTCTGGACTTTCTTCATTTCATTCTTCATCATCTCATCTTTACACGCTATCCTGCGCTTTAGCCTACGGTAGGTCTACTTTCTTCTTCCACCATACCTATCACACTAAAAGTGTAACCTCCATGTAACGTCACTCGATTTAACGACAAACTCCCTAAAGCGTAGATATCACTCGGCTTTGGTTGGTTTAGTTTGTTTCCCATACAATGATACACTCTATATACCATTACACCCACTCTCAATAACGACAACAATTTCATAATGTAAAGTACTTTTGAAGTTGCCAAAATTAGTAAAAACTGCGCAGCTGTGTACGTTCTTTTGTCGCTTTATTATCCTAGCCCGTAATAAACTCGACTGTCGGCATTACACATGCCGAACTTTCTAAGAAATCCGTTCTATTGTTTACAAATCGAGATTCCTATATTTGCACTGCAATACAACTAAATTACTGATGCAGCAAAAGACGTCAGACAAAAATAACAGGCTATACTCAATAGCGATCAAATAAGAATTGTTTTTTATATAATTACTAACACTAGTCTGAAATAAACATTTCTTTTTCTAATACAGATTTTTCTTCTCTCCATTTAACGACAACTCTCTATAACGTCAAAATATACACAGTCCCTTGAGGGTCGTTATATAGAGTTTGTACTGTATGTACATACAGTACATTGCGACATATCAGCCACTGCCGAGCCGCACCAGAATTCTAAGCTCACCTTAAAAGAAATAACATCAAATGACATTGGCATATTTGAGTGATAATATTCTATTTGTAGATCATAAAGTGCATTAACTGTTGTATCTCGCGGAATGAATCATTGTAAAGATAACAATATCTTTTGTTGTCAAGAATGACAAGGTCTTAGGGCGGCTTGCACTAACAAATTAAATCGAGTTTAGAGTTATAAAATGCTATTTAACGCTGATCTGTACTTATTGTCTTGCACTAAATCAAAATCTAGTTGTAACAACTCTTAAACTGAAATCATCATTAAGATGGAATCAAACCAATTAAATTAATTAGCGTTTATACAAGCTTAAGCTAGAATAATTCGTTAATGCAAGCCGCCCTTAGACGTGTATGACGTGTGTGTGTGTGTGTGTAGTCTGAGGAACTGTTAATATTTACTAGCTACTAGCTGATCCGGCAAACGTTGTTTTGCTATATAAGTTATTGTAATATCTTCTAAGATGTTCATTGAAATTAAGTGATGTCAAAGACAATTTTGTTCACAATTAAATACTCTTAATCAACAACACATTTATTTGGATAAATATTACGATATGGATATATTACGTTGATACAACTCTTAACAAATAATGCATTAATTTCGACCAAATTTGATTACCATAAAAACAGTTCTAGTAAGTTAATCTTAAAAGATAGATATATACTGTCGGGGACATTTTTTTAGATCATTTTAAGAGGAATAACTCTGTCATACATATATTTTTGGTATCTTGAACCGTTTTCGCAGCGCACGCAATGGAAGCACTCAAGGATGAATAATTTTCCCCGTTTTTTTTCACATTTTCCATTATTTCTTCGCTCCTAATAGTTGCATCGTGATGTTATATAGCCTAAAGCCTTTCTCGATAAATAGTCTATTCAACACAAAAATAATTTTTCAATTCGAACCAGTAGTTCCAGAGATTAGCTCGTTCAAACAAACAAACAAACAAACAAACTCTTCAGCTTTATAATATTAGTATAGATTATTATTTACTGGCTGTCCCGGCAGACCTCGTTCTGCCCTATTTCTCTAAAACAAAGTTACATTGTTTTTTTTTTATGTTAATAGCTGCCCCGTCAGATTTCATTCTGCCAAAAGTTATTGGCCTGTCGCAGTCTAATAGAAATAAAATTGCATTGAAAGACTTAAGTCATGTCTAAGGTAATGATATTTTTACTATAATGCCTTATGGGACATTTTTGGGTTATTTTTGTTTGACTACTTGGCGTATAAATTATAATTTTCATTAATGACACACAATCTCTAATCAACTTGAAGGCATACCTTTGTTTTGTTTTGATTGATATCATATGTTTGACAGCTGGGGACAGAGTGGCTTGTATAGGAAAAGAAAATTGTTGTTTTTATTATATTCCTAGCATTTTTTTCATATTTACTCACCTTTTGAACCTTCCCTGGACTTCAACAATTAATTCAAAATCAAAATTAGCCAAATCGGTTCAGCCGTTCTCGAGTTTTAGCGAGACTAACGAACAGCAATTGATTTTTATGTATATAGATTTTGATTGTATAGTGTATGTAATATTATTATTGTATTGTTTGGAGTTAAGATTGGAGCTACGCAGCGGATATAAACTGTATCTACCATATTGTGTGAAATGTGCCGACATCCAAGATAGAGGTAGTCTTTAATGTGCTGCTTTGTAATTGTTTTTCTAATTAATAATTTCATTATTTTTATTACTTATTGCTTGTATTTAACGTATTTCTTCAAGGTTTTGTTTAAGGCTGGCTTTACCCGTGTCTGTGGTCGCGCGGAGTAGTACTTTTGTAATAATTTAACTAGCAGTAGTTTAAGTAATAGTAATTTCACTTAGTTTAACATAGAAACACAACACTCATATTGTCACAAACAAACACACACACCTATTTGTTATATGTTGCGAGTTGACGTAACATGATTTTTCTTTGTTAGTTTTTAAATATTATCATTGTGTAATTGGCACAGTATGTAAAACTATACCGTATATAATATATTTGTATGCGCTACTCAATGATAGTAAATAAATAAATTAACAATTCTTTTCAGTATCACGGTGATGTAAAAAAATGGGAAATTTGTGGCAAGATTTGAAACAATGGGCTGGATTGTCAAAGGAATCAAATCAGGAGTTAAATAGGAGTTGCTACTCTATTGTTTCCAATAGAGATCTTAATGCGAACAATCTAGAAGCCTGGTTGAATCTACCTGAAGAAGTAAAAAATGACGAAGAGTGGGCGCCTTTCAAACAAATGTACGAAAAAGAATATGGTAAGAAATTTCGTAGGATATTCGCGATTCGTTTGCGTTTCTCACGGGGCTCAAATCCGACTGTCGGCGCGCCGTGACGTAAACAAGCGATATATAAACAATTTAGCTCGAGTATTATGATTATATTATGGTATTATTATCTTCGGTTTATCACTAAGCATTTTGCTCCTCACCTTAAATGTGCGTAGAGTTTTTTAACAAAAAAACATGAGACATAGTATAATGTAATATTTTATCATATATCAAGGGGTGAAAGGCTATTTGGTTTAAGCGACATTTTTTGGTGATATAGTAATATATATTTTCGGAATCAGCGATTTTTACCGGTTCCATATATACATATATATATATTAGTATATCATCAGAAAATGTCGCTTAAACCAAATAGCCTTTCACCCCTCGATATGTATATTACACTGGCTAGACAAAGTCACTGCAATGCACCTGATGGTAAGTACAGTGAAGTCCAAAAATAAAAGAGACCATCAAAGGTTGAAGATCCAGTGATAGTCTACATCGTCATGTCGGCCCACATATACCGCAACTCAAGGTCTCCAGGTATATGAGTTACTGGATATACACAAGCTGATCCCGAAACGCGACAGACCAAAGCGAGTCACTGTGACGGTCTTGATACTAGTGTACTGTGGTCATAACCCAGGTCGGGCAATCACCCTATCACCACAAAATTAAAATTAATGCAAGGTATTGAATAATGTGATTATTTTTAGCATTTTATATAAGAGCTAATTCCATTAAATTCCTTTTAAAAATCCAACAAAAACTCCTATGAACTTGAACAAGAACAGCGTCACCCATATTTGGGTGACATGGCGACGAATGTGTGAAAACCTACCGTATAAGTAATCGCGTGCTAAGTGATAAGTTGTAACTTTCTGATACGGTTCTGTTAATCCTTTAGGCAAATATGTGACCATTGCATGTAGTTCTCAGTTAATTGTTACTAACTCCTAAATAAACGTCACTTGCTGGTTCCATGGTTAATAACTGATGTCGTACGAACCAAGGTTGCAGTAGGCGTCTGGCCTGTTCAGATCAATGGCACCATATGTCATATTTTAGGTATTTCTGTATTAGGGTACGTTAGGTTGTGTTAGGGTGGGGTGTTTTTTTTTTATTGACCTGTGTAATCATAATGAGAATAAATGATGGGATCTTAGATTGTATATTAACATCTACTTAATTTAAATATGTGGCAGAATAGATTAGCACCCCCCTCTTCTGGCTGAGGTGTCGTAAAAGGCGACTAAGGTATCTCTTGAACACCGCAATTCAACCAGGTGTTCAGAGAAGGAAAACTCGACCAAACCTGCATCCCGCTCCCTCCCGATCGTACTGGTTCTCCATTCCATCGGGCCTGAGGGAGGTCGGACGAGAGAGTGCTTTTCTGGCAGCGCGTCCAGTTATGCACTTAAATATCTCCTGCGCAATTGACTGTTTCCGAAAGCTGGACCTCGATTTTCTTAATCGGTGTTGAAACAGTCGCCGTGGCCGAATCCGGCTAGGACACCATCATTAGGGTACAAATGTCCCTTAAATAAATAGAATAATAATAAAAAAAAGGTTGCAGTTAGTTGGAATGACGAGAACAATTAAATAAATAATCTAAATAATTATGAATTTATCTGGTCATAATTACTTACTTTATTGTTTTAAGAGTATCTTTAGTGTATTGTATTAAATGTTTTATAATAATTGTTTGTTTTCTGTTTCATTACAAGTAATAAATCCATTCCACAGCAACCCATTTAATATTATCTAAAGTACAAATCTCTTTCACGATGTAGGTTAGTAAAATTGTATGGGAATTGTCAATCAGTATTTACATATATGTTTGTTTTTGTGCCCGGTTACCTCACAAACGGTTTAATAGATTTATATGCGGTTTATATTAGTGTGTTGTGGAAAGTTGCTATTAACATTTAGTATTAATTTTATTTTAATGCGATATTAAGGGGGTATTCTTGTCTAGACGTCTCAATTTGAGGTATTTTTCAAACTGAGATAAAAAAAATGAAAAACATTTTTAGTATCAACTTTTATTTATGATTTTTATTGATATTTGAAGAGTATAAAAAAAAAAATAAATAAAATAATCAAAAAATCGTCAAACTTCAGGCCGCTGGAGTGAGGCATACGAAATAAACGGTGCTCCCTGGTTGACATGATTTCAACCCTTGTAGTAATCTAAAACGAACAAATTAAAAAAAAAAAACTTCAATAGTAAGGATGTCGCTATCGTGTTGACCACTACCAAAGAATAATTTAAAAAATTCACAAAATTGGCTACAACTTGAAAATAAAATTCTTGTTTTACCCTTTTATTTTGATATTAACGATTTTTTTTAAACACTTAAAATTTAAATTTTCAAAAACCCGAAGCAGGGGTGATAGAGAGATATATAATAAAGATTCTTATCAAATTTCATCCGAATCGGTAAAGTAGAACTTGAGATATCATGTCAACCACTGCAAAAAAATGAGTTTTGTGAAAAACGCGTTTGAAGTTTGAGAAACAATTGCAATAGAATAACTCCGATTCATCAATCAGGATTAATCGGCAATCCCACATCTATACCTTGGGCCTTCTTCTCTTTCATAATTAATGTCTTGCGAAGTTCTGTCTGCTAACCGAGCTGTTCTGCCCTTTTTTGAAGCAGCAGAAGGTCGTAGTTCAGAGCGGTCAATCCTAACTTCGTTTCGTTGGACAGCAAATTAAAATCCGCTGTATCTCCGACAATAATTCGAATTTTGAAAAACCCGTTTAAGGGCATATTTTTAAAGGTCTAAACTTTGAAAATAAACAAAAAAAATAATTGTTTTTTTTTCAAATTTCCAGACAAAATACTCCCTTAAATAAAAAAGTTGTGTCCATTTAATTAAGTCAATCATTTATTAAAAAAGAATGGTATAAAATAATTGTTGTAATAATTTGGCTGAGATAAATTTAATGCTTGAATATTGTACTTTTATTAAATTTGTAACTGCTCGCGGTAGGATTTTGGAAAGCATAAATAGCCTTCAATGATATCACTATTCCATACTAGATGGCAGTTATTGTTTCTGTATTTTGGATGAAAGATGGCGCTATAACGAAGTTTGTAATAAAGCAGATTATTTGCTGCAAACCAATAGTCACGTATTTTTGAAACTATTATATAAAATTATTCATTTGATTGCATTCTACTGGTAAATTAGTTCAATGAGGCTTGTAAGGTTGCCAATTTCTAAATGTTTAAATGGAATAAACGTAATATTATGTACAATTAGATATTTGGCAACTGTTCTCGTACTATTTTTGATTAGGATATATTTAAAGCATTCTTCTATTGTGAATACAAGGCGATTGTGTGCATTAATATTGCTTTTGTTATTACAAAAAGATCTCAACAAAAAAAACATGCTTCTACTGACATATCTAGATCTCAGAAGTGAAGCAAGTTAAAAATATATTGTTCTCAAAATAGGTTTTCTCCTGATAAATAATCGATTTTTAGATTTATATTGAATTTATTACGAAATTAAGAAAAAATACCAGTTCATTGGTTAGTTCAGTTTTGAGGTTGTAAGGTAATTAGCAGTATGTAATGTGTTCTCGCACGCTGGTACAAGACAAGTGGGCGAGCGAGGAGTGGGTGGCCATTTACACCACCCCTCCCTTGATTTTTGCACTAGGAAGAGGTCTACCTTAAAGCCAAACTTCGCTGGGTGCCGAGGAAGTGGCACTGCTGTACCCTTGGCCCCGGCAGATGAATTGGAGGAACACCCCGAGGGCGGCCCTCATCGCCCCCTGAGGTCCGTTAGGGATTTCCCCCGGGTTACCAAAAAAAAAGGTGGAAGGGCAATTGCCCGAACTGGATCGTGACTACAGTACACAGATGTAAACACAGTCATAGTGGCTCGCTTTGGCCTGTCGCGTTTCGGGATCAGCTTGTGTATATCCAGTAGCTCTTATACCTAGAGACCTTATATATCGGTATATGTGGGCCGACATGACGACGGAGACTGTCAATGAATCTTCGTCTAATGGCGGTCGTTACTGTTCTTGGACTTCACTGTACCTTCCACCAGGTCCAATGTAGTCAATTTGGTGTCAGTATAAAAAAACACCTAAAAAAATAATTTCTATTTTCAGGTCCTTCAAAAGATGAAGCAAAATATACGAAAAAATCTGATACCAGAACAAAACGCATACCGCTTGTGAATTCCGCTCCGGTTTTACTTAAGGATGTCGAAAGCCACTCTGCTCAATGCGATCCGAGAGCAGAAATTGAAGGAAATGGCAATGAGTACGTATTATTAGTGTCATACTAGCGGGTCTTGTTGTTTCTTTTTTGCGAGGTGGTAGGGCGTCGATGCCCGTCTGGATCGCGACCACAGTACATGGGTGTAAATCCCGTAATAGTGACCAGTTTCGGCTTGTCGCGTTTCGGGATCCGCTTGTGTATATCCAGTAGCTCATGTAGCTAGAGACCTTCAGTCGCGGTATATATGGGCCGACATGACGATGTAGACTGTCAATGGATTTTCATCCTTTGATAGTCGCTTTCGTTTTTGGACTATAATGTACTTACCATCAGGTACTCTGTAGTCACTATGTCGAGCCAGTGTAAAAAAAAAAACCGTGAGAAATCCCTTCGGACCTCAGGGGGTGGTGAGGGCCGCCCCCCGGTGTGTCGGACTTGCACCGACTAAAACCCCCGGGGTGTTCCACCTTCCACGTAGCTGGATCGATGGCACGACTAGGCCCTCATCGTCGATACCTAGCAAGGCGTGCGGTCTCTGAATATGCCTCTAAGCTTGGGGAGGGGTGGTGTAAAGAGCCACCCCTCTCTCTCGCCTCTGCGCTCTTGAGCGGCACGTGGGAACACATCGCTTTCCGCTCGCATCATTGTTGGGCGACATACTCCCTCAAGTGTGTCGCCCAGTGCTGTCGTTAAAGGCTGACGTTTTTTATAAACGCCGCCCTACGACGTCCCATTCTTGCGGGTCGGCGGGCGGGCTGGGATGCCGCTGCTGAAGCAAGCGCCTCCCGAACCCGCTCCGCCACCTCCTTCTGTGCAAGCACCTGCTCACTAAAATTGAGCACTGCTCTCCATGCACCCTCGCTGCCGACCATAATTGGGATGAGCGTCGGCAGCGAGAGGTCCGCTCACCACCCTAATACAAGCGGGTCTAACCCTCGTCCAATAGTAGTAACTCACATACGGTCGAGTAATCGGTTGACACTAACCTTAGGCCGGAGCTGAGTATTTAAAAACGCCGCCATCACTATGTCGGCCCACATATACCACGACTGATGATCTCTAGGTATATGAGTTACTGGATATACACAAGCAGATCCCGAAACGCGACAGGCCAAACGAGTTACTATGACGGTCTTTACACTGGTTACTTTGGTCACGACTCAGTTCGAGCAATTTTTCAGGCGTACTGTAGCTACCACGGCAGATTGTAAACATGGTGCAGTCCAAAAAACGACTATCGAAAGTTAAAAAAACCCATTGGTAGTCGCAGCGATCATACTTGCCTACACAGAAATCTCTTTACGCTACGCTTAAAAGAGCCAAAATCATAGGGTGGTGGAAACACGCTCGCCGGAAGACCATTCCTCAGCCCTACGACACGGTAAAAGTATGAGTTAGAGAACTTCTTAGTCCTAGCACGGCATCTAATAGAAATGTCATGTGTACTAATGCTGTGAGAACGGCGATTAAAAACGCTAGTGGTCACGTTGGGCACGACATAAGCGCAAAGAGGATACCACCACTAATGTATCTCTGCTCACCTCGAAAGGGGTTTATCGTAACCCTCTCTCTAATTGTGTCGGTTCCCCGTACCATTTGATTAAGAGTAGTTTAGACAAGAAGGTGCGTTTGTGCAAGCGCTAGCATTCACACACCAAAAATATCCCGCGCAATTGAATGTGTAGCCTGCTATCTTTCAACTTCTTTCTTTTCGTACTGTGTCATGCTTTGGAATTGTATGTGGGCGCTAGGGTTGAGAGCCACTGTGCACCGGCGCGCGCGGGGGGATTGAGTGGGCGAGCGCGACGCGAGCGCTTCACCGCCCGTGCACCCGGCACAGTAGGGATGTCGAAAAAGAAAAAAATATCGATATTCCAATGTATCGATATTTATTAAAATATTAATATCGGCGTCGATATATCGAAGGAAAAATATCTCAATACACACGAAAGTATTTTACCAGTATTCCTTTTTCTTAGACAAAATTGCAAAAATATCAAGAACTAAAAGGCTATCTTCTAAATTTAAGATATCAAATAAAAATAAATAATAAATAAATAAATGGCAGCAAATAATATACATGAACAAAATCCGACGTAAAACATAATACTCAAAAGTCATAGACAACATAGTTCTTTTTTTTGTTTGGTCCTGTCTTCTACAGTTTCAGATTTCAGAGACTTCACTGCCATAACAATTAAAAAAATATCGTCTTCGATACAATTTACGATACTGGATATTTTGTATCGATATATCATTACAAAATATATCGCCCAATAATATCGATATATTGAATTGAAAATATCGATATATCGATATTAATTCGACAAGCCTACGGCACAACAGTCTCGCTATCACACTGAGACTAGCTCCACGCACCACTCGCTCGTTACTTATAGTTTTCTCGTAATTGTTATTTTCGTGTTCCTATTCGTATTGTTGTGTTCTATAATCTATCTCCACTTGGACTATCATACTCGTGCTTCATTATTTCTACTGGACTTTGTACTGTGCTTCATTAAACGTCTATGTACTTGCTTTCTGGACTTCTTCATTTCATTCTTCATCATCTCATCTATCACGCTATCCTGCGCTACAGTGCAAGGTAGGTGAACTATTCACCTGCATAGCTACCCCATAAGTGTCTCCGAATATATCCATCAGCGAGCTAACCTTTGCCGCATGGAGTTGCAGTTTGCTCTTACTTAACACTAAACCTACCGATACTTCATGTATACCTATTCCTACCACAGCGGGTCAAGTGACCCGTTGCGATAGTTAGGGCAGATTACATATATTTCTCGGTAAAAAAACTAACAAGAGAGAAGTAAATATTGAAAAATACATTTGATGTATTTTTAAATAAAAGTAGTAAAGGCAAATGGCGATGTGATATTGTTATTTACAAGAAATTCTAACAAAAATATTAAAATGGGTCATTTGACCCGTCGTGGTAGGTTTAGTGTTAATGTAATTTGGAATCGTCGCCAAGGTCGAAATCGGACAGGAAATCATCGTCATCATTTTCCTTACACAGAATTAAATTAGCAATAAAAATTTCATTATTATTTTCAATTTGTCTACAGAGATGACGAATTACCAGCCATTGAAAAAAGAACAGTTAATGATAGGGTAAGTTTTATATATATATATATTTAGCGTTTCTAGTACTGCTCTTGGTTATAAACCGTAGTGTTTACATAACCACCAAAAAGTCTATCATTCTTTTGAAAAAATACTTTGATAAGATTTAGCAGTTGTACGAGAGACGGATATATATTAGTACGTTCCACGCCAAGATATCCAAATATGGGTGACGCTTTTGTCACTAAAGTTAATAGGATTTTTAAAAGGAATTTAATGGAATAAGCACGTATACATGCTGATTTTACAGACGAGGGAAACATTCAAGGAGGATATTCAGCATTTGATGCTAATTCCAAATATATAGGAATAGTGATATCTTAATATTTACATTAAAACAAAGTAATTTATAGTCCACATATTTAGGGGCAATTACACACATGATAGAATAAATAACAGTTAATTATTAAATAGGTATTTTGTCTCTCCTAAGCCAGGATAAAGTACGAAAGGGTAACGAGTCAATTACCTGTTTACCTAAAATTACGTAAAAGGAATTTCATCTACTTACCACTAAATTATAAGTCATACGCGCTGCGGTGTCCAAACTTTTTATGGATCAATTCTCATGTGTCCATCAATGTTACTTATGATTTGTTAGGGAACATTGTTATTTGTATTTTTATTAGTTACAAGAAGGTACAAATTATTGTATTCTCAAATATCTCCCTCGTCTATATAATCACTCTGTATACAGGATGTCCCAGAAAAAATGGATAATATTGGAGCGCATAATAGTACAGTTATCTAGCGTTAAAAAAAAACTATCAAAAAAATTACAAATGGTGCCCAAATATTTAAATAAAAAAAAAATGCGTTTTTATTGATGTTACTATACTACGGCCGCAAGTTAATGAAATGTGTTGCGTTTCGCGTTATCTTCAATAACAATATCTTTGGTTCCAGGTTGGCCGGGCGAAGTATTACGTGAAAATGACCATTCTTCTGGGTTGCTGGGTTTTCTTTACAGTCATATTTATGACGCATGATGTGAAGAAGTCGTTCACAACTTTAACGTCTGTCACAGCTGGTGAAAATAGTGGTAAGGTAACATGATGCTTGATACAAAGTTACAAGGTTATACCACCACCAATAATGATTAATTTATTTCGAGCCGAAGACCAATAAAATTAATTGCAAAAGCATTAATCAAAGTATTATGGATATCATAGCTTTGAAATAATGTTTTTCAGTATTACGCGGGCCGGGATAAGCCTTGGACTTATGCCGTTGCAAAAAAAAATGCACCCATGTAGGCGGGATGATTTCTAATAACGAAGATTGCGATAATTTGAGACAATGATATGAAGTACTTACCCTAGGCACCGGTATTCCAGGCACTTTACAACCACTCACTGTGTATGTATTTTAACACGAATGTGGAGTATGGGTTTTGAGCAGTTGTGTTGTGTGTTGCGAGTGTGAAAGGATTAGTATGCGATTATAATGAAAGGATGCGATGCGATGTTATTAAGTTTTAAAAAGATGCGATGCGGAGTTTGGTCTAAAATGCGAGAACGTTAAGAAAAATAAGATGAATGAATGTTCGCCAGGTGGCGTTGGGGATTCGGTGCGTTTACATTATTATTAATTTTAATGCTCTGGGGTTACGCCGTTTGGCGTGACTAAGTATATACACTATAAAAACGATTACTTTGTCGGCTTACCAGATCGTAAATTAATGACATAGAAAATTTAAAAAAAAAAACGGGCTTAAAACTGTGCATATATGTTCTTTACAACGATAACCCATGGTAACGCCACAGATCACAAATTATTACTTCATCTGGTTCTTGTTGCGTTTGATTCCCACCCAGTCCGAAAGGGGGATATACATATATTACACAACATATATTCACAATATCTTCCTTTTCATCGTCAGTATATGTAGAGTCAAATTCATTTTCATTTGGAACCAATGTATCTTCTTTTTCAGAAAATTCCTCTTCAACAATTTCCGAAAACTCTTCGCCAATATTATTTATATCTTCTAAGAACTTGTACTGTCTTGTTTGCTTCAACATTTTTCTGGGTAAAGAGCGACCTGTATTTTTTATTTATTTGCTACCTTTTTAAACACTAAAAAGCTACGTCCAGACAGAAAATTTTAATTTTGATATTTTCTTGAAATTATTCTCAGTTATTTTGATTGAACTACTTTACGTAACAGTCTATATTTCCCTGCAGAAATGTGCAACTAAAACGATAAGCAATATGACTCGATAAGCTTATAAAACAAAAGAATGCTCTCCGGGTCAAATGACCCGTTGTGGTAGGTAACATAATATGACAAGTATTACTCAAAATAAACAAAACAAAAAAAAATTAACTAAATTAACTGTAGGTTAATTAGTTTGAAAAAGTCATGAAGTCAAATGTGCAGAAACAATAAGATGATACTTGTATTTTCAATGCAAAAGTTCAAAATGGGTCGTTTGACCCGTTATGGTATGTTTAGTGTTCATATTGGGCACGCCATGTAAGCGCAAAGTGGATGAAACCAGTAATGTGTCTTTGCTCACCCCGAAAGGCATATAGCGAGGCATACTATAATTATTTTATTAAAAAAAATAACTTAATACGTTTTGATTTTTAACTGAAGTTTAATTTGTTTCAGAGCTACAATTAAATGAAGTAGGAGAAACCGAGAATTGGTTGTCCATAACAGTGACAGTAACTGGGCCAGTTTTAACAGAGCCAGGAGAAATCAGACTGAATGCAACTGGTAGAGAGATGAATGATAAACTGTCTGTTTGGCTGGAGAGGTCATCGATTACTGAAAATGGCGCAGTCGTTACTGAGGTATAGTTAATGTAAATACTCAAATATTTATTTCTAGCATCGGAAATATGGTTGCATGAAGTGCTCAAGTTTGCGGGGTGCTGGATTGAATCAAAAATGAGATGACTCCTCAGAGAATTAAGGTCATCAGACTAAGCTCAGTGGATTAGCAAGCTGAAGTGACCGTAGGCTGGTCATTTTTATCGCAGAATTGACAACTGTCGGAGCAAACGAGTTCTAAACTGGGGACCGCTTTTCGACAAGCGTATGGTTGAACGTCCAGAGGTTAGATGAACTAACGACCTGTGAAAGGCAGATAGATATTTCTAAACGCAAACAGCCCAGAACAGAACAGAATTATGTTTAGCACTGGATAAATGTGGACTGGAATTATGTTTGGGAGCGATTGTATCCTTCGGAATTGGTGTTGTATTCGATGAAATTTTTTTATGCAGTTCAGTGTGGACTCGTTGCTAGCCCGGAACGTATTTTGCAGAGTTTCTCTTCTCACAGGCTTCGGTCTAACTCAAATAGTCTGCACGGCAGATGTGTTGGCGGCAAACTACATAGCTATTGTTTACACATAACAATTGCTCACGATTAAAGATTGGGTGCGTTATTGCTACAAAGGTATTACACTTTAGAAATTGTTGACAAAGGAACTCAATTAACGCCGGCATTTCTAAAGCGTAACAAATTCAAATACATTAATATATAAGTACAATAGGCTAAATTTGTGTACCTATTGACGAAGGTGACCAAATACATTCTATGTTTTAAGTTTGTAAATATGTATTGCTTTGAGAAAATCTCATCAAAACCGGTTTAATGTTTTCTATGAGTTGTGTTTGTTTTAAGCTTTCCCCATGTTTCTAAATCATGAATTCCATAGGACGGCTTGTAATAATAACATTATTTACAGGCATCGGATATTTGGAACGTATCCCTCCAAAGCAACAAGGCGATGTTCAATGCCGATGTATCCCGGACACAGGAGTTGCGTCTCCCCTATCAGAAAAACTTGAATTCAAACTTCACGGTAAAAATCTACTCGAATAAGGATGAACCTACACCGTTGAAAATAAATTTGAAGTGTAATCCGCTCAGTGAGAGCACGGGTGTGATTTTAGCTTGTGTCTTATTGGCCGGATTGTATATTCTTATAATTTTTGAGGTTAGTTTTATAATAATAATATATCGTTAGGCTATGTCCCTTACGGGGTGAGTAGAGATACATTAGTGAGTGTATACACTCTGCACTTATATGTCCTTGCAGTGTGTGTAAGTTAGTATATAAGTAAATGCAAAGCGCACTTAATAAATGAATCGTTAACGTATGGACGTGTAAAAATGCATTGCTCATCCTCATCATCCATTCTCTCTTTTTTTTTTACACTGGCTTGACATAGTGACTACAGAGTACCTGATGGTAAGTACTGTGTAGTTCAAAAACGAAAGCGACTATCAAAGGATGAAAATCCATTGACAGTCTACATCGTCATGTCGGCCCACATATACCACGACTGAAGGTCTCTAGGTATATGAGCTACTGGATATGCACAAGCTGATCCCAAAACGCGACAAGCCGAAACTAGTCACTGTGACGGGCTTTACACCCATGTACTGTGGTCGCGATCCAGACGGGCACCGACGCCCTGCCACCTCGCTGCTGCTCGTTTAGCACCACCCAGGAGTCACGTGTAGGGAAACTAGGGTAAAGCCTACGGACGCGAGCAGCTTCGACTCCCAAAATTAATAAATCCGCAGAGTTTAAGATTTTTTTAAACAGTTAATAACATTCCGAATTCTTTTAATGAATTTCATACATTAGAAAATTTAAATTAATAATTTGCATCTGATGTAATAGTTATAAAAAATGTATTTTTTTTTTTTGTTGTAACACTAAGTTTGATGTTTTGTTATTCAAATAAAGTATTTTGAGCAAGATACAAACTATATTTGAATGCTATACCCACCGATAAATAAATAGTATTTCTAGACATATTACTTTTGCGTTTAATGATATATCAAGTGGTGAATAGTGCCCCGCGCAGCGGATTCGCATTTACTTATATACTAACTTACACTTAGATACATATACTGTTATCTTACTCCACGTGACCATGTTTGCTAGTGCTGTGAAAACGGACATTGGCTGCCCTTACTGGTCATGTTGGGTACGACATGCAAGTGGTAAGCGGATACAGCCACTACCATATATATGTTCGCCTTGAAAGTTTGCCATTAAGTTATGTATTAACAACCTGATTAAATATCGCTCGGAGTGTTCGTTTCCTACTGAGCTAACCTTCCTGTCGGAACTACCTGTTCTCGTGGTATTAATACGGGGAACGATATGGTTTGAAGAAGAAAAACCTTGTTTACAGGTGGTAAATAGAACAATGGCTGCAATTATAGTATCGACGCTGTCTCTAGCAGCGCTTGCCTTAGCCGGGGAGCGGCCCACCCTGCCCGAAGTCATATCCTGGCTGGATGAAGAGACTCTGCTTCTGCTATTCAGCATGACGTTAGTCGTCGCAATAATGGCGGAGACCGGGGTATTCGATTTCCTGGCTGTCTTCACATTTGAAGTAATTATTACGAAATAGATACTAGCTAACTCGCCCTTCCCTCCCCAGTAACCAATTTTTGGTGTCCCGGGGGAAAGTCCTGCATAGGAGCATCAGGCATGCTATGAGGGCAGTGACCCCGGTGTGTTAGACTCTTACAGACTAAAAACCCCCGGGGTGTCCTTCTAATCACTCCACACGAGCTTGGGGATTCAGCTTCTTCCAGACGCCCGGAGAGTGAGCAGCTTGTTAAGGCTTCATCTCTGGGAGAGGTGGGTGTAAAGAGCCCACTCCTCCAAACCTTTCTCACGGGTGGTGCACCGGACATTGCACGCCGCCTCCCTCTCATCCGGGCATCAGACTCCCTCAAGTCTACTGCTCGTCACCAGTCACCCTCACTCCCTCTCCCTGTGTTATTAATGTTATATCATCTTTTTAAAATATTAATACATTAATTTATTTTTTAAAATTGACGTTTTTTTATACATGTTTTTGGTGGTTTCTAATATTAGGTCCTTACATATGAAATTGGCGTTTTTCGTACTGGCCACTTTAATCACAAATTTCTCCTCTTTGGTAAGGAATTCCAAATTCAAATTTGTACAGCTATAGACTCATGTATTTGTGCTTCGATGATCGTCATTCATTTGTTTTTTTCTTCTGTTTTTTTCTGTTTGCGACACTCATTTTACAAAATGGAAAACTTAAAATATCGCATTATTTACGAGTACGAGTTCCGCCGTGGCACTAGTGCTGCGGAAACAACTCGAAGGGTGAATGATGTGTATGGCGGTCGTGTTGCAAAAGAAAACACAGTTCGTTTTTGGTTCCAACGTTTTCGTTCTGGAAATTTCGACCTGCAGAACAAGCCCCGTGGACGGCCTGAGACTCAAGTTGATAATGAAGAGTTGAAGGCTATTGTGGAAGCGGATCCATCGCAAACCACGTCCGAGTTAGCTGCAGGCTGCGATGTTAGTGATAAAACTGTTTTAATTCACTTGAAGCAAATTGGGAAGATTAAAAAGCTTGAAAGGTGGGTACCTCACGAATTGACTGAAGCAAACCGGCAAACGCGCGTCGACTGCTGCGTTACATTACTAAACCGGCACAATAATGAAGGTATTTTAAACCGAATCATTACCTGTGATGAAAAATGGGTTCTTTACGATAATCGGAAGCGCTCAGCGCAATGGTTGGATCCTGCCCAGCCAGCCAAATCCTGCCCCAAGCGAAAATTAACCCCAAAAAAGTTACTTGTAAGTGTTTGGTGGACTAGTGCCGGTATTGTTCATTACAGTTTTCTCAAATCTGGCCAGACTATTACGGCTGATGTCTATTGTCAGCAATTGCAAACCATGATGGAAAAGCTAGCGGCTAAACAACCTAGGCTGGTCAATCGCTCCACGCCACTGCTGCTTCACGACAACGCTAGACCACACACTGCGAAACAGACGGCTACTAAATTAGAAGAGCTTCAATTGGAAAGTCTAAGACATCCTCCGTACTCCCCGGACCTTGCTCCAACAGATTACCATTTTTTTCGAAATTTGGATAACTTCTTGCAAGGGAAAAAATTCAACTCCGATGGGGCAGTCCAATTCGCCTTCAAAGATTTTATTGATTCCCGTCCGACTGGTTTTTTTAGTAAAGGGATCAATGAACTACCTATGAGATGGCAAAAGTGCATAGAAAATAATGGTTCATACTTTGATTAATTAAATATATTATATTAAAAAATATTCGACTTTTTGTTCCTCCCATACAAAACGCCAATTTCATATGTAAGGACCTAATATTTAATGAATGAATAAGTACTTGAATTATGGCAAGACGTTGCCATAGCCTGTGTCGATACTGCATGGCATAATTGAAATAAGTATCTTCGCGCATAAGCCTCGGTAAAGCACTTATATTTTAAAAAGGCGTGGATTTTGAAATTTTCGAGATAGGGCTAAGTCTACTGTCTGTCCTCTCTCCCTTCGCGAGTCCTTTTATCTTTGTTTCTAAATTATGTAGGTTCTAATGTATTGACATCAGTTCTACGCGGCTGCTTCCAATAATAAATGTAATTTTGAGGATCTTTGGATCAGAATAAACACCGAATGAACTTTAAAAACTACTTTTACTTCGTCTTGATATTACAGAGCGCTCTCGTCCAAAATAAAAACCGTTTATCCTCCCTCTCATTCTACCCTTCCTACCTTTCACTCACATACGTTCCGTTTTACACATTTACTACTTCATACATAATATTTCACACAATAACATCCATCCTATGTTACATAAATATTACATTTAATTTCCGAATGAATACTATCACTTTTAAATATAAAGTTTACTTCTTTGCATTACAGGTAACTAAAGGAAAATTATGGCCATTAATATATCTATTGTGCGCCATCACGGCAATCCTATCCACAATATTGGACAATGTGACGACAGTTCTTCTCATGTCTCCAGTTACTATTCGGTAAATCTATTTGTTTTTTACTGTCCTGGCACAGTGACCACACCAAGACTGATGGTGCAGTCCAAAAAACGACAACGGCAATCAACAGTTCAAAAAAACCCATCACTCGTTGCAGCAATCATGCCCGCATGCACAAATATCTCTTAACACTAGGTTTATAGACGTTTTTTATGTACCTATCTCTACGAAAACGCGTCGCGCGTTAATAGAGATAGGTATATCATATAGAAAGCTTCAATATTTCAACAGGTATGGACAAAATAAATAATACTATATTTGCTTCGTTCATTGGATAATGATCAATGCATGAGAAAACAAAAAATGCGAACGGTTTCTGTAATTTTCCGTTTAGGATACGAAATGCGTCAAATTGACGGGTCCCGCAAATTTAATATTAAAGTATCCTATATCATAGCACAGTGGGAACACGCTCGCCAGAAGAAAGAAAGAAAGAAAGTTTATTAAGACAAAGGAAACAACACACAACAACCACATTTATATAAATACAACAATGAAAGAATAATACATAACATGACATCATGTATCCTGTGTGCTGCTACCCAACTCAACGAGCACTCGGCTCAGCGTATGCTGGGCGACGCTGCACGCGCCAGCCAGCGCTGGTTGTCAGCCGACGCTCAGGGGAGCCGATTGCGCGGACGTCACGGTGCTATTTCAATATTAGATCCATTCACTATGATAAACAAGTATGACAATAAACACATAGAATACTTTAAGTAGTACACAAAAAAGTAGAATACTAAATAAAATATAATATAGATAGGGTAGATTGATAATGATGATGTCCTAGCCGGATTCGGCCACGGCGACTGTTTCAATGCCGATTGAGAAAATCATGGTCTAGTTTTCGAAAACAGTCAATTGCGCAGGAGATTTTAAGAGCATAAGTGGACGCACTGCCAGAAAAGCACTCTCTCGTCCGAACTCCCTCAGGCCCGATGGAATGGAGAACCAGTACGATCGGGAAGGAGCGGGATGCAGGTTTGGTCGAGTTGTCCTTCTCTGAACACCTGGTTGAATTCCGGTGTTAAAGAGATACCTTAGTCGCCTTTTACGACACCTCAGCAAGAAGGTGTGGGTGCTATTCTATTCTGCCGGCAGCCACCACGGCAGATAATAAAATACATATAAGTACATACAGAATGTTCCGTTTCAGCTTACGAACTATCAAGTCAAATTGCAGAAATATCTAAAGTTGTTTTTCATATATGATTTGAGATTCAATCAAATATTTTCTTCAGCCATTCCACAACCCAAGGACTCTGCTGCAGTAAGAGTTGGGGAACTTCTTGGTCCTAGCCGGGATGTGAGCTACCGTGTAGCTGTGACTATAAACCAGGGATGTTACGGAGCTCCGACTCCGACTCCAATAAGTCGGAACTTCCGATTGTTATTACAACTCCGGTTCCGACTTCGGTTCCGAAACTTTTTAATCGGAGGTATTCATCTGAGGTCACCACCACTGTTGTAGTCAATTCATTTGATTTCATTTTATATGTTGTTGAAACATAATATCAATTAATTAAACAATCAGTGCCACTTAATTTATAGAAGACATTTTTAAAAATTTAAATTATAAAAATATTATTAAAATTATTAAATTTAAAACTAAATGTACATTTAAATTTATTACTAAAAGGTTTTTTTTATTTTACATTAAATTAAGTAAAATAGAAATTAACGCAAGAACAACCCTGGAGCAAATTTGATTTAATTTGTTCACTGTTAATGGGAAAATGTTAATAAGAAACAGCAATTATTATTGTCTGTGTATTTGTAAATTTATCAATTTCTAATTAAAACGGTTCACTGAATAATGTTTTTATTTGTCCCTTAATAAAACTATTTTATTCTGCCGTCACTTGTGACTGATATTGTCTCCGACTCCGATTCCGACTTCGGTTCCGACTCCGATAAATCAAATTTAAAAACTCCGACTCCGACTTCGGTTCCGATAAAACTGCCTCCGTTACATCCCTACTATAAAGCCACTGCCATCAGTGTCGTTAAAGCACTGTAAAGGTATGATCTGGGTTTTGGCAGTTGTTGTTCGACAAAAATAGAGATGTCCGTTGTAGGCGACTGCGCGGTACTGCCAGTAGTGTCAAGGTCACGACAATTCAGCCTACAACACACGACCGTGCAACAAGTGGATATATCTAACATTTATTGGATTAAATTTAATTGTTTGGTTTCTTCCTATATACATTTACTAGCTGATCCGGTAAACATTGTTCTGCCATATAAATTATTTCTAGTGAATATCTTCTGTATTATAATATACAATTTCAGTCATAGTGGCTTCCACATGAAAGGTAGATATATGCTGTCGCGGTTTATATAGAACTATTCAAGAGAAACAATCCTACGGTACATCATTTTTGTGTAACTCCAATGGTTTAGGCAGTGTACGCCAAGATAGCTCTCAGAGGCCAGATTTTTTCCGACTTAATTGACATGTGTTGTTATATTGCAACCAAAATTACATAAAATCATTACAACTTGTAGCCTATATGTTATTCCGATGTATAATATATATTACTGTGGCAGTTTCATGCAAATCCGTCCAGTAGTATTATCGTGAAAGAGTAACAAACATATTCACAAACTTTCACACATATACTATTACTAGTAGGATTCTTATATGTATCTATAAATTAAAATGACATATGTCATTATCTATCACACTTTGAAATAGTCTCTAGAGCTGTGTATCTATTGTTTACTCTATAGTTCCCTTCTTCGCTGTTTTCTGCGCGTTGACACAACAAATGTAAATGTTTCGTTTGGTGGTAGGGCGATTACCCGAACTGGGCCACAGCACACAAGTGTAAAGACCGTCATAGTGACTCGCTTTGGCCTGTCGCATTTCGGGATCAGCCTGTGTATATCCAGTAACTCATACACCTAGAGACCTTCAGTTGTGGTATATGTGGGCCGACATGACGATGTAGACTATCAATGGATTTTCATCCTTTGATAGTCGCTTTCGTTTTTGGACTACACTGTACTTACCATCAGGTACTCTGTAGTCACTATTCCAAGCCAGTGTAAGAAAAATGAGTGTCAGCGGACAATCAGCGCTTGGGGCATAAGCTGGTCACTTAGCATTTGCTGAGTTATTTCTCTTTGGCGCATCATCATTGGATAGAGTATTTGCTTTTGTTGTTTTCTGTCTAGATTTACCGATTCTTCTGTGTTGCTTTTTTCTTTCTTTAAATACTGTGTTAGCGCAGAAGAGCGCCGCTAAGTTCTGGATCTCCGCGTTATTAATTAGGGAACAAAGAGTTCGTTCAGGCACAGTGACAATGAAATATTCAAAAGGCACTCACCTGGAAACTGGACGATGAGGACAGGCTACTGCAGCTCCGCACCGTTCACCGTATACAATTAATTAGATGTTCCGCCGTGTTGTCCACAGCAACTGACTATTCCGTAGTGTGACCGAGTTCGCCGCCGATGATAAGTGTGGTTGATACCGCCGTGCGTGCACAGGGGTCGCTGTTAAGGGCCGAGCGTGGAATGGGATGTGAGGAAACGGGAAGGATTTCAAGTACCTTGTTTATACATGATTTTTTTATATAAAATTTTAAATAATAAAATTGACTGCCCCCAACTGCTACAAAAAATTTCATTCAGAGCCCCCCCGAAAAATTTCAGACGAGCCGTGTCTCTTCTTCACCCACCTTTTAAGCGAACAAACCTCTGAGTCAACAGTGCTTTATGTAGAATGTCTCGGGCCTACAATCTTCTTGGAGATTCGGTTGATTTGTTTGCGGACTCCATGCCGGGATTCAGGAGAAAGGTCTTCGGGTTGTTGAGAGATGCACAAACGAATAATCTTGACATCAATTGACATCAATTACCATTCATATGACATGATATAGTATAGTATGATGTGATAAGATATAATATAATATAATGTAATATGATATAGTGTGATATAATATAATATAGTATAGTATGATTTAGTATAATTAAACAGGCCACTCTGACGTATGTTGTGGATGCCTTAATAGGAACTGTACATTTTTTTTATTGTAACTTTATGTATGTATTGTGTGAATTAGTCATTGTACCGGGCCACTGGCAACCCTGTAAAAGTAAATAAATAAATAAATAAATACTCATGCCCTGCGCCTGAAGACTGAGCGACAAGGGAACAAAAAATTGACCACTTGAAGCAGCAATATTACTCTGTCGAAGTCGCGGGCTAAAGCGAGATTTAAAAATATAAAAATTAAATAAAAGGAACGTATTTCAGATTATGCGAAGTGATGGAGTTAGATCCAGTGCCTATTTTGATGTTCATGGCAATATTTAGTAATATCGGCGGTACAGCGACACCTGTCGGCGACCCTCCGAACGTCATCGTCGTCTCCAATGACGCTGTTATTGATGCGGTATGTTAAAAATTTTCAACTCTTAAGGCGGCTTGCACTAACAAATTAAATCTAGTCAAGGCTTGTATAAAACGCTAATTAATTGAAGCGGTTTAATTCAATCCTAATGATGATTACAGTTTAAGAGTTGTTACAACTGGATTTTTATTCTGTGCAAGGCAAGTACAGTTTAGCGTTAAATAGCATTTTATATTAAGTCTAAACTAGATTTAATTTGCTAGTGCAAGCCGCCCTTTTTTTATTTTATGGCTTTATTCCAAGAACTGGGTCTTTGTGACTTCGTCAGTGTTTTTTTTTACACTGGCACGACATAGTGACTACAGAGTACCTGATGGTAAGTACTGTGTAGTCCAAAAACGAAAGCGACTATCAAAGGATGAAAATCCATTGATAGTCTACATCGTCATGTCGGCCCACATATACCGCGACTGCAGGTCTCTAGGTATATGAGCTACTGGGTATACACAAGCTGATCCCGAAACGCGACAAGCCGAAACTGGCCACTATGACGGGCTTTACACCCATGTACTGTGATCGCGATCCAGACGGGCACTGACGCCCTACCACCTCGCTGCTGCTCGTTTAGCACCACCCAGGAGTCACGTGTAGGGAAACTAGGGTAAAGTCTACGGACGCGAGTAGCTTCGACTCTCAAAAAGTGTCAGTGTGTTGGCTTAAAATCGAGGAAAGTTGGCCGGTTATGCTATTTCAAATGTGATTAAGATATTTGTCTGTTGTCAAATTGTACTATTTGTCTTGAGATTGTCCAGTACCTAAAACAAAACAACGCAAAATAACTACAAAATCACAAATGTATACATAAATAAATAAACAATAAGAGACACAAATAGACGTAACAAGGTGCAATTAGAAAATTTATAACTTTATATTAAAACGGGTTACGCGGGCCGGGATAAGGTTTGACTTATGCCGTTGCAAAAAATGCACCCTCGTAGGCGGGATAATTTATAAATTAAAAGAAGATTGCGATAATTTGAGACAATGATATGAAGTACTTACCCTAGGCAGCGGTATTCCAGGCACTTTACAATCACTCACTATGTATGTATGATTGCGAATATGTGGAGTATGGTGTTTGTGAGGATTTGTGTGTGTTGCGAGTTTGACGTAATTATTAATGCGATTGTAATGTAGAAAAAAGGATGCGATGCGATGTGTAGTTTTAAAAGAATGCGAGAACGTTAAGAAGTAAGTGAATGAATGATGTTCGCCAGATGGCGTTGGGGATTTAGTGCGTTTACATTATTAATTTTTAGATGTTCTGGAGTTGCGCCTTTTGGCGTGACTAGGGTTATGTACTGGAGCAAAACATTAACAAAAGGGGAGTCCATTCATTGGAGAAGGGAATAAAAGTTGGTAGGACGGGGGATGCAATTAAGGAGAATGTCATATAAAAGCATCCCTTAATAATTCGGATTTTGATAGCCGCGACCCAGCAGCGGCTTCCTGTTGGCATTTTACTGCTCTGCATTGAGTGATAAGTAACGCATCCGATGTAGGCGACAGTAAAGTCTGTCAGATGTCACGATTGCGAAATAGAATTGTTCGGGATGGACTATAGACGCTTCTTCAGGAGTTCTTCGCAATAAAACACTTCTTCAATTCGCTTCTTATATTTCTTCTATTCTTGAGGGTAGCTCCGAGGGAAGTCTCATTTCATGGGGTTTTGGCCTCCGTATATCTGCCCTTAGGCTACCCTCACAACTAGAACCTATTTACATTGTTCTTAAATCTAGCTTAAACTTAGATACTGGGTTCGAATCCCGGTAGTGGTAAATTGCACTGTGATGAGCAGATGGGTTTGTCACGAGTCATGGTTGTATATATGTATTTAGGTATGTATATCTTTATCTAGTACCAGTAGTACAAGCGCAAGCTTAATTTGTGTAATTGATAATAAATAGAATTACGCAAAAAAAAGTGAGTTTTTTTTGTATAATAAATTGTAGGGTGTGCGTCGCCCAACATTTTACAAGGCAAGAGCGGTGCGCGATGTGTTCCCGTACACTGATCCAAGACAGCGAAATTGTGCAGGGGCGTGGCCACACCATCCCTCCGCAAATGCTGAGAGGTGGCCTTACCTTTAGGCCAGACGTCGCAGAGTGCCGAGGAAGTTGGCGCGGCCTTGCTCTTGGCCCCAGCAAGCGGATAGGATGAACTCCCGGGGGGCGGCACTCACCGCTATATATATATATATATTATTGGAGAATTGTTAAATAGAAAAAAAAACAAGTCGTTTCTATTTGCCCCATATAGAAACGGTTTATAAGCGGATGCAAGCTCGTCGGCCGGGCACTCTTGCTAGAGGCTCCGTGCTGAGCGGTCCTCTTGTTAGGGTCTTGTTAAAGGCTCCATGCGGAGCAGACCTCTTGTCAGAGACTCTTGTTAAGGAGTCTGGTTCGAGGCTCTGTGCGAAACGGACCTCTTGTTAGTTTACGTGAGAGTTCTATTGGGTCGAATCGCTGTCCAAGTTATTTTTGTTTGTAATTAAGAAAAGGAATTCTGTGATTTCATTAAATTTTTATGTTTTTAGTAAAATTTATTATTAGTTTGCAAAAATATATATTTCCAGGGAATCAATTTCACTAACTTTACCGCTCACATGGCATTAGGAATTCTTCTGATTTGCCTGCAGACAGCTGTTCAGATAAAGGTCATGTATAGAGATACCAATAAATTACGATTGACTGTACCGAAAGAGATTCAAGGTGAGTGACTGATGGACTCTTTCCATCAGCTTTTTTCACTCGAAAACTACTAACGATTTCGAGGAGATTTTCACTAAAAACCATTCACATTTCAGAACTTAGTCGTCAAATTTCAATATGGAGACGAGCAGCTGACTCTCTTCCGCACCTCAGTAATGATGTCCAAGTGGTAAGAGAAAGACTAGAGAGAAAAATACGCAAACTCTCTCTTCAACTAGACGCTCTGGTGAAAGAGAACCGAAAGAGAGCCTGTTCAAAGGAAACATTCCTTAGTACTCTACATGAGCTAAAAGACAAGGTATGTTGTTTTAAACCCCTATCCCCTACTAAAAAGGGGGGTGCTATAAGCCTTTTTTTGACTCGGTGGGAATCCTCATGGACTGTCAAGGCAGCGCTGAGATCCGCTCTTACCGACTAAAACCACAAGGTTTTTTTTTTTACACTGGCTCGACATAGTGACTAGAGAGTACCTGATGCTAAGTACAGTGTAGTCCAAAAACGAAAGCGACTATCAAAGGATGAAAATCCATTGATAGTCTACATCGTCATGTCGGCCCGCATATACCACGACTGAAGGTCTCTAGGTATATGAGCTACTGGATATACACAAGCTGATCCCGAAACGCGACAAGCCGAAACTGGTCACTATGACGGGGTTTACACCCATGTACTTTGGTCAAGATCCAGACGGGCACCGACGCCCTACCATGTCGCTGCTGCTCGTTTAGCACCACCCAGGAGTCACGTGTAGGGAAACTAGGGTAAAGCCTACGAACGCGAGCAGCTTCGACTCCCAAAAACCCGGGGTTGTTCTCCCTCCCGTCTATCGAGTGCTGAGGCAGGCCCAGCTTACTCAAGAGTTTTATAAACCTGACGCGTGTATTTATAGATCTGCGTATGCCCGTTTGTGACATTGTAGCTCCTAAGCGGATGCACCGATTTTGATTTAGTTGTTTGAGAGGAGACTTGAGTAAGAGTTTATAAAACGCGCTTCGGATTCCCACAGTCGCGATCTACAGGGGCTGCCATAATGAGGAATGCCGCTCTGTATACGTTCATACGTAATGCCGTCACATGTATGCGTTTGTTTAGCGCAGTTACTTACATGGGACGCCTTTCCATTTAAATGCAGACAAAGAGGTATATCGTGACGTGGCAGTCATTGTTAGGTCTACACTCCGGAGCAGCAACTGCCAGAATCAAACTTGTTTTTTATTTTATTTTACATAATAGGGTAACATTAGACAAGAAAACAAAAGGATCATGGTACTTAAATAGAACATATAAATGCCCCCACAATTATAGGGCACCACAGCATGCGCAGTGATTAATATATAAAGCTAGTTTTTATTAAAGAATAATAATAAAATTCCAAAAAAAGAAAAACATGTACATACATATATAGACACAACACAAAAGGACAATATTGTAGAATGTATAAGTAAAAACTTTAAACGAAACTGTGACTGATTCCAAGTAACACAAAAAAAAAGAAATACAGTCACTTCCTGTCTTTTTATCTTTAGCTTAAATGAAGGAAACCTGGTCAGCTGCTCGATGATAAGCAACTCTTAGTTGTTGATGAGATTTAAACAATTTCTGCTGCTCCGACGATTCAGTATATAATATCCAGTGTCTCCAATATCATCAGAAATTAGCAGTGACCGTGGTATTCAATTCTTCACAAATACACTGTAGAAGTATCGCGTTTGAGCTCATTGGTATCAGTGAATAGCAGCGGCGAGCATATGAATTTTATTCCGGGCATGCACATTTTCGATTAGGAGTTTACTAATACAAAATATTCATTTTTTGAGATACATTCGATATAAAATCGAGTCAGTAATAATCGAGTATTATAAACTATTAATTTAATTGTATTTTTTTAACTGTCATTACTTTACTGAAGGATAATTTTTAACCTATGTCAAAGGCTCTACACTATTATATAAAATATAAATATTATAAAAAATCTTTGTTTTTCAGTATAAGATACGCGATAAGAATCTTCTAATAAAAGCGGCCATCTCCACAACATTTGTCGTTATAGTATTCTTCCTCCACTCAATTCCTGATTTGAGTAAGTTTTTTAAATCTTAATAAGGATCTAGCTGACCGGAAAAACATCGTTCCGCCTAACAGTTAACAAATGTCATATTAAGCATTATCCTTTTTCCTACTTAACCAATTAATGCAGAATTATCATGCTCTTTAACTCTATATCGAGATTTAATACTCTCATTATATATCACGACAACCTTTCGGAATTTCGCAAGAAATATATTTCAGAAAGGAATGATAATAATACACCTATCCCCCGTTTTACACGGTATTTGTTTTACAGTTTCGCTTTTACACGGTTTTCCAAATAAGTTATTTTTTTTGTTTTTATCGCACTCTACTAATTGCTACTGGGTTTGAACACGTGCGCTGTGTACACATCTCACGGGGAATCCCGAGCTTATGTGCTGAATTGCTGCACATGATGAAGGATAATAAAACACCTTTGGTTTTATTTTTTGTTCTTCTGTTTAATGTATTGTAATTAAATAAAAAAACAGTGTTTCCGTAATATATTACATATTTTAACCTGTCAATGCATTTTATTTTTATTTCAGTGTACACCTAAAAATATTGAAAAAAATCACAACTGTTAAATAGCAAAATTATGCATTTTCTGCAAGCTTTTCGATTTACACGATTTTGACTTGAAAATTTTTAATTTTCGATTTACGTTTTTCTCAGGAACGTATCTGCCGTGTAAATCGGGGGATAGGTGTATTATATATTTGGGGTGTAGTGGGAACTCGGCGTCTATTTCCGTCAACCGGCCTCTATTTAGAAGTGACAGAAATTGGTTAAGCTCATTGGTTTCCATGAACTCTAACCCGTGGCTCCTAGTAGCTGTGCAGCACGCAGCAGCAACACTCTGGTAACCACGTCAGCTCCTGAGGGAAACCTGGACGAGGGCACTTGCACAATGCTTTATCGTGCAAGTTGTTGCGGCGGCTCCTCGCTTAGTGCAAAAGTATGCCTGCTTGTTCTTCATCTGTCGTGCCAATGGTAGCCTGGTCTACCGAGAATTTTGATGAGGAATTTTGGGAGTCGAAGCTGCTCGCGTCCGTAGGCTTTACCCTAGTTTCCCTACACGTGGCTCCTGGACGGTGCTAAACGAGCAGCAGCGAGGTGGTAGGGCGCCGGTGCCCGTCTGGATCGCGACCACAGTACATGGGTGTAAAGCCCGTCATAGTGACCAGTTTTGGCTTTTCGCGTTTCGGGATCAGCTTGTGTATATCCAGTAGCTCATATACCTAAAGACCTTCAGTCGTGGTATATGCGGGTCGACATGACGATGTAGACTATCAATGGTTTTCATCCTTTGATAGTCGCTTTCGTTTTTGGACTACACTGTACTTACCATCAGGTACTCTGTAGTCACTATGACGAGCCAGTGTAAAAAAAAAAGGCATTGTGAAAGACCTACGGTGCTGATAGGGGTTAGTTGTCAGGTTCCAGACACTGCATCCTGAACTCTATAGTTGTGACGGTTCTCCGGGTCGTTAGATTAAGGGGGGCTAGGACACGACCGGTTGGATGATGTGTTTGTGGTCGTGGCCGCTCAGGATGGGGGCCCTGAGCGACTGGTTAGCGACCCTCGAGAAGTAGGCAGAGCGTTGTGACGTGCTCTGCCTAAATACAAGCAGCAGTGTCGGGGAAGATATCTTCCTCCGAGTTCGTGCCCAATGGGCGTGGCGCGACGGAGCTGTGGCGAACTGATTACAGGACCCGCAGTCCCCGCCAATTCGCAGAAGTAGTCACATTTGGGTTTTTCGTCTATATAAGTCCGACACACCTCGGCTGCGCAACCCCCCTGTGCGGTTGAGACGGTCCTATGAGGATTTTCCCCAAGTGAAAAAAAAAGAGGGGCTTGGACAAAAGTTTACGTGTGCAAGCGCTAGCATTCACGCGCCAAATAAATCCTGCGCAATTGACTGTTTCCGAATATTAGGTCCTTACATATGAAATTGTCGTTTTTCGTACTGGCCACTTTAATCACATATTTCTCCTCTTTAGTAAGGAATTCCAAATTCAAATTTGTACAGCTATAGACTCATGTATTTTTGCTTCGATGATCGTCATTCATTTGTTTTTTTCTTCTGTTTTTTTCTGTTTGCGTCACTCATTTTACAAAATGGAAAACTTAAAATATCGCATTATTTACGAGAACGAGTTCCGCCGTGGCACTAGTGCTGCGGAAACAACTCGAAGGGTGAATGATGTGTATGGCGGTCGTGTTGCAAAAGAAAACACAGTTCGTTTTTGGTTCCAACGTTTTCGTTCTGGAAATTTCGACCTGCAGAACAAGCCCCGTGGACGGCCTGAGACTCAAGTTGATAATGAAGAGTTGAAGGCTATTGTGGAAGCGGATCCATCGCAAACCACGTCCGAGTTAGCTGCAGGCTGCGATGTTAGTGATAAAACTGTTTTAATTCACATGAAGCAAATTGGGAAGATTAAAAAGCTTGAAAGGTGGGTACCTCACGAATTGACTGAAGCAAACCGGCAAACGCGCGTCGACTGCTGCGTTACATTACTAAACCGGCACAATAATGAAGGTATTTTAAACCGAATCATTACCTGTGATGAAAAATGGGTTCTTTACGATAATCGGAAGCGCTCAGCGCAATGGTTGGATCCTGGCCAGCCAGCCAAATCCTACCCCAAGCGAAAATTAACCCCAAAAAAGTTACTTGTAAGCGTTTGGTGGACTAGTGCCGGTATTGTTCATTACAGTTTTCTCAAATCTGGCCAGACTATTACGGCTGATGTCTATTGTCAGCAATTGCAAACCATGATGGAAAAGCTAGCGGCTAAACAACCTAGGCTGGTCAATCGCTCCACGCCACTGCTGCTTCACGACAACGCTAGACCACAAACTGCGCAACAGACGGGCTAAATTCTTCGGGCTTCAATTGGAAAGTCTAAGACATCCTCCGTACTCCCCGGACCTTGCTCCAACAGATTACCATTTTTTTCGAAATTTGGATAACTTCTTGCAAGGGAAAAAATTCAACTCCGATGGGGCAGTCCAAATCGCCTTCAAAGATTTTATTGATTCCCGTCCGACTGGTTTTTTTAGTAAAGGGATCAATGAACTACCTATGAGATGGCAAAAGTGCATAGAAAATAATGGTTCATACTTTGATTAATTAAATATATTATATTAAAAAATATTTGACTTTTTGTTCCTCCCATACAAAACGCCAATTTCATATGTAAGGACCTAATATTCATCAGCGAGGTTACCTTCGCCGAATGGGGCTGCGGACGCGCCTACTTGATGTTATTGCATGAGGAAGAATATAGAATACGCAACAGCGTTGTTTTGTTTTCTCTTAATGTATTTTGTATAAAGACATTAGAATGTTTCTTATTGTTGTTTCGGTCTATATTTTAATTGTAGTTCCATATGATGGGATATAATTCCGCTGGCCTGGAAGAGAGTCTTTACAACTTTAACAAACCATAGATGGGCAAAATGTAATCAGATTAATGAAAATGATTACGATTACATTTTACGTTTTTTACCATTAATATGACTGCATTTTGCTCATTTATGTTTTAAACACTACAAAATCCCAGATTGTATACACATGTATCGTTTCTTATTGTTTTAAATGGATTTAATCATGATTACAGAGCAAGAAAATTATAATTACGACTACATTTTGTAATTGTTAATCATTAATCTGATTACATTTTGCCCATCTCTGGTTATAGGTGATAACAAATGTGGTAAAATTATGCGCAAGCCGCAAGGCGAGATTCATAAGAAAATAAAGATTGTGATGATCAAAATGTGCACGCATGTTTTACGACGATTTTAAATACATTTGCGATTAAAAGACAATGTTATATTGTATTACAATAAATTACTTTTAGAATAATTGTTACATTTTGCTTATCTCTGCACCAAACGATAGGGGCGAGCGTTTAAGGTGCCAAATTGAGTTTTATGGGTAGGTGGAAACGCAATGACTTTCTGTGAGTATGAACTTGGGTGAACATCAAGGAAAAATTGCTATTAATGATCTTTTAGAGTTTCTGAAGCAACTATCTTGGGAAAAAACTTCGAAATGGATCCAAGGCGTCGCAGTGGAATGACTAGAAGTCATAAATACAGTGGCATTAGGAATGTATCATAAAAAAATCGAACTTCGCTAAAACATGTAATAAGAGTCGATGCACACGATGCGATACGGCGCCATAGTGTTGTTACGCTGGGACGATACCGCTCAGAGCGCAGTTCGTTTCAAAAATGTATCGGAAAAGACGATGGAGCAGTACCGCTCCGGTATTGCAACGCGTGCGCCCTTCTCCGCCTTGTCTCACTATGAGCAAATCTGGTGCATGTTCAGCGTGGTCTCGAACGCACCGTGACTCTCCTATACGAGTAATGTGTAGCGACAGAGAAAAAATATTGTCTACTACAAAATTTGTCGTTGGTGGATTGAAAAAATACAAGCAATAATCGGTTAACTGTCGTTTAAATAACGCAGCTCCACTCCGACGCAGCCTTGAGTTTCTTTCGGCGTTTCTTCTCAAGGTAGTCGCTTCCGAAACGCTGGTAGATCACCATTAGGTTCGTTTTTCAACTGGCCGGCCGCCCAAGTCGAGGTCCGTACCCACAGGGGTGCCCTTGCGTAGCCGCCCAACCCATAAATTTCGCTGGCTGAGCGCCCTCTGCGTTCGCCCACCAAGCCCGGTTTTGTTGTGAAGGTCTTTCCCAGGCCACCAACGTAGGACACGCCGAAAAAAAATACAAGCAATAAGGAGACGATTTGTCGTCAGATCGCGTTTCATTAGCCTGGACCGCGTTGCTGGGCGCCATTCTCCTGCTGACTCTGGCTGACCGGGAGGACCTGGAACCGATCTTGCATCGCGTTGAATGGTCCACGCTGATCTTCTTCGCTGCACTCTTCGTTTTCATGGAGGTCAGTATGAGACACTTACTTTATACAAAGTTACTTTGTAGACGAGAGAGATATTCTAGGATACAATATTTTCTATCTACTTGCAACTAATAAATATGTTAATACACTCAAAATCTGTTTTAACGACATTGAAGGGACTACTCACATTTAGTCGTAAAAATCGATAGTCGTAACAATCGGTGATGTTTTCGAGATACGAAGTCCTATTTTCTTTGCCAGGGCCTTTGTTCTGGGTCAATTTAACCGGTTTGTTGTTCTAACCGATGTTTCCTTAAACGGGTTTGACTGGAACTATAATATCTAACAAATCATAAAGAAATATTGATGAATAAACAAGAATTAAACTGTAAAAAGTGTGGACGCCTAGCGCGTGTGGCGTACGATTGAATGGAAAGTGGATAAAGTACAACTGTTTCTGACCAATGTGTATTTTTTCTTTTTTTTTACACTAGTTCGACATAGTGACTACAGAGTACCTGATGGTAAGTATAGTGTAGTCCAAAAACGAAAGCGACTATCAAAGGATGAAAATCCATTGATAGTCTACATCGTCATGTCGGCCCACATATACCACGACTGAAGGTCTCTAGGTATATGAGCTACTGGATATGCACAAGCTGATCCCGAAACGCGACAAGCCGAAACTGGTCACTATGACGGGCTTTACACCCATGTACTGTGGTCACGATCCAGACGGGGACCGACGCCCTACCACTTCGCTGCAGCTCGCTTAGCTCCACCCAGAAGTCACGTGTAGGGAAACTAGGGTAAAGCCTACGGACGCGAGCAACTTCGACTCCCAAAAACAAACATTAAACATACAAACATTTATGTAAACGTGTCGAATTTGAATTAATATCAAATACCCAGTCCCTTTTACACGAATTTGAAACGCATCTTTTTTTTGACCTGGTGGAAATCTTCATGGACCGCCAGCGTAACCTTAAAGGTAGTGGTTCCGGTATGTCGGACTCCTACAGACTAAAATCACTGAGATATTCCTGTTACTCACTTGGCTATGCCAAGGATACGGCCACGCCAAATTCCTCAGCACCCCGCGACGTCTGTCATTCTCCAAGCCTCACTTACTATTATGCCGAGGGTTAAAGACCACCCCTTACTCGCCTCTAAACTAATGACATTGGGGCGGCGTACGGAAATACATCCCACACCGCTCTGGCCAGAATATGTTGCAGGCCGTACTTCCTTAAATGCGCTACATAAAAAGTCATGTTACTACGGAGGAAAACCTCAGGCGAAGGTACTCCTCCTTTGTCCCATTCTACGTGGGCGGCTGATGGGATTTTCAGGGTTGGCGATCGCCTCCCAATCTCTTTCTGCCACCTCTGTCACACTAATTACATCTTCGCAGTAACGATGTTATACCCACCTGGACGGAATTTATAATTTGCTCTTCTTTAAAATTTGGTAATATTGCTTAATAACATTTTTACTTTAAAGATGCCAAGGGTGTTGTGTTAAAAACTAGGTTTTTAAAAATCCTTTTTCCAAGTCGTTACAATTTGATGCACGAGAACTCCATTTGCAACAAACGACTACCGCATAATATTACAGATACCCTACCACTTCTCCTTGTACGAATCCACGACTCTATAGTTTATAGTTGGTGTTTTTACCTGTGTTGCTTTTTCAGGCGCTGTCAAAGCTAGGCCTCATCAGCTACATTGGTGGTATCATGGAGCTTCTAATCCTTGGAGTAGGGGAAAACATGAGGCTGGCTGTTGCTCTAATGCTCATTATATGGGTAAGTTAATCTTAAAACTCCTTGTATACGATACTAGCAGGAGAACGAGGTAATATAGATAGAGAACCTTTATCTGGAGGTAAGATTTGGATCCTGGCATTAATGTTTGGCAAGGGTAACCCATCAACAGCGGCTAGGTTGCGATGTTTTTTGGACTGGACAATTCGTTGGAGGCCAGGACAGGCTTAGGTTAGGTTAGCCAGAGAATTTATGGGTTTGGTGGGAGTGCAAGGGCATTCTTGTTGATACGGACCTCGCTGGCGGCCAGCCAGGGAAAGAACCCATGGATGATCAACTAGCGTTTCGGAAACGAATACCTTAAAAAGAAACGTCGAAAGAAACTCAAGGCTTTGAGTTAAAAGGAACAAGTCCAGATCGCGATGTGTCGCTCTACATTGTCACGTTTTATTTTTTCTAGGATAAAATTAAACGGCCAAATTTATAGTTTAGATTAATAGTTAAGTATTATGACCGGTGGTCGTGGGTGTGGTTGTAGAAAGACGCGGATTTTGGCGTTTTACTGTTTATTTGCACTTTAAGGCACACCGAACTGCGACGCACACGCACGTACTCCTGCCTTGCGTCTTGGTAGTCGACTAGACGAGACGCAAGGCCAGAGTACGTGCGTGTGCGTCGCAGTTCGGTGTGCCTTGTACGATTATTGTACTAATAGTACAATAATCGTTTATTCAAAAGTAGATCATTAATAAATTCAATTTAAGTAATCACGACTGCTTGTTTCAATGATCTCCGTAAAATGAAATATCACTCGCATCTAACTTATTTGTTTTCACCTACCCCCCGCGCCCAGTGGGTAACTGAAATACCTATGCGAATGTCAGATTTATTTAATCAGACTGTCTGTGTATTAATAAAAAAGATTATTTATAAATTGTAAAAGGATGCATTTATATTAGGGATGTAACGGAGGCAGTTTTATCGGAACCGAAGTCGGAGTCGGAGTTTTTAAATTTGATTTATCGGAATCGGAGTCGGAGGCAATATCAGTCACAAATGACGGCAGAAGAAAGTAGTTTTTTAATTAGAAAGTGATAAATTTACAAATACACAGACAATAAAAAATTGCTGTGTTTCTTATTAACATTTTCCCATTATCATTGAACAAATTAAAAAAACAAATTTGCTCCAGGGTTGTTTTTGTATTAATTTGTATTTTACTTAATTTAATGTAAATGTAAAATAAAAAACCTTTTAGTAATAAATTTAAATGTACATTTTTAAAAATGTCTTCTACAAATTAAGTAGTGCTGATTGTTTGATTAATTGATATTATGTTTCAACAACATATAAAATGAAGTCGAATGAATTGACTACAACAGTGGTGGTGACCTCCGATGTATATCTCCGATTAAAAAGTTTCGGAACCGAAGTCGGAACCGGAGGTGGAATAACAATCGAAAGTTCCGACTTATCGGAGTCGGAGTCGAAGCTCCCTAACATCCCTGATTTATATGGAAAGGTCTCCGATGTATGTGACTGCGCAGCACTCTCATCTGTCACCTACCGTACCTTCAGAAGACACCTGATGATTGTATGCTTATGTTCCAGGTCTCCGGGGTGATATCAGCGTTTGTCGATAACATACCCTTGACTACCATGATGGTGAGAGTCGTCGTATCTATTGGATCCAACCCAAACTTGAATCTCCCGATGCCTCCACTCATATGGGCATTGTTATTTGGCGCTTGCTTGGGAGGTATGTTAAAGAAAAATATCCTTACGCTAACCCTTTCAGGATAAACAGGGATATAAAAATCAGTGGTAATGTTGGGCTTAAGTATATAGTGACGGCCGGAATCTGCTGTTGTAACCCTGGATGTCACCCATTGAGTCTGGGATAGCTCCGTCGGTATAAAAGTGTGTGGTAGTCCAAACGAGGCGTCTGGTGGTCTTCTACTGGATCCAGTCTCGTCACATCACGAACACAGTAATAAACATCGCACGATTGTGTCTAATAGTGCGAAGATATGCTAGGGTTGTAGTATTTTAGCATACACGATAGCTAGTTGCACGTTGGTCGAGTAGTTTTCAGAATTGACTTTGCTCCGTGGCTGCCTGTAGCAGGCATCTCTCACCACCAGCTTGGAACCAATCGTGGTGAAGCACTGTCCCGGTATACTCATATAGAGTCTTGTGATTGGCCAGCCCGGGTTAACACGGTGGCATATTTAAATAATTTAAATTTACGTTATGTTTAAATTTGTTACGCGTACATATACTTTTTTTTATAACTTATAGGCGAACGCTTGACATCAATCACGCCTGGTGGAAGGTGAAGATGAGTCCGCTGATGAACCGCGACCGCCTAACAAATGCCTATTCACTCTTCTTTTAAAGACTCCCAGGTCATAAAATCGCGAAAATATGGCCGCTGGTAGCATATTCCACTCCTTAGCTGTTCGCATGATGAATGTAGAAGCGAATCTTCTCGTGCGGATATAAGGAACATCCACCACATACGGATGGTATCCGACACGATGTCTTGTGGTTTTGTGGTGGAATGGGGCTGGTGGAATCAAAGAATGTAGTTCCTGAGAACAGTCTCCACCGTGCAACCGTGCACCGTGTAACTTTGCTTAAAGTGTCCAATGGTTCAGTTGATAGATAATCCTGAGCTTCTTGCAATTTCTTTTCAGTAAATTGTATTTTACGAGCTTGATTCATTTATATCTCAATGGCGATTTCATATTCCTTAAAAGTGTAGTAAAACTGTATTTAATTTCACTCTCAGAATGTTACATTTAACATTTCTGCTATATGTGTTGGGGTTTTTTCACAATGTTTACTTTTATCGATGACTGACGGGCGCCAAATCGAGAAGGCACGTTAATTTTCTTTTCAGTACCACATTGAGGAAAGAAGAAGAAATCATTATCAATTATGTAAGGTAATTTTATAATTTTGACTAGCTGATCCGGCAAACGTTGTTTTGCTATATAAGGTTTTGTAATATCTTCTAAGATGTTCATTGAAATTAAGTGATGTCAAAGACAATTTTGTTCACAATTAAGTACTCTTAATCAACAACACATTTATTTGGATAAATATTAATATTATTACGTTGATACAACTCTTAACAAATAATGCATTAATTTCGACCAAATTTGTTTACCATAAAAACGGTTCTAGTGACTTAATCTTAAAAGATAGACATATACTGTCCAGGACATTTTTTTAGATCATTTCAAGAGAAATAATTCTTTCATACATATATTTTTCGTATCTTGAACCGTTTTAGCAGCGCACGCAATAGAAGCCCTCAAGGATGAATTATTTTCCCCGTTTTTTTTCACATTTTCCATTATTTCTTCGCTTCTAATAGTTGCATCGTGATGTTATATAGCCTAAACCCTTCCTCGATAAATGGTCTATTCAACACCAAAATCATTTTTCAATTCAATCCAGTAGTTCCTGAGATTAGCGCGTTTAAACAAACAAACAAACTCTTCAGCTTTATAATATTAGTATAGATTTATCAGCCCATAGTTGTCTATTTAGTCACTGAATCACAGCTCATTTAGTAATTCGGTTCTTCTCTTCCTTTTTCCACCTTAGTGGTGGAATATAATGAAATGAAATGAAATTATAGTGGTGGTAGTATTTATAGTATTTATAGTAATTGTAGTGGTGGAAAGTAGAGTGGTGGCATAAAAAAATCTACCCTTAGTAGACGCCAACGTAATACAAGGAACCATGTCCAAATTTCATGTCTCTAGCTGCAGAAAGTTTGGCTTTTACGATGATGTCAGTCAGAACACGAATATGTTATTAGAAACAGAGTGAATCAAAGATTTTGAGTGATTTAAGATTGATTAAAGTCAACTCGAGAAATACATAAACAAAACTTTACTTAGGGATATTACTAATGACCAACTTGAAACAAATCAGCCGATAAACACTATTACAACAATTTGTACTACAAAATTACGAATAAAGCAATACAACCATTATAGAAGAAAATGGCTCACAGGACCTCTCAAAAAACAAACGAATTTGGAAGTCGAAGCTGCTTGCGTCCGTAAGCTTTACTCTAGTTTCCCTACACGTGACTCCTGGGTGGTGCTAAACGAGCAGCAGCGAGGTGGCAGGGCGTCGGTGCCCGTCTGGATCGCGACCACAGTACATGGGTGTAAAGGCCGTCATAGTAACCAGTTTCGGCTTGTCGCATTTCGGGATCAGCTTGCGTATATCCAGTAGCTCATATACCTAGAGACCTTCAGTCGCGGTATATGTGGGCCGACATGACGATGTAGACTATCAATGGATTTTCATCCTTTGATAGTCGCTTTCGTTTTTGGACTACACTGTACTTACCATCGGGTACTCTATAGTCACTATGTCGAGCCAGTGTAAAAAAAATAAGTATTAAGAAATATAAATCTTGTTACAGGTAACGGAACCTTGATTGGCGCCAGTGCCAACGTGGTCTGCGCTGGAGTAGCAGAGCAACACGGCTACAAATTCACCTTTTCGCGTTTCTTCAAAGTCGGCTTCCCCATCATGATCGGCCATCTTATTGTAGCCTCTGCCTATTTGCTGATATGCCATTGCGTCTTTTCGTGGCATTAATTTATAGAGCTACCTCAAGGCGCTCACTTTGGGCCCACATTTTAACTCGCTTCAGTCAGTCGCTTTATATTAAGCTTTACGACCCGGGGTATAAGCTTTTTGAAGTCCGTCGTTGGTATTTAAAATAAATATAAATTGGTAAATATTCAGTATTGTTTCATTGACGTTGAAACCAACGATCCAAGCGACGCGCACTCCTTTTTTTTTTGTAACCCGAGGGAAATCCCTAACGGATCTCGGGGAGAGGTGTGGCCACCCCCCGGTGTGTCGGGCTTGCACCGACTAAAACCCTCGGGGTGTTCCACCTTCCGCCTACCGGCATCGAGGGCACGACTAGGGTCGCATCCTCAATGGCCGGCTGGGCGTGCGGCCGTGAGTAGGCCTCTACTCGTTTAGGGAGGGGTGGTGTATGGAGCCACCCCTCTCGTGCCGCTGTGTTGTAGAGCGGTACGCGGGAACACATCGCGCGCCGCTTGCACCCTTGTTGGACGACACACTCCCTCAAGCGTGCTGCAAAGCGACGCGCACTCCATGCCAAGGCACCCTATCTGAGAAATCACCAATTCTGTCGATCCTGGCACTGTACAGACCCACTACGGCAAATCAGCAATCTAACAATGGGCGAGATAGGGAACACTATCGCTCGCTCTCCATGCATGGACAACTAATCTTGGAATTGTGATCCATACATCATGTAAGTAAGATTCAGATTTAGCCGTGGTGGCTGCCGGCAGAATATAATAGCACCCCCCTCTTCTTGCTGAGGTGTCGTAAGAGGCGACTAAGGTATCTCTTTAACACCGCAATTCAACCAGGTGTTCAGAGAAGGAAAACTCGACCAAACCTGCATCCTGCTCCCTCCCGATCGTACTGGTTCTCCTTTCCATCGGGCCTGAGGGAGTTCGGACGAGAGAGTGCTTTTCTGGCAGCGCGTCCAGTTATGCACTGAAATATCTCCTGCGCAGTTGACTGTTTCCGAAAAGTGACCCTCAATTTTCTTAATCGGCATTGAAATAGTCGCCGTGGCCGAAACCGGCTAGGATATCATCATTAAGTAAGATTACCGACTCTCCAGTTTTAGCTATTCGGGAACGGTTTTTTGGTAATCTCGAGGCTTCCTGATTTTTAATAAGCTTTTTAATTTTGGCTTAAACTGGTTAATCTATGTATATCTATATAAATAAAAATGAATCGCAAAATTTGTTGCTAAGCGCAAAACTCGATAACGGCTGAACGATTTCTTTTTTGTTGTGTTTGATGAAGTCTGGGGAAGGTTCTTATGGAGTGAAAAACGTAAAAAATATGAGAAAAATAGTAAAAACAACAATTTTCTTTTCCCATACAAACCACTCTGTCTCCAGCTGTCAAACATATGATGTCAATTAAGACAAAGGTGCGTTAGGATTGCATTTGGTATGGTTTGGTTAGGTTGCATGTCATTAATGAAAATTATAATTTATACGCCAAGTGATCAAACAAAAATAACCCAAAAATGTACCATAAGGCATTATAGTAAAAATATCATTAGATATGACTTATGTCTTTCAATGCAATTTCATTTCTATTAGACTGCGACAGGCCAATAACTTTTGGCAGAATGAAATCTGTCGGGGCAGCTATTAACATAAAAAAAAACAATGTAACTTTGTTTTAGAGAAATAGAGCAGAACAAGGTCTGCCGGGACAGCTAATATCTATTGTAATAAAGCTGTGATTAATAAACAATTATATTAACCGAGTTTTGTTTTTGTTATAACCAGCGAATGTTAAAATCTCTAGATGTTCTCTAACTCTTTTGCCATGTCGTAGGAATGTGGGAGTATATGCCAAAGCATATACTTATATGCTTCGTAAGTACCCCATATAAAAAATTTGGGGTACTTGCGAAGCATGAAGAGACAATGTGCAGGCGGGCATGATCACCGCGACTACTGATGACTACTTTTCCTAACTGTTGTCGTTTTTTTGGACTGCACTATACTTACCATCAGGCGGGGGTAGTCACTGTGTTGAGTAAAGTTAAAAAATATCTAATATTCGGTCTTAGAAAAGAATTGGTCTACGAGAACTTCGTTTTGTTTATCAGTTTCAAGTTTCAATACATAAGGTAAATGTAGCATATTACGGTATCCGGGCAATAGACCCGAGGGAGTCGCGTAGTGTCCGGCACATCGCCTGGGAGAAAGGTTTTGGAGGGGTGAGCTTTACTCCTTCCCCTCCCAGAGAGGTAGCCTCAACAAGGCTTCTTGTTCCCTGGGCGTCTGGCTGAATTTGGCTTCCCAGGCCCGGATGGAGCAATCAGAGGGACACCCCGGGGGTTTTTAGTCAGTAGGAGTCTGACACACCGGGATCGCTGCCCTCACGGCGTCCCTGATGGTCCTATGCAGGGTTTTCCACCGGGATACAAAAAAAGCATATTACGGTAAAATAAGGAATTTTCTATTTGAAGGATGAAATGAAATGGAACACATTTTGTTCCCTCAATAAAAATAACATAAACAGTGTTAGGAAAGTTTGGCGCTTTTAAAAACAAAATGGATGAAAATTTATTTTTACATAAATGAACTCAGTTTCTTAGTGTAAGGATCATTATTTTGTTGGGCATGTAAGAAATGTGAAAAGTGGAAGTGCGAAGTCAAATTCGATGTAAATTTATTTCTGGTTATACATAAAAGTTATATTCGAGTATTTTGATAGATCGATTTTCATGGAATAATTATCATTAATTTATTATTATTATTATTACTGACAGGCTTGCGCTTGACCTCAATCTCACCTGCTGGAAAGCGATAATAAGGCCGACGATGGAGCGCGCTCGCCCAACAAATACCGATTCACTCGACGTTTGAAGATTCCCATGTCATAAGAAGATGGAAACACCGACGCAGGAATTGAATTCCACTCCTTGGCGGTTCGCAGCAAAAAGGAGGAGGCGAATCGCTTCATGAGAGCACTGGTCGCCCATTGGTCGAAACTCGGCCATAGTTAATGAACATAAAGGTTCTATTGTCAAAGACTATGCTTCTATAATGACAGATTTCGCTAGGGTTACTGCTATATGTGTCCGCGAATATAGATTGCTTCTTCTCTGTCTCTCACTCCAACCCGTTAATGTTCTATGTCGACGCATAATAAAAGAAGAAAAAACATTTCATGAAATTACTGAAATCGAGATGAGAAAAAGATTTTAGTAGTTAACACAATAATGAAAAATACAAAAAGATCTTTGAACCAGCAATAACATATATATATTTTTTTACCTATATGATATTGTTGATTCAAATTACTGCTACATAACTTTCTATTTATATTGAGAATTTATATTAGAATTATATTTGTATATTGAGCGAGCGGTTTTCACTAATAATTAATATATTTATTGTCATAAATGAATTACGTTACAACTCATGACGCAGTTCGGGAAATCGCTCTACCACCACAAAAAGATGTGTTAAGTGTGTTGATTTAAGGGGGGATTATAGCGAGAAATAAATTATTTAAAAAAAAATTGTGACTTTGCTTCTAGTTAGAGTTTAAGTCTTAGTTATACCTAGATGACCTGAATGTAGTTCATTTAGCATATGCTCTCGATATTTCTGAGGAATAACAACCCTATGGCCTCTTAATAAGCACCCATTAGAATATTCTAGATGTTTTACAATTAAAATATGTAATCAGATTTTACAGGTTATTTTACGCGGTCAGCCTTTTTTCATGTATTTATTACAGAAATTCATCCCATCCTCGTCACCAATTAAATTAATATTAAATAATATAATACAGTGTAAACTCCATATAACGTCACTCGATTTAACGACAAACTCCCTAACACGTCGATATTACTTGGCTTTGGTTGGTTTAGCTTGTTTCCTATACAATGATACACTCTATATAGCGTTACACCCACTCTCAATAACGACAGCAATTTAATAATATAAATACAATACTTTTTAAGTTGCCAATATTAGTAAAAACTGCGCAGCTGTGTACGTTCTTTTGTCGCTTTATTATCGTAGCCCGTAATAAACTCGACTGTCGGCATTACACATACCGAACATCACCAAGATGCCTCAATATCGCAAGATACGAATAAAATAATTTAAAAAATACAACTAAATTACTGATGCAGCAAAAGACGTCAGACAAAAATAACAGACTATACTCAATAGCGATCAAATGAGAATTGTTTTTTATGTAATTACTAACACTAGTCTGAAATAAACTTTTCTTTTTCTAATACAGATTTTTCTTCTCTCCATTTAACGACAACTCTCTATGGAACCGCCGTGAGTTTGGAGGGTTCCGTGGAATTTAAAAGTGGACTGTAATTTTCTTGGGCTTGGCTCATGCGATATAACTGTTGCCACCCACCTGTTAGGCTGTTCAGCAGTCCTGACGATATGTGATATCACTTCCACAACACAGTATTAGTATGAAACCAAAATATAAATAATTAAGGTGCACCGTCTACGCATACGTATTGATAGCAAGACGAACGGTTTAACAGTAGTTAGGCAAACTACCCCCCTCTCGGACTGGGTGGCAAGCAAACGCAACAAGAGCCAGACAAAGCAATAATATTTTGTTATTTGTGGCGTCACCACTCTATAACGTCAAAATAGGCACAGTCCCTTGAGGGTCGTTATATAGAGTTTGCACTGTACTTGTAATTGGCTAGTAATATTCGTGAATCCAAAAACGATGTTAGTCCATTTAAGATTATTAATGACAGCCATCAAAATCTTGCGCATGCGTGGAGTTGCCTATGCTGCCCCGGGCATGCTCCCAAAGCTATCTACACAGCGCTCCGTAACATATACTACATCAGTAATTCTTGATGTGGATACCGAGAATTCATTGAACGTCCTCGTATTAACCGCCTCTATTGGTTTAATCGATTTGAGATTTAGTATTCTGTGACTACAAGATATTAGCATATGGTGGTAGGCTGGATCTGATGCTGCAGGATCATCTGGGAGCAGCAGGAAACTCAAATCTTTACTAACTTACAGCAGAAGTATCGTGTTTGAGCTCACTAGAAAATGCTCTAAATGAATAGGTTCCAAATAGACACAACTAGCTGACCCGGCAAACGTTATTCTGCCATATAATTTACTAGCTGATCCGGCAAACGTTGTTTTGCTATAGAAGGTTTTGTAATATCTTCTAAGATGTTCATTGAAATTAAGTGATGTCAAAGACAATTTTGTTCACAATTAAATACTCTTAATCAACAACACATTTATTTGAATAAAGATTAATATTATTACGTTGATACAACTCTTAACAAATAATGCATTAATTTCGACCAAATTTGTTTACCATAAAAACGGTTCTAGTGACTTAATCTTAAAAGATAGACATATACTGTCGCGGACATTTTTTTAGATCATTTCAAGAGGAATAATTCTTTCTCACATATATTTTTGGTATCTTGAACCGTTTTTGCAGCGCACGCAATGGAAGCCCTCAAGGATGAATAATTTTGCCCGTTTTTTTCACATTTTCCACTATTTCTTCGCTCCTAATAATTGCATCGTGATGTTATATAGCCTAAAGCCTTCCTCGATAAATGGTCTATTCAACTCAAAAAGAATTGTTCAATTCGAAGCAGTAGTTCCTGAGATTAGCGCGTTCAAACAAATAAAACAAACAAACAAACAAACAAACTCTTCAGCTTTATAATATTAGTATAGATTTCTAGTGAATATCTTCTGTATTGTAATATACAATTTTGTTCATAGTGGTTTCAACATAAAAGGTAGATATATGCTGTCGCGGACTTTTATTTAGAACAATTCAAGACAAACAATCCTACGGTACATCATCTTTGTGTAACTCCAATGGTTTAGGCAGTGTACGCCAAGATAGCTATCAGAGGCCAGATTATTTACCGACTTAATTGACATGTATCGTTATATTACAACCAAAATTACATAAAATCATGACAAATTGTAGCCTATATGTTATTCCGATGTATAATCTATATTACTGTGGCAGTTTCATGCAAATTCGTCCAGTAGTTTTATTGTGAAAGAGTAGCAAACATATTCACAAACTTTCACATTTATAATATTAGTAGGATAAGATTGAGTTGGAGACAGTAGCGTTCATCCTATACATGCATAAAAAAAACACATACCTTACAATAAATAAGCCTTGGTCAAACTACTGAAAGTAAATAAAAAAAATGATATAATAATATATTACATTTTTACGCCATCTATTGTCCCGATAAGACAAGTATAACAGTTACTAATACAAAATAATTATTACGCGAACGCAGCGCCACTTACGAAAAGCAGAGTAAATTTTGCTGAGCCGCGCGTCATACATGTAGGTGCTTTGGCCACGCTGACAACTCTCGGATTTCTTCGCAATTAAAAGCAGTTATTTTTGTAAACAAAGTACTTTAAAATGTTCTTTATTCAACTTCATTGGTGTTTCTGATTACTATTTTACATTAAATAATAACAATATTAATATAATTTCATGGCTATATAAATAGTATTTATAACTAAATTTTGATAAAGTACTAAAATGTTGCGTTTCGTTTCATTTACCGTACATTGCGTGCGTCCTTAGAGAATACATTACTATATACTCTAAACGCGCGGCAATGACACGAATTCTGTATTTTAGCCTCTATTGTCGTATTGTTTTGAGTACATTTTATGACATTTAAGTATTCTAATGTGTGAATTTAATTAAATATGGCATATGCTAAAAAAATGATATTTTAGTATATGAAACATTTATTATGCATTACGTATCTATTTAAAATAAGCCAAAACGTAAATAATTATAGTTTGATCCGACGATTTGCATTTAATTTGTTGCTCAAATATCATTCTTCCTTTGCTTACAGAGAGTACCATAGTTTTGTGATCGTAATAATATATCTAAAAATATGAACATTTTGTATTAGCGGTTTTACAGCCAAAATATTTGTATGCCTGGTTTAAAATTGTTATGCTCGCCACTGGATGGGGGCGGAGGGCGTTTTATATAATTTAAATTACGATTCTGCTAATTTGGTGGTCGATAATTACATTACCCAGGGCCTCTGGCCTTGCTAAAAATATTACAATATAAGGTGTAATACGAATGTATATTTCCGGAGCAATATATTTACATGAGTTGGCCGCAACTTATAGGTCATCATGTCACGCAGCACATTGTTGTTAACACACACACACACACACTTTGAATATTACAGTGCCACTAGCCTCTGCCCCTGAGCTCGCGTGTGCCGCTGCACGCGCTCCTTGCAGAGCTCTCGCCAAACTGTAAGCCCGCTCTAAATGCGACTGCATACTGCGACTGCCGTGAAAGATATATGCAAGATTCGCCTTTTCTGTTTGTTCTTGAGCGGGAAGATACAAGTAAAACCACTTGATACAGGTCACCACTGTTTAATAACTGAACATAGCACGTAAACCCAATTTTTTTTTTACACCGGCTCGACATAGTGACTACAGAGTACCTGATGGTAAGTACAGTGTAGTCTAAAAACGAAAGCGACTATCAAAGGATGAAAATCCATTGATAGTCTACATCGTCATGTGGGCCCACATATACCGCGACTGAAGGTCTAGGTATATGAGCTCCTGGATATGCACAAGCTGATCCCGAAACGCGACAAGCCGAAACTGGTCACTATGACGGGCTTTACACCCATGTACTGTGGTCGCGATCCAGACGGGCACCGACGCCCTACCACCTCGCTGCTGCTCGTTTAGCACCACCCAGGAGCCACGTGTAGGGAAACTAGGGTAAAGCCTACGGTCGCGAGCAGCTTCGACTCCCAAAAAAAAAATTATTAATCTCTGTGATTTGTTTTGTTTCTTTTTTTTCCTCTTTCCAGTTTTTTATTTTTTATCTGGATACCTACTGAGAGCCGGGAAAGCCCTATACAGTTTAACCGGGCTTAGGGGGCGAGCACAGAAGGTGCTCAGCCAGCGAGTTTATGGGTTGGGTGGCAACGCAAGGGCACCCCTGTGGGTACGGACCTCGACTTGGACCGCCAGCCAAAAAGAATACGAGCCGTAACGGTGATCTACTAGCGTTACGGAAGCAACTACCTTGAGAAGAAACGCCGAAGGAAACTCTAGGCTGCACCGGAGTGGACCTCTTTCCAGTATAGCACTTTGGCCTTACATACAGCTGCTGTGAACGAAACTATATCGCGATGCAATTCGTCACAACGCCATCTACCCAACCGAGATGCATTTAAGCAATAGTCTGTTCACAGCAGCTTATCGATATTCTTTATCCCCTTCGGGATGAGCAAAGACACATTAATGGCTTTATCCACGCTACGGTTATATGTCTGGCACAATGTGACAAGTATAGGGGAAAGATCAAGCAAAAGAACCCGAAGACACTGAGCAATTCGGTCATCAACCCACTAAGAAGAAATAAAAGACCGAATTGATACAAAATCGTCCAATGTATATTCGAACTCACTATTTATTTACAAAATTCCAAAGTTTTTAAAGAACCACAAAAATATTGTTACGACGGAACTAGGGCCAACCTTTAGCCCTAGATTTCTAGGCTTCCAGGCATCACACGACTATAATTTTAAAACGCATAGATAGTCTTGAGGTACTGCTTCGATTGAAGTAAATTGCAACCAGAACGGGAAAAATTGTTGGACATCGCAAACATCCATCTGACTGATCTCGCCGCCCGAGTTCGTGACCCGTATATCGGTGAGACAGCCGCTATTCGTGGAATTCCAATTCGCGAAAGGTCGATGAACTCATTCTCGAATTTACGAGTAAAAACATAAGGTTCAAAAATCTCTATAAGATTCTAGTTCTTTCTCGAAAATGCTGGAAGGCGGCTGTTCTGATATAAATACGCGCTCGATGCGATCTCGGGACAGTTTTTATTTAGACAGCGACACAGTGCGATATCACAAGCGATCTTCAAGGACTATTGCGATCATATTGTTACTGTATAGTGATTCTACGTGCGATTACTTCGACTGGATTTTTGATACTGGAATTCGAGAACTTTCTGCGACTGGACTTTTGACGACTGATCTTCGAGAGCATTCTTCGACGTGCTTCTGGAACTATCGACATTTGACATCGAGATCGTTCGACGGCAACGCAGCAAGATATTTCTACGGCTGCGTTCTGATTTTGTGTGCTCCCTTCGACCATAAATCGATTGTTCGTCAGAACCGGCATTTTATTACTCCGCGCTCGTAACAATATGTCTTGCCAACAATACTTTTTTTTTACACTGGCTCGATACAGTGACTACAGAGTGCCTGATGGTAAGTACAATGTAGTCTAAAAACGAAAGCGACTATCAAAGGATGAAAATCCATTGATAGCCTACATCGTCATGTCGGCCCACATATACCACGACTGAAGGTTTCTAGGTATATGAGCTACTGGATATACACAAGCTGATCCCGAAACGCGACAGGCCAAAGCGAGTCACTATGACGCTCTTTACACTTGTGTACTGTGGTCATGACCCAGTTCGGGCAATCGCCCTTCCACCAAAACTACTATTTACTTTAGTACTTGCATAAATCCTCCTTCTGTGAGGATATCAAGTCCCAGAAGGAGGCCTAAGAGCGAGAGCGGCAGAAGGTCGCTCAAAGGAGACACCAGGGTGCGGCAACCGCCCTGGCACATCAGTCCCGGCCGATCGATCGTTCCACGACCGGTTGCCTGATGTCTTTGGGGTCGTAGCTGCTCAAGGTGGGGGTACTGAGCAATTGGTTTAGCGGCCCTCAAGAATTTGGCAGGGCATTGTGACGTGCTCTGCCTAAATACAACGAGCGGTGTCGGGGAAGGTATCATCTTCCCCTGAGTTTGTGCCCAGCGGGCGCGGCGCGACGGGGCTGTGTCGAATTGATTACAGGACCCGCAGTCCCCGCCAATGTGCAGAACTAGTCACCTTGAGGTTTTTAGTCGGTACAAGTCCGACACACCTCGGTCGCGCAACCCCCCTGTGCGGCTGAGACGGTCCTATGAGGATTTTCCCCAAGTAAAAAAAAATAAAAATAAATAAAAAAGTACTTGCATAAATAAAGTTTTTTGATAACAAAAACAGTAAACTATTTATTCATTGACTTAAAACGAGCGTTTCTTAGACAGCGTTTCTAAAGCAACGTTTCGTAAACAGTGTTTTCCATGAAAGCTCCCAGGGGGCTTGTCTTTTCCGTTATTGTGAACAAGTTTCGTCAAAATTCAACCAATTTCCACAGAACCTTAGCAAATTGTACACGAAAGGTGACTTGCACCAATAAATAAAAAAACTAATTTAGACACCTATAATCACTATATAATGCAATCTGAATGGTGGTTTAATTTGTAACAGTTGCCAAAACTGGATGTTTCCCAAGAAGACAATGAGTGCAGTTTCCTTCATGAGCAATTTATACAAGCTTTAACTAGATTGTATTTGCTGGTTCTAGCTGCCCTTTTCTTTGAGATCCTTAATGATCGTCAGGAACGCCGTGACGGCAGCGACCTCTGTATGTCGGACTCAAAAAACTAAAACCACAGTGGTGTTCCTACTCATTCAAAGGGTCACGCTAAGTTCCTCGGCCCTCGGCGATGTGTGGCCTTCTGTAAGCTTCACTTACTATTATGCGAGGGATATGTGTAAAAAGCCAGCCCTCACTCACCTCTAATGATGTCATTTGTGCGGTGTACGGGAACAAATCAGACACCGCCCTCGCCTAGATATGTTGGACAGCGCGCTCCCTCAAGTGCGCCAACCAGTGCGTCAAGTCCTTTTGAAGAAAGCCTCTGGTGATGGCCATCTACTTTTGTTTCATTCTACGTGGGTGGCGGATTAGGTTTTCGGGGTGGACGATCTCCTACCTTCAGATCTCTTTCTGCCGCCTCTCACACTATCATTACATTTTTGCAATAACAGAGAACCGCCTGCCGTGCTCTCTCCCTGTCGACCAACCCGCGAACGAGTACCGGCAACAGTAGATAATAAAAAAAAATCAGTAGAAAATCTTTCTCATGAGTCTATTGGTGAAAATCGCATGAAAATCCGTGCATTGGTTTTAGAGTTTATCGCTGACAGACAGACAGACGTGGCTCGGGACTTTGCTTTATAATATTATATGTAGTTATATTTTTACATAGTACATATGTATATTCAATTGAATTTATTATTTCGCGCATATTTATTTTACGCAGGTTCGGCACTTACATTATATTTGTTCAATTCACGCTTCAAGGGTGACAAGTTTTAACAAATCGTGTGCGTAAGGCAGGAATTTATTTTAATTAATAGTTTTTGGACAAACTTTAAAGCCATGGGGTTCCTTGAAGATAAAAGTTTGGAGGGAATGCCGTCAATTCCAGAATTTTACAAAGGGAAGACGATATTTATCACTGGGAGCTCCGGTAAGATCTAAACTACATATATTCCATATAGTTGCGATGCGAAGTCATTTAAAAAGAACTATGTAGTTTTATCCCCTAAAAAGGGCTTTGGAAATGTCTGATGTATGATTGTAAGCATGTTGAATTGCGGTGGTAAGGCGATTTCCTAATCTGGGTCCTGTCCGCAGAGGAAGTGGAAGAACTGTCATAATGAATTGCTTCGACCTGTCGCGTTTCAGGATCAGCTTGTGTATATCCAGTAGCCCATATACCTAGAGACCTTCAGTCGCGGTATATGTGGGCCGGCATACATCGTATCGTGTCTTGAATGATCGTTGCACCTCTTTAACAACAGTTCATTGTCCAAAGGTGTAAAATAGGCACACCGGGGGGCAACCCTCATCGCCCCCTGAGGTCCGTCAGGGATTTCCCCCGGGTTAAATAAAACGATAGTCGCAGTTATCATGCCGGCGTGCCCACATGCTTCGTTTAAATAACCCTACTGGCTCCGAAGTCTATGTACTTATGCCGTTGCACAAAGGCGCCCTCGTAGGCGGTATAATTTTATAAAATAAAGATTGCGACAATTTGAGACAATTAGAAAGTACTGACCGGCCGGCTGCGGTAGTCAGGCACTTCAAACACACACAAACCACTCACTGTGTATGTATGTGGTAATTGGTTTGTATGATGTAAGTGAGGGTTTATGGTGTGTAGCGGATTTGAAATTATTAGAAGCGATTGTCATGGGGAAAAAATGCGATGCGACGTTTGTAAGTTTGAAGCGAGAACTGTTACGTAAAGAAGTGAATATTCGCCAGATGGCGTTTGCGTTTGGGTGCGTTTACATATTTATTATTTTAATGTTCTGGGGTTGCGCTTTTTGGCGTGACTAGACCCTATATCATAAGATAGTGGGAACACGCTCGCCTGAAGACCATTCCACAGTGCAACGACACGGCAAAAGAAGGAAAGAGAACTTCTAATTCCTAGCCGGATGTGAGCTACTGTAAATCCGTACCTTTATTATGCAGGATTTGTGGGAAAAGTTCTACTTGAGAAGCTCCTATATTCATGTCCTGATTTGGACAGGATCTACGTATTGACCAGGAGCAAGAAGGGAGTCAGTCCTGAAGAGAGATTGAAGAGAATGTACTCTTCAGAGGTAAATATCTAGTTAAAGTACCTATAATAGCAGCGAGGTGGTAGGGCGTCGGTGCTCGTCTGAATCGCGACCACAGTGCATAGGTGTAAAGCCCGTCATAGTGACCAGTTTCGGCTTGTCGCGTTTCGGGATCAGCTTGTGTATATCTAGTAGCTCATATACCTAGAGACCTTCAGTCGTGGTATATGTGGGCCGACATGACGATGTAGACTATCAATGGATTTTCATCCTTTGATAGTCGCTTTCGTTTTTGGTCTACACTGTACTTACCATCAGGTACTCAGTAGTCACTATGTCAAGCCAGTGTAAAATAATAATAATAATAATCTGCATAAACGTGCGAGTTGGGTTTTGGCAGTCGCGACCGGCAGACGTGATGCACCGCTCTGTATGCAGTGGTAGATGTAAGCGACTGCGCGGCGCTGCCAGCTGTCAAGGTCGCGGGATTGACTCTCCCCTTCACAACGCCGCTTTTGCATATAATTGCCTGCAGAACAATACTTCGCAACCTGTAAGATGTTGCTGGGTCATAATTAACGAGTCCTGACTGCCGTAAGCTGAAGCGCGCCTAAGACAACGTAATGTCCTGGAATTGGCTAACCGTTTCGCAACTTCCAAGGTACAACTCTAGTTAGTGCCTTTACAGAGATATATTAGTGATGGTTTCCACTTTGCGCTTATATGCCCTACCCAACGTGACCAGCAGTGCAGCTGATCGCGTTTCTGAATCCACTAGTACACAGAACATTTCTATTAGATGTCATGTGAATTCCCTGGTGATGTTTTTCTTCAACCATAAGCATGTGTTACCTAAATCTCTATTTTATCTAGAAAAATCCAGAAGTTAGTGCTAAGATTCGAATCCCCACGACCATACTAAGCCGTTACTAGGCTCACTACGACAAAGCTACAACAGGCGCCATCCTTATCATGATTGTATTATGTCATGCAGATGTTTGACAGACTGCGGCTGGAGAAGCCTGGCGTGTTTGAATCAAAAGTGCTCACTATAGCTGGCGACGTGTCTGAAGATGGACTCGGTAAGATTTCACTTGCCCCAACAGACCACACATTTGGTGAATATCGACAACTAGGAAAAGCTGAGTCTACTACGGTGTTCAATGTTCAATGGTTAATTTCCAACCAGCTGTGATGACCCGGCACGGTTTCCAGGGTAGAAACTATTTTCCCTTTAGAAATTGTTTTCTATAAACGCCGAAACACATATTTTAATATCAATTTGCAAGTCATTCAGTTCTGCCAGGGTTGATAATTCTATCCTTATTTACAGGTATGTCTGAAGACGACAGAACTCTTCTTATCAATCGAGTTAACATTATTTTCCATGCAGCCGCTACAGTCAGGTGAGACAACTGTGATTTTTATTAGTGATGCCACGAATAGTGAATTGGCCGAATACCGAATATTCGGCAACGCTGTCGGCCGAAGCGCCGAATATTCGGCCGCCGAATATTCGGCATGGAATACATGCTTGTCGGGGGCGCGTTAGCTGGATTAAGGCAAGTTGCAACCTGTTTTCCTCGTTGCGTTGGCGCGGCCAGCAAAGACAATACAATACCCAATACAAACGAAAAACAATACCCAAAGCTTTCGAAATTTGCTAAAGTTTATCTTTCTTCTCCTGGAAGTAGCGTGTTTAGTGAGAGGTTATTTTCTGAGGCTAGTAACATGTACGATGAAAAGCGTAATCGTTTGCTACCAAAAAATGCTGAAAAGCTTATTTTCGTCCATCACAGCTTACCACTGATCAATTTTAATTACTAAAGTGTTGTAATTTGGAAATAAATAGATAATTTTTAGTAATATAACGTGCCTTTTGTACATGATTTGGTATTCGGTATTCGGCCGAATAGTACGTACTATTCGGCCGAATACCGAATAGCAAAAAAAGTGGCCGAATAGGCCGAATACCGAATAGTTGCCGAATATTCGTGGCATCTCTAATTTTTATATTAATCCTTGTTTTTCTTTTTGGTTCCCCGTGTGAAAGTATAGATGAAACCTTCGGGAAGTAGCCCCGGATGCCTTTCTATTCAGCCCTGGATTGTGAAATTTGTCGTCGCATGGTAAAAACTACCGTCTGCCACTCCGCCTCCGCCATTTTTATTACCTTTATATCTGAATTACTTAGTCTGGCCATAAATACTGTTCCAATTAAAAATAAACAAAATATTGCTTTTGAATTTGGAATCTGTCATTTTTATACGATTGCTCATTGTGGTTTCTTATTTTCGCGCCAATATATTGTAAAATATTTTGTGATATCAAAATGGAGTGGGGTGATAAAGAGAATTGAATCGCTGTGATTGCATTACATAAAGTAGGTATGGAGCCAAATACAATGGTTAAACCTTTCATACGCTTGGTATTAGTCAAATATTTATGTACCGGGCTATTGATTGGTACAATGTAACCTCCTATGTTTGTGATACAAAAAGATCTCGCCGTCCACGTAGTGTTCATACAAAGAAGGCGATCAAAGCAGTAATGGAAAGAATTCGAAGAAATTATGTCCGATAGGACAATGTTTTATCTCGGGAGATAAAGATAGCAACTAGAACCATGTCGCGTATTTTAAAAGATGACATAGGACTTGCAGCCTATAGGAGAAGCACTGGTCATTCCTTAACTGATAATTGAAAAAGAACAGGGTGCTAAACTCAAAACAACTACTTAAACGGTGTGCAAAGGAATGTCACAAAAAAATTTGGTTCACGGATGAGAAAATTTTTACAATTGAGCAATATTTTAACAAACAAGAAGACCGCATTTGTTCCAAAAGGTCTAAAGATGCTTCCCAATTAGTCAACAAAGTACAACGTGGGCATTATTCGACTCCAGTGATGGTTTGGTGGGGTGTTAGCTATGAAGGAGTGACTGAGCCATATTTTTGTGAAAAAGATATCAAAACATCGGCACAAGTGTATCAAGATGCCATTCTTGAGAAGGTGGTTAAGCTCCTCATCAACACCATGTTCAATAACCAAGAATGGTCCATTCAGCAATACTCAGCGTCGGGTCATTAAGCTCAACCCACCGTATCTTGGTTAGAAAAGAACGTTCCAGACTTCATCAGAGCTGAAGACTTGCCGTCATCTAGTCCTGATCTTAATACACTAGATTATGATTTATGGTCAAATTTAGAGAATAAGGCTGACTCTAAACGTCATGACAATTCGGAGTCCCTAAAACAATCCATACGATTGGTAATGACGAATGTTCCCATAGAAAGAGTGCGGGCTGCTATTGATAACTGGCCATAACGTTTAAGGGGCTGTATTGAAGCCAGTGGAGACCATTTCGCTTTATAAATATATCTTATAATATAAAAATGAATCGCTAAATGTGTTGATAAGCGCGAAACTCGAGAACGGCTGAACAGATTTGGCTGATTTTTTTTTTGTTGTGTTTGATGAAGTCTGAGGAAGGTTATTACTTAGAGAAAAAATTTAAAAATTCCCTGCAACTGTCTAAAAATAACACTTTTCTGCATTCTCATACAAAAAATTCGTAATAATATTTAAAAGTCAATTTGAACTTTAACACCATACCATAAAGTTTAAATGTTAGTGGACGGGTTCCGGGAAGGCAAAACAATTATTGAGTGACGTATAAATATTAATGTCAATATTTGTCAATTTTTATATATATAGCATTAAGGCCAGGTGCCTTCAAACAATTTCCAAAAAATCTGACGGGGAAGCTATTAACATTAAAAAAAACAATGTGACTTTGTTTTAGAGCAATAGAGCAGAACAAGGTCTGCCGGGACAGCTAGTTTTTAATAGTTATATATTAAACTAACACACTGTGATATTAATAAATGTTACGTACAATAAATAATGTTGTTTTGTGTGTAAAAATATTTATGTCAAGACTAAGTATATAAATTTATCCAATAAAAGCTCTACCATCTGGACCCGGCTTGCCCAAATATCCTGGGTTGCTGCAAGCCTGGCTTCGCGATCTGGATTTCATTAATCAGTAATCAAATTACTTCGATTATTTTTAGGTTCGATGATCATTTAGCATATGCCATAAAACTCAATTTAGGAGGCACCGTGCAAATTATTGAACTGGCTAAACAAACGAAAAATTTGTCAGTAAGTTTTATAAATAGATGTAGATAATTTACGTTCTTTTCTTTATATATTTAACGTTTTGTGTGCCTACAAAAATATAACACCCCTCCTTTTGCGTCGGGCTTTAAAATAGATTCAATCTCAGAACATATGGAACATTGTTTCTCTCTCATTGTTCACGGTGTTAATCTTTTTAACCTCTGATGGAAAATGAGGGGTGTTATAAACTTAGCGCGTGTATCAGTGGCTCTGTGTATTTGTCTGTCTGTCTGTGGCATCGTAGCTTTATATAACTACTTAAACGATTATGATTTAGTTTTATTGTTAGAAAGTTAATTAGATCGAGAATTTTCTTTGCTATGGTTGAAGATAATATTTTTAAGCTATTTCTATTGCTTTAATAAACTAGAAATTTAGAACCCTCTAACTTCATTGACACAATAACACGTAGACTGGATGTGATGCTGCTGGGTCATCTGGAAGCAGCAGGATGCTCAACTCTTCACTAACTTACAGCAGAAGTATCGCGTTTGAGCTCATTGGAATGCTCTCAATAAATAGGTTCCAAATAGATTATATAATTAAGTCGGAAAGTGTTTTAAATTTTAATTTAATGGTTATTTTTAGGTCCTAGTTCACGTTTCTACTGCATATTCCAATTGCGATAGAAATCCGGTGGAAGAGGTCATGTATCCAGCTTTCGCAGACTGGCGCGACACTTTGGAATTGTGTTCCAAGCTAGATCCGCATGTTCTTGACACTGTAGCCACTAAGTAAGTCGTTTCACGGTAGAGTAATCTAATATAAAACCCGCGGATCGAAGTAAAGGAATATACTTTCTGTTTTCGTAACCTCATTCACGTTCATATTCTATATTATGTTTTTAATCGTGATTTAATTCTGTAGCATTCCTTTTTGACATACAAACTGTATAAGTTATTTAAAATCAGGAGATCGCGATGCGTCAGCTCGTCAGGTCGTAGAATGTTTATGTTCTTCTGTTTGAGAATACATCAAGGTGCAAAATCTTTGTCCGTCCAAGCCGAGGTGTGTATCCACAGCGGCGCCCTTGCGTTGGCGCCCAATCCATATATTCGCTGGCTGCACACCTCAAGTGCCTGCCTAAGGCAAAGTTACCAAGGCCTGTCCCGTCCAACAGCGTTTCATCCTGCCAAAAAAGAGAACCTGCTCTTTCATCGCCACACCACTATAATGCTAGTTGAATGTCTCAAGTGAACTACGTTCTGTAACATTTACGAAGTTAATATTTCCAGGTTCATCGGCAGCTGTCCAAACACGTACGTATTCTCTAAGCAACTCGCCGAGCACGCGGTGTATGAGCAGAGAGGGCTACTGCCTGCCGTCATCGTCAGACCTTCTGTCGGTGAGTTAGGAAGAAAGAATTTAAAAACAACTAAAAAATAGATCTTCTGTACATAAAACAAAGTCGGGTTTGTTCGAAGTGTTAGAACATTTATAATTCGGAACGGCTGTACCGATTTTCAAGGTGTTTGATTTGTTGTATTTATCTCCGTCCCGAGTAGAAAATTTGACGAAATAATAAAATAAAAAAAATATATTTTACAAACAAAATGTTCTTGGGTTTTGTAACTGTCTAACATTCAATGTTCATCCCATCGATACGGTAAACTCTCCCGTCAAATTGTAGAACGGATTTACATAAAGGTTTCGAATCGACAAGATATATCCACAATATTCGAATAATGGCGTATTTTAGATTTTACAAATGTAGAATAATGTTAGTAATGAAAAAGTTTTGCCATATATAATGGTTGTCAAATATTTATGCGTGTGTTCAGAAATTATTTCCTGTAAGTTGAGGAAAATATACCAAAATATTTATTTACAATCATTTTACTTTCATAAAATCATAAATTTAGTTCGGCTAATTAATGACACGACACGATATTCATTGAATGTCAGGTGGGACGAAGTGCGACAGGTCAGATATAATTTATGTGTCGGGGAAGATATCTTTCTCTGGGCTCGTGCCCAGTGGGCGCGGCGCGACGGCACTGTGGTGAATTGCCAATGCGCAGAAGTAGTCACCTTGCGGTTTTTAGTCGATAAAAGCAACCCCCCTGTGCGGCTGGGACGGTCCTATGAGGATTTTCCCCAAGTAAAAAAAAGCTATAATTTATATACTGGAATGGAATACGCTTCCTGCGTCTGTTTTTCCAACATCTTATGACATGGGATTTTTCATATGGCGAGTGAATCGGTATTTGTTGTATGAGCGCGCTCCATCATCGGCCTCATTATCATTTTCCCTCGGGTGTTCGATTGAGGTCAAGCGCAAGCCTATTTGTAATAAAAAAAGAAATAATTGAGAATATTTATATTATTTATACAAAACTTTCAGCTAGAAATAATTATTAGCAAAAGACAAGTTCTTTAACACTGCAATTCAACCAGGTGTTCAGAGAAGGGAAACTCGACCAAACCTGCATCCCGCTCCCTCCCGAGCTCGGACGAGAGAGTGCTTTTCTGCGCGTCCAGCTATTCACTTAAATATCTCCTGCGCAATTGACAGTTTCCGTAAACTGGACCTCGATTTTCTTAATCGGTGTTGAAACAGTCGCTGTGGCCGAATCCGGCTAGGACATCATTATCATTAATGTATCTGGCTTTGCCTGTTTCTATACTCATAGAGGCATGTATCTGTACAGGCTCCAACTATAGTAGACACGCGAGTTGAGTGCAGCCTAGTTGGGACTGAAGAAGGAGCGGGCGCGTCACAAATCCGCCCCTCCCGCCACTCGCGCTCAAGTGGTGTTGTGCCCGACAGCTGTCACACGGATATCGATCAGAGATGGGCAAAATATAATCTGATTGATTATTAACGGTTACAAAATGTAGTCGTAATTTGAATTTTCTTGCTCTGTAATCATGATTAAATCCATTTAAAACATTAAGAAATCATAAATGTGTATGCAATCTAAGATTTTGTAATGTTTAAAAGATAAATGAGCAAAATGCAGTCATATTAATGATAAAAAACGTGAAATGTAATCGTTAATCATTTTCATAAATCTGATTACATTTTGCCCATCTAAGTTATCGACGCTCAATTTAAATTGTTATAAATTTACTTTCAACATTATTTAATTGAAAAATTATCAACGGTAGGATAAACATGCTAAGAATAAAACAAGAGTAAAATTTGCAAAAAGTTTGTTTTTAAAATACCAAGCAAATACTATTTAATAATAGGTACTATTTATTTAATTTACCCTAATTAAAGATTTGTGGCTATTGCACTAGCGGAATTTGTTTGCTAATTTTTATTACTTCTGGTCGAGTATTGAATGAACGCTTATTAGTAATAGTGCTATTGTACATGCCTTCATCTAATTCATCGACATAATATCGACGTTTATTAATTAGGTAACAACACTAGCAAGTCCCTGAGCTCTGCACTCACCTTGCGCGCTGACTATACAGACATGTTTAAGATATTAAACTTATATTAAGATTATTAAGATATTATTATTAGGTTGATTTAATTAGATGATTTATTACATGAAATAATAGAAATTATACTTAAATGCAAGGCTCGTTGAGGTGACTCGTTAAGTGGGCGGCTTATTTGATAACTTTTGAAATGAAATGTCGCGAGTTAAATATTGTGTATTTGCAGTGTTATCATCTCACTCCGAACCCGTTACGGGATGGTTGGAAAATTTGAATGGTCCAGTTGGCTTCTTTATTGGATTCGGAAAAGGTAATTGTACATCCAGTTTTCGTACATATATATGTTTTGATTCCCAAGACTACTGCTAGATGGCGTTATTTGGACTTCAGCAAACACACTTGCTCGGTAGCCGGCAAAGGGTAAAAAAAAATACGTTGTTCTTTGGGAATTACTGTTACGCATTGAAGAATATAAATTGCAAAGTTTTAGTAAAGTCTAAGCAAACTTAAAGCTACGTCTATAAATATCAGCTTTATTCCTAGTCGGGATGTGAGTTATCGAAAACTGTGACTTCGCAGACCAGCACGTGGTTTTGCTATGGAAGAGAGAGCGTAGAACAAGTTTAAATTGTTCTTCAGAACATTCGCCATGATACAGACGGTAGAAAGCGCTCGATGGAGCAACATCTCTATCCAACTGGAGCTGTTCAAGATGCTCAGAAATGCATGGATTGTTCACAATACGGGCAACTCTATTCTGCAACCTATCCAGAGCATCGAGTAAATTGTGGGTAGAACCGTTCCAAAAATATAAACATAATTCCATACAAGGCGTGACCTGGGCTTTATACAATAGATACAGATGATCGGGCGTGAAAAACCGACGCACTCTATTCAGGATACGTGAAGTCGTGAAGATGACTCCCTATATGATCCTTGAGGTTAAGATCACAGTAAATATCTACACTTAATGTACTTAGGCTGTTGCGCACAGCAAACGGTATATTCTGGAAAGAAGGAAGGAGGGAAATGAGGCTTTTTACAAGAAAAAGCATGCATCTGGGTTTTTTGGCATCGAACTCAACCAAATTCCTGTCACCCTAAGAAGAAATGAGGACCAATCGAGTAGTTACTTAGTATTAACGCATTCAGCGGATGCAGAGACTGGCGCAAAAAAGCAGTGGAATGCATCATAAAAACGCGATCTCTCGAAGACTCGATTGTTTTGTTAAATGCATTCCCAGAATAGAACTGCCGTAGTTTAAAACTCAGTCGTGAAATTAAAGATCTTGGCAAATGCCACTAGTTTAGTTTATACCTTCTCATTTAAATATATTTAGCGGCTCTTTTGTCTGCTGAGCATACCAAATCAATATTGTGTCTGTTGCGAATAATATCCATAAAAGTATTACGAATAAAATTTCACTTTAAATTCCTGGTTTCCTCTCCTTGTTATGTTTCCTTCGTCTTCTTCCTGATTATTTCTTTATATTCCCAATATTTTAAAATCATTAGAGAAAATAGTATGCAGAAAATCTCTATATCAAGTATAATTGTTTGTGTAATGTAACTTGTATTTGTTCAAAGGTATTTTACGAAACATGTATGGAAACATGGACATCTCGTGTGATTATATACCAGTTGATTACTGCGTGAGGAACATTATTGCTACATCTTGGATTAGAGGAATTAACAGGTCTATTTTTTTAAATAATTAGTCTACTGCCCTCATCGCTACTCCTGAGGTGCAATTTGCGCGGTTGGCTATCAGCTCATCCCCACATTTTAAGGCTGATCAATTCTTTAGGGTCTCTAGAACCTTCTTGCCGCACATTTTAAGGTTTTGGTATGGGTTTTTAGGCGCAATATTTATTTTTAATTATTTATAGTAGAAGAACATAATTTCTGCCAACGTTCACATTTGCCTCACGAATTAACTTTTGTGCCACTCGAATTATATCCTGTAATGTTTCGAAATTGACTGAAGTAAGTTTACACCTAAATTTGGAGAGAGCTTATTTCCGATCCGCTACTACTTTTGAAAGATATGGAGACCAGTAAATTTCAGGGCGAATTTATTTTCTGGGTCATGACATATTTTTACCCGTATTTTAATATCTCCTACGATATTAATGTAGTCTATAAAGAAGTCGTAATTTTTCTGTAAATCTTCCGTTAAACAAATATTTGAATAGTATTTATCTAATACATCTTTGTGACCCGGCTAGTCTGCATTTTTAAAGGATCTTTTTATAATTTTCTCTGGAGATGAAACATAGCTCATAGTAATTTTGATCATTCGATGATCGTTACCTAATCTTTCATTAAGCACTGTCCACTAATATTTTAACGGTATGTTTGACGAGGCCGGAGTTATGTCAGGAGCTGATTTCTGTACTAGGCCGTCGGCTACCTTAACGCGTGTATATTCTCCATTATTCAGCACGATAAAATAATTATTTAGTGTTGCATCAAAGATTTGGTCTCCTCTTTGATTTGTTTTTAATGACGTTATTATGGTGGTTGTTGAAATCGCCTAGTATCAATGATTTATTATCCATTAATGCGAATAGGTTTTCCCAGTCTGAGTGCGTTGTACGTGCTTTTGGAGGGCAATACACTGAAAGCATATTCTCTATTTTGTCGGAATTGTAAGCCTTAATGCTAACGAGTTCTATATAGCTACTGATTACACCGTAGGTTTTGTAAATGTGATTTTATTGACTTGTGAGTTAATACAGCGACACCGCCATAAGAATCATTTCTGTCTTTTTGATAAATATTGTGTCCATTAATTCTCATATTATATTCAGAGTTCAATCTAGTTTTATTATGGATATTTTTGCAATAAAAATAATACTAACTCTATTAATTTCGATAGAGTAAGTACTACGAGCATTCCACCGAATGATATTAAGCTTAACTAAGTTTTTGTTGTTAGCTATTAAAATAATCTAGGATACATTTCAAATTTGGCCAGACTGTAATATTATATTATCATAAACAAGTAAGATCAATTATTCTACACAACATTATATCACACTATACATTTTAATTTGCACACTAGCTCCTTGTAAGAACAACATCTCCTTCAGATTTGCCAGTAACTCTTGAAAATTGATATCTTTTTCTTTTTTTATTCAAAATCTGAGGCTCTGTTTGTCTCCCTATCATTACTATGAGTTTCTATCCAATGAAGGTTCTCAGTTAAAAATCTTCGAATTCTTAGACATTCCGCTTTTATTGTTACCTTTACTTGGCGGGGCAGTTTTCGGTACAGTAGCATAAGAAGTATTGCTTTCTGAATGAATTTCGACTGCTTCTTTAATTACTGGAAATGGAGGATATACATTCCTAGACTCAACGTATTCAATATGTGGAGGGTCATGAGGTGGAACATAAAGGGTGTCTCAGAATGTTTTTCATTTTTTGATGTTAAATAAAAAACAACATTATCCATTAAAACTTGTTTTATTTATTGTTAAATTAAAGAGCAGATCTTGAAGTTTATTTATGAAAAACAACCGTTTGCAAATGTTCACCATTTACTTGTTGACACTCATTTAGCCTGGAGCTAAAATTTTCAATCACTCGCTGGAGCATTGCTCTTGGAATAGCGTTGATTTCTTCAGTGATTCTTTGCTTCAAAACGTTCAGGTTTGGTGGCAATGGATTGTAAACTTTACTTTTTAGGTAGCCCCATAAGAAAAAATCAGCAGGCGTTAAATCAGGACTCCTCGGTGGCCAGTTTATGTCTCCTCGGCGGCTTATCACTCTTCCGGGGAATAAATCGAGAAGAGCAGCTAATGAGTCATTTGTTACATGAGAAGTGGCCCCATCTTGCTGGAAAAAGGTGTTGCGGTTGTAGCCAGACTGGTTTTGCATTTCTGTAGCCAAAAAAGTCCGGATCATATGGCAATATCGATCAGAATTAACGGTCTGAGTTCGACCTCGGTTATCCTCAAAAAAATAAGGACCGATAATTCCTTGACTTGATATGGCAGCCCAAACAACCACTTTTGGTGAGTACAAGGGCTTCTGATGCAGTTCTAGCGGATTCTCGGTAGCCCAGTATCTGCAATTTTGTTTATTCACGTGACCGTTGATGTGAAAATTCGATTCGTCGGAGAACCAGATGTTATTGAAACTCCTAAAACGGTTTTTCATTGTCCTGCAGAATTCGACTCGTTTATCAGGATCATCAGGCTTCATTTCTTGAACAATAACAATTTTATATGGGTGAAAATGCAAATCTTTCGAAATAATGCGATAAACCGTAGATTTGTTCAAATTCAGAGAAGCTGCGCGCAATCTCAACGACTGTCGTGGGTCGTCCATAACAGACTGGCGAACGCGGTCGACGTTCGTGCTCGCCCTTGATGTCCTTTTGCGCCCAGATGATTTGTCCGGCATTGTATTCCCAATCTCTTCAAACTTGCACACCCAATGTTTAATTAAATTGGCACTTGGCACATGTTTTAAGCTTGTTAAATTAAAATGTGTCCTGTAGAGACGACGAACAATAGTGTAGGAATCGTTGTTTTTATAAAACGCTCGCACGCAAAACGCGCGCTGCGGTCCCGTGAAACGATTCATGGCTACTAAACTTAACAAGCCGGCCAAGCGTTTGAGACCACTCCCCTCCCCCTGCTACCAGCGATCGGCGCGTATTGGTCAATTCAAAAACGAAAAACATTCTGAGAAACCCCTTATAAAGTTAGGGCTTTTCGGTATTTACAGTTATGGTTTGCCATTATTTCTCTGATTTTTATTTCCTTTATAAATACATTGCCATATGCCCTCCTCCACAGTTTACGCATTGGTATAGTTGTATTTCACAGTTTACATGGTGTAGCTACCATTTGGGGCTTCTTATATTGACAGAAAAACAGCTTCTTACTTTATGATCTAGCTTCTAACAGCGGGAACACTGTGATGTAAAATATATTTCGGCGCGCTTGCATTTTAACGTCGGTGTTGCCAACTTGTAAAATTGAGGTGTCAGAACGAACACCGAACACAGGGGAGGCGGCCATATTGCAATAACTGCTAGTCTACTGACGAACGTAATAAAGTGCGCACGCGACCACGTGCTCGGTGGACGTTAAAGTAAATCCAACAAAATCTAGCTAATCATTGATCCTTTTACTATTGTTCTTAGTGATTCCTTGAATATTAGAAGTAATTATCAAACTAATGCCTATATTTCATTGAAATACCGTCTCCAACCCGATAATCCACCCCTACCTTCAAGATGGAGAATACTCCTGATAACGGCCAAAAGACTTTATATACATAAGGTAATATGTTAATTTTGAGATCTCATTATGTAACTAGGTAGAAATAATCATTCAATATTTGACTTTCGATTTTCGACATCTTTGATCACACCATATAACATATTTTTCCACAAATCCTTGAATTTTCCAAATTTAATCTAAAAAGGTTTTGCCGTTTTCCAACTTTGAAGTAGTTAAGTCATTATTTGAATCTACCTGCACTTTATACGATTTTAAATACAATATTCTCGATATATCTACATATATAATTTTTTCCTTAAATAATTTCACCATTGCAAATTGTTTAGGTAATTTTTCTTTGCACGATATACATATATAGGCAACTCTAAAACGCGTTCTCCTACTTTAATTATCCTTTCTTTGAACTGTATTTCAATTGCTTTTTCTTCATCATTATTTCTTCTTTTCCATTGTTGCCTACCACAAATGATATCACAATTGACATCCTTCTCTGATTTTACAGTTCTGTTCAGAAAATCAATTTCGGTTTCATTTATAACATCTACATTCATCAAATCACAACTCATTAAAACTATCTTATGAGGGCACGGCCCGCTAGCTGTCGCTATAGCCAATAGTACCACTGTACAATTATTCTAACCAGTGACACGCTCAACTCACGCGCGTGCCGCTATGACATTTCAAATAATTGAATAAATATTGTTTTGCAGCCTCCAAGCAACGGACGATGTGCCAATATATAACTGTACTTCCAATGAACACTGTAAAATGCCATTTACAGAAATGTTCGAATTTAGTATCAAATTCATAGAGAATTATCCAGTAAAAGACATTATATGGACACATAATGTACGGTTTACGAACTCGGAAACCTGGTTTTACATAAATGTAAGTAGAAAACCGATTTAGTTTAGAAGAAATGGGCGATTCGATTAATTTTGTAAAAATGTATTACCTAAAAACCATATAAATCACTTATACGCGTCAAAAATTAATGTAATAGTATTTTCTTAAGTAATTCACAAGCACGTGCTTGACTCCAATAACACTTAGTAGAAGGCGAGACCGACGGTGGACCGCGTTCACCGAAAAAATGCCTATTCACTCTTCTTTTAAACGCTCCCAGATAGGAAGAACGTCGATAAATAAACGCTGGAAGTGTGCTTCATTATTTTGCTGAACGCATTATGAATAATGAAGCGAATAGAACAACATTCAATTTTAACAGTCTGCAGAGAGCTGACGTTTCGTGATCTCCTTATGGCATCGCACCGCCGCCGCAACGTATCGTGTGCACTGACTCTTAGGGATACATTATAATAATTAATTGGGTCACGATAACTAATATTTTTAGTTAAAATGTCAAACCATAACACTCTTTCTCCATAACATAGAAGTCTGATATACTTCAGAGCTAAAAGGGAATGTATCTGCATTCAGGACTGTTTCTTATTAAAATTCAAATGAGAAAAAAAATCAGGTGTAGATATTGTATGCGCGTGGTAGTAATAGTACAAATCATTAAACATTGGCCATTAGGCAATTCGTTAGGCAATACATTAATAATTGAGCCGATTTTCGGGTTCCGGTTAAGACACGGAGACCAGCACGACTTCCAGAGTGAACAAAACTCGTCGCGAGTTGCGTCACTTGTCGATCGCTCAAGCGAATGCCCAAATATGACACCTCGCGTTGCTCAAATACAGTGCAAGATGACTTTGTCGATCCAGTGTACACATAGCGCCGCCTACATTCAACTCGCGCGTGGACTATACATCTTTCCCTGTTACAGTTTATGCGGTCGCAGTTGTTGCCCGCTATTCTAATCGATACAATCCTTTGGATATTGGGGAAGAAACCAATGTAAGTGTATATGCAGCTTAGAATTGTACGACATGTTTTTCTAATGATAACCCAGCTGACGCTTGACCTCAATTGCACCTGATGAAAGCTTTAATGAGGTCGATGATGGGACGCGTTCGCACAACGAAATCCTCTTCACTGATTAATTTTAATCTTTCATATAATATGATAAGGACTCTGGTGTGTGCCAGAGTTGTCCGGCGCTAGGGAAAACAGGTTCCCATATTACACAGCTGGAAAATGAACGCTGGCAGCTAATTCCACTCCTTGGCAGAACCCGATATAATGTAGGAGGCAAATCGCTTCGTAAAAGTAGCAAGGATGGGATATCAACGGTTGTGATGACACCGCGTTTTTGGATAGAATTATTCACCGTAATATGGGAATGAGAAATAACGATTCAGAAATGGCTAACAATCTCAGCCCCGATTGTGTGTCTCTCGCGTTCAATATGCTCTACTAACTTGGACGACGACTTTCTCGCGATCCCAGCTTGTCTGATCCGTGTAGGCGTTATTCGGTATCGATATTATATACTCTATTCACAGTGCCCTTTTAAATAAATGAGCAAAATATATAATATACTCCAATAAAATAGAAATTAATTAAATTGAGCTACTTAAACGATAAAATTGGGAGCGTGCGTATCTCGTGAATAAAGAAAAGCAAAGGACCGTGCTAATACGACATGGTGACACAGAGGTCGTGACCCCGTAGATCCCAAGCACCATTTATTAGTTAAATGGTTTGGTTAGTTTTTAAACGGATTTTTATAAGTAACCCGAGTTCATATCGCATGCAAATTAAACAATTCTTGTAGCGCGTGCTTACTACTTTAGCGGCGCGCCCAGATTGAAGTGCGGTTAGGGACTTTTCTTGACCTGCTCTTGCGCGCATATCACGCCACTTTCAATGACCAATAAGAAAGCAGTGTTGCGATCACTCGACTTTCAAGAGCCAACCAAACCTGAGGGCTGCGACTGTTGCCTAGCAACCAAGTGCGTCGTACATTCCTTTCATTTTACATGACTATAACATTTTGATGTTCATGAATTGTATAATTTTCTAATGTATGCTGGTAATGTTATCGTGACTACAATTAGCCCCTTTCGGGTCAGACAGGCTATATATTACACTCGTTATATTTTTTTGATTTGAAATGAAAAATATTCTTTGGAAAATCAACTTCCAAGGCGGTAAAATAATATATTGTCATTTTCATACGGATAACGCCCGGTCAGCACGGCTAGGCATTAATAAATTGACGGTTCATTTCAGGTTAATTAAAATCCAGAGGCGTATATTTATATCATCCCAGGTGTTAAAGCGTTTCAGTAGCACATATTTCATATTCCCGAATGGCAATTTCCAATCGCTCTGTGCTCGCCTAAAGAAGGAGGACAAAGACCATTTCGACTACGATTTGAGTCAAATTGATTTTGTTCTGTACTTAGAAGAATTAGTTAAAGCTGGTATGAAATATATTTTGAAAGAGACCGAGGATGGTATAGAAAATTCAAAAGCTCATTGGAAAAGGTTAGTAAAATATAAAGTACGTAGAAGTTTGGTGAAGCAACTATATAATCTGCATCTTGAAGCATGAATTGGGTTCCCGCAGTGCTGGTCCGTAGCGACAGTCCAGCAGCGTGCCGCTCTGCATGCTGGATACGGCAAGGCGTCCGGCGTGCCAAGCTCTGTCACCTTTCCATATCATTTCATCATCACCTTTCCATCCCAAAAGGGAACTAATGTCGACAGTTGTGAGACGAAAAGTGGCCTTCTTCGGATATAGACATAGAGCATCGCAATATAAGTTTGCTGGGTTGATCCTCGATGGTAAAATTCCGGGGTAAGAGAAGCCCTATCTGAGACGGAAATGGCTGGACGACATCAAACAGCGGACCGGACTGAGCTTTCCTGTTTTGAAGAGCACAGTTTGGGCCCGGAAGAGGTTTTGCCTAGTGACTTTCACACTACATCATAAAGATGGCAATCATTGATAATTTATTTTCATTCGATCTTGGGAAATAATACCACATATGGATTCCAATTTAAGTTTGATAACTTTTCAGAGATATGACTCTATATAGAGTCGATCGTTTGTTTTCTATCTCGTAAGTGTGATGAAAACCATCGTATACATGCGTGTGCCTTTTGGTCATTACATACTTGGCACACTAGTACTATAATTTACTATACTTACTTTACTTTTTTTTTTTTGTTTTCAGGGTCAAGCGTTTCGTTTTCATATTCAGAACTATATTTTATTCTTGCATACTGTACTGGCTTGCGAAGAAGATATTCTTCTGAACAGATGACACATTTCTTCTATTACTACCATTTTCTAAATATTTCACAATATAGTGTTAATTATATTTAAAATCTGTCAAACAATGCTGGCTTAATTTTAATTATTTTAAAAAATCAGGGAAATTGTTTTACTGTTTGATTGCTTGTTAATTGTAATAAAGGGTTTCTGAGCAAATTTTCGTATTATTGTTTAATGTTTTCTATGACATACACGTGAAGGAACATACAAGTGAAGGAACCGCGCGAGTTGAATGCAGTCGGGGGCTGAGGTGAAGAGCGGTCGCAGCCCCCCCCCGCCATGCGTACCGCCCGCCTCATGCCCGTAGTGCAGTGTTGAGCCTGATGGCTGGCGCACGTGTGTCGATAGCGTAACGCTCAATTTAAATTCATTGTTTTTAAATTGACTGAATCGAAAACACCTGGTTCAGTTACAATGAAATATAAAATACTATTCAAATATGTAATAGTGTTTTTTGATCCTGAAAAATAATCAATTGTAGGTTAAAAATGATAAAAACTAAAGTTGTAAAGAACGCAGATCGTAGTAATTCTAGTCTTTTCCATTAAAAACGTAAGTAACGGAAATATCGAGCGAATACTTTTGCTACAGCTACTGCATCGGCGGAATGCGATCGTTTATTCTTTATCTATACTAATATTATAAAGCTGAAGAGTTTGTTTGTTTGTTTGTTTGTTTGAACGCGCTAATCTCAGGAATTACTGGTTCGAATTGGAAAATTATTTTTGAGTTGAATAGAACATTTATAGAGAAAGGCTTTAGGCTATATAACATCACGATGCGATTATTAGGAGCGAAGAAATAATGGAAAATGTGAAAAAAACGGGGAAAATTATTCATCCTTGAGGGCTTCCATTGCGTGCGCTGCAAAAACGGTTCAAGATACCAAAAATACATGTAAGAAAGAATTATTGCTCTTGAAATGATCTAAAAAAATGTCCGTGACAGTATATGTCTATCTTTTAAGATTAAGTCACTAGGACCGTTTTTATGGTAAACAAATTTGGTCGAAATTAATGCATTATTTGTTAAGAGTTGTATCAAGGTAATAATATTAATCTTTATCCAAATAAATGTGTTGTTGATTAAGAGTATTTAATTGTGAACAAAATTGTCTTTGACATCACTTAATTTCAATGAACATCTTAGAAGATATTACAAAACCTTATATAGGAAAACAACGTTTGCCGGATCAGCTAGTCTATACTAATATTATAAAGCTGAAGAGTTTGTTTGTTTGTTTGAACGCGGTAATCTCAGGAACTACTGGTTCGAATTGAAAAATTATTTTTGTGTTAAATAGACCATTTATCGAGGAAGGCTTTAGGCTATACAACATCACGATGCAACTATTTGGAGCGAAGAAATCATGGAAACTGTGAAAAAACGGGGAAAATTATTCATCCTTGAGGGCTTCCATTGCGTGCGCTGCGAAAATGGTTCAAGATATTAAAAATATATGTATGAAAGAATTATTTCTCTTGAAATGGTCTAAAAAAATGTCCGCGACAGTATATGTCTATCTTTTAAGATTAAGTCACTAGAACCGTTTTTATGGTAAACAAATTTGGTCGAAATTAATGCATTATTTGTTAAGAGTTGTATCAACGTAATAATATTAATCTTTATCCAAATAAATGTGTTGTTGATTAAGAGTATTTAATTGTAAACAAAATTGTCTTTGACATCACTTAATTTCAATGACCATCTTAGAAGATATTACAAAACCTTATATAGCAAAACAACGTTTGCCGGATCAGCTAGTACAATATATAAATTTTTACACTGGCTCGACATAGTAACTACAGAGTTTATTAATGTGATAATAATTTCTGAATAAATTTTATAAAACAAATAAATGTGTTTGAATATAAAAAACTATGTTTTATTTCTTCTGTAATTCACAAATTGATATTTAAAAATAATAATAAATAATCATACGAAAATATTCACAGCTAGATTAAAAACAAAATTGCTAAAGTTCAAATTTTGGCCAAGCAGCAAGTTTCTACGAAAACCAACAAAATGGATTAAAAGTGTATTTTAACAGAAGTGAACAAAGTTTCTTGTGAGGATCATTATTTTGTAGGGCATGTAAGAAATGTTAAATTTTCTCTATGGACTACAATTTATTTGTTTATAAGGATTTTACAGTGCTTGGAAACTAATGAATACTATTCTCCAGTAATCAATTTCCACAATTTTATTCCACGACGGAAAAAGAGGAGATATCATTAATGTCCCTCAAGCGCGCCGCCCAGATTCAGGCGTGAGCGGTGTGCGATGTGTTCCCGCGCCCCGCTTCAATGACAAATCAAGGAGATGAGGGGAGGGTGGCACTTTACACCTCTCCCCACCAAATGTGTTAGGTATACGCGGGGGTGGCGATTATTTAACTACCCCTTGCCAGGTAGGCGGGGTCTGCAGAAGGCCAGACGTCGCCGGGTGCCGAGTATGATGGCTCAGCCTTGCTCGTGGCGCTCGGCAGGCGGGAGAAGGAACACCCCGGGGGACGGCCCTCACCAACCCCTGAAGGTCCGTTAGGGATTTCCGCCGGGTTACCAAAAATGGAGATACATTTAACGTGTATCTGCGGAGAGCTCGGGGTGTGTGTGGCTCTGTGTATGTGTGTATACGGAACTACGGCTCCGTGTATCTATCTAGATCTATCTAGATACACAGTTGTGTATCTACGGTTCTTTGGATCTGCGTAAGTGCGGCTCTGGGTATCTCTATGACTGTCTATGGGATCGGAGCTTCTAAACGATTGAACCGACCTTTGACTTAGTGTGTTTCCGATTGTAAGCTGACTTGACCGAGAGTGTTCTTAGGCATGATTTAAGAAAGTGAGCTCTTGTCTAGTTGTTGAAGGAATATGAACCGCTTCTATTTATTTATTTATAAGTACACTTACACAGTCTACATTAACACATAAAACTAAATAAGACATGAACAAGATACATTATAAATGCGACTATATTTAAAAGTGTAGACTACATGCACAGAAGAAAAGAAAAATAAAAATACGAGTAACACAAAAAGAAATAAACGAATTAAAATTTATAACAGAAATAAAAACAAAAAAAACGCAAAAAAAAAAAAAAATTATGCAACAATCCTCTCTAATAACATCCTTTTTTTAATTTGTAAATACTTTCGTTAAATATGTCGAGATCTAATGATATAATTGTATAACTTTGTCATTCTGCATAGGGCTGCACTTTAACCCAAGTTTGTGGAATAATTTTGAATACGGAATAAATTAAAATGAGATGCTCTGGATAATCTAGTAGGAGCAGAAAATGCTATAGATGGCAAAATTTTAGGAGCTTCGAGAAGGTTATTAACAATTTTATAAAGAAAAACCAAGTCAAGCATGCGTCTTCGATCGCCTAAACTATTCATATGGAAATGCTGTAATCGATCGCATGAAAAGGTAATATGCCATAAAAATCGTTTTTGTATTCTTTCCAAACGCTTTATATAAATATCGTAAAAAGGATTCCAGACTGTACTACAATATTCTAAGCCACTACGTACCAGTGCATTGTATAATAGGATTTTTGTAGACGGTGACTTGAAATCTCTAGAATTGCGTAAAATGAAGCCTAAACATTTAAATGCCTTGGAGACATTGCTATCAATATGATTATTAAATTATATTTTTAATTATATTTATTATTGGTTTAATCCATCCATCCACAGAAGCAGATCGTATTTGAGCTCATTGGAATGCTCACAATGAGTAGGTTGCCAAAAGACACAATCGAGTTGTCTGGTCTATAAAATTTTATTCGCGACTAGCTGTCCCGGCAGACCTTGTTCTGCCCTATTTCTCTAAAACAAAGTCATATTGTTTTTTTTAATGTTAATAGCCTCCCCGTCAGATTTTTTTGAAAATTGTTTGAAAGAACCTGGCTTTAATGCTATATGTATAAAAATTGACAAATATTGACATTAATATTTATACGTCACTCAATTGTTTTGCCTTCCCGGAACCCGTCCACTGACATTTAAACTTTATGATATGGTGTTAAAGTTCAAATTGACTTTTAAATATTATTACGAATTTTTTGTATGAGAATATAGAAAAGTGTTGTTTTTAGACTTTTTCAGACAATTTTTTTAATTTTTCTCTCCGTAATAACCTTCCCCAGACTTCAACAAACACAACAAAAAAGAAATCAGTCAAATCGGTTTAGTCGTTCTCGAGTTTCGCGCTTATCAAGACATAGCTGATCCGGCAAACGTTGTTTTGCTATATAAGTTATTGTAATATCTTCTATGATGTTCATTGAAATTAAGTGATGTCAAAGACAATTTTGTTCATAATTAAATACTCTTAATCAACAAAACATTTATTTGGATAAAGATTAATATTATTACGTTGATACAACTCTTAACAAATAATGCATTAATTTCGACCAAATTTGTTTACCATAAAAACGGTTCTAGTGACTTAATCTTAAAAGATAAACATATACTGTCGCGGACATTTTTTTAGATCATCTTAAGAGGAATAATTCTTTCTTACATATATTTTTGGTATCTTGAACCGTTTTTGCAGCGCACGCAATGGAAGCCCTCAAGGATGAAAAATTTTGCCCGTTTTTTTCACATTTTCCATTATTTCTTCGCTTCTAATATTTGCATCGTGATGTTATATAGCCTATAGCCTTCCTCGATAAATGGTCTATTCAACTCAAAAAGAATTTTTCAATTCGAACCAGTAGTTCCTGAGATTAGCGCGTTCAAACAAACAAACAAACAAACAAACAAACAAACAAACAAACAAACTCTTCAGCTTTATAATATTAGTATAGATTCGGTTAGTATATCGCTTATCGACAGTTACATCACCCAGGGCCTCTGGCCTTGCTTAAAAATGTTGAAATAGAAGGCGTGATGCCACTGTACATTTCCTGAGTATTGTGTTTGCACGGGTCGGCCGCAACTAATAGGTCAATCAATGCAAAAACTAATGCCAGTCATGGAGTACTTTGTTATTTTAACATTATAGTATCACTAGCCTCCGCCCCTGACTTTGTGCGTGCCGCTGCACACCCTCCTTGCAGAGCTCTCCCCAAACATTTGACCCGCTCTGAATGCGGCTGCGACTGCCGCGAAAGATACAAGCAAGACTTAAAATAAATAATATTTAGGAATTATTAAACTAAGAATTATTATTTATTATATTACTAGCAAACCCGGCGAACTTCGTTTCGCCACCAGATGGCTTCGTTTTGGTATTTAGTTAGCGTTTGAAAGAACGTGCGCATAATAAATGTCACATGAAATTAACTGAGCAGAGTACAATGAGTAGCTGTCAAACAATGTATAACGCATCGGCGTCATCTACTTAAAATACTGGTGTGATCTGCTCCACCACCATGCAAAACCATATTGGTTTGTAGTACATGATATGTATCAGAGATGGCGCTGTATGTGAAAATGATTTTCCCCGTTTTCCTGCTTTTCTGTTGAAATTTTTCGTGAATTTTGCTTGCTATAAACCTTACGGAGCCCGAGACCTTTCCAACGAATGCAAAACCGTGGAAATCGGTTCGTGCGTTCTGGAGTTATAGCGTCAGGAAGGAAAAGCGGACTTATTTTCATATAATAGATTTTTAGAATTTTAGTGGCTCTGGTGGCTTAGTGGATAAAGAACCGTTTTATCCATGCGCGGCAACGCGAGAGATCGTAGGCTCCTATCCCGTTACGAACCTGTGGGTTTTTCCAGAGTAATAACTGATTTAGGCATCACATGTAAATACACATTTTTTTGTTTTCATCACACTAATATAATTTTACGCACGGGTAAAACATATACAGAAGATATACACTAGAAATAATTTATATGACAGAACAACGTCTGCCGGGTCAGCTAGGATACAATAAACATAGCTGACGCTTATATGTATTTACACGTCTAAATTACATATAATTTGCTGGCACAAGCTGCCCTAAAATCTTCTTCATGAAACACTCGAACAGACAATTGACGTAGCTTGTCTTTAAATTTTAAGGGGGTTGTGTAAAAGGCCATCCATCACTCGCCTCAAATCTAATGTCATTGCGGCGGAGCACTGGAACCCATCACACACCATTCTCGCCTGGATACGTTGGGCGGTGTGCTCACTCAAGTGCGCCCCATCGCGTAATATCTTATGAAGGAAGGCATCCGGTGAAGGTCATTCTCTTACGTCCCATTCTACATGGGCGCCGGATGGGATTTTTTGGGTTGGTAATTGCCTCCCGATCTTTTTCCGCCGCGTTATCCTCACCTATCACCCTGAATCCAAGGCATCCTTAAAATTTTCCACACGAATCACTTTCCCTATGAGTGAAAATTGCACGAAAATCCATGCTTTTTGAGTTTATCGCTTACAAACATGCTTTGCTTTATAATATTACAGGTAGTTATATTTTTACACTAGCTGATCCGGCAAATGTTGTTATGCTATATAAGTTATTGTAATATCTTCTAAGATGTTCATTGAAATTAAGTGATGTCAAAGACAATTTTGTTCACAATTAAATACTCTTAATCAACAACACATTTATTTGGATAAAGATTAATATTATTACGTTGATAGAACTCTTAACAAATAATGCATTAATTTCAACCAAATTTGATTACCATAAAAACGGTTCTAGTGAGTTAATCTTAAAAGATAGACATATACTGTCTTATACTGTACATATATTTTTGGTATCTTGAACCGTTTTCGCAGCGCACGCATTGGAAGCACTCAAAGATGAATAATTTTCCCCGTTTTTTTTCACATTTTCCATTATTTCTTCGTTCCTAATAATTGCATCGTGATGTTATATAGCCTAAAGCCTTGCTCGATAAATGTTCTATTCAACTCAAAAAGAATTTTTCAATTCGAACCAGTAGTTCCTGAGATTAGCGCGTTCAAACAAACAAACAAATAAACAAACTCTTCAGCTTTATAATATTAGTATAGATATATTGATTTGGATTTATTATTTCGTCCATAATTATTTTAAACAGGTACGGCACTTTCGTCATATTTTCGCAATTCACTCTTCAAGCGTCACTTTGATACGTCGTGCGTAAAGGCAGGAATTGATTTTAATCAATAGTTTTTGGACAAACTTGAAAGCCATGGGGTTCCTTGAAGATAAAGATTTGGAGGGAATGCCGTCGATTCCAGATTTCTACAAAGGGAAGACGATATTTCTCACTGGAAGCTCCGGTATGATCCACATTATATTTCTACCAGCGATATCAACTAGCGAAGGTTCCAGTCTAGCTTTTAAATCATTAAACAATATTTAAAATAAACCACTTTTAAGTCATTTCATTTACTGGTTAGCTGGTTGATTACTTTTTATTTTACTGTTTTTCGTGTTGCCGCATTTTCAAAAGGTAATTTGTCATATTTGTAACAAAATTATAACTGAAATAAGCCCGAACACGATATATTTGCTATATGTCTGTCTGACTGACCTTCCAGCATCATCGAGTCTATTCCAAATTTACTTAAAGTATCTCATCTGAATGCTTATTCGATATAATCGCTATTATTAATTAAAAGCGATTTATTGGTGTCAGTTAACACGTTGAGCTCGGTGACAATAAACTTTCCGTTTTGCCCTGAGTATCTAAGTATTTCCATAGTGTACTTTGCCTACCATGATTCCTTTCTAAGTGATTACTGCAGCCTCTAATAGAAGTCCCAGCAAAGTATTTGGATCTCGTTTATTATATGTTAGCAGGTTTGAGTATTCCAGATTGCCCGCTCATTGCAGACTAATCAGGAAGTACAGCCATGTAAATGCCGAGCAGGTCGTGTTCAGAAACTCAATTTTGATGGAGTCTGGTTTAATGTAGTGTGAAGATCTGACCTTCATCTTTCATCATATTATACCTTTTTTTTACCAGGAGAAAAAGCCATTGTGGACCGTCAGGGGGTAATGAGGGCCGCCCCCTGGTGTGTCGGACTCTCACTGACTAAAAAACTCCTGAGCTCGCAATCTGCCACGACCAGCGAGCGGTGGACCTTGTTAGGCCTCCTCAGAACATGGGACGGGCTGGAGAAAACCCGTCCTTGTCATCCTCAGAAATGGGCAGTGTGCGGGAGTACGTTCACACCGCTGCCCTCGCTTACGGGCAGTGGACTCCCTCAAGGACCACCGCCATCATATTAAATCTGAAGTAGCTTTGGCGTATATCTATTTAGATGCAATATAGTCACATTGTCAAACCAATATAAAAAATTGCATAGACTGAAAAACAATTAGGATTGTCAGCAGCAACGAAAACCCTATCGATACTCGCAGTTATCCTGCCGGCATGCCTTCATACTTCGTTTAAATGACCTAATATCATAGGATGGTGGGAACACGCTCGCTGGAAGACCATTACACAGCGCAATTACTCTGCTGCAATATGAGTTAGCGAACTTCTTAGTCCAAATCGGGATGTGAGTTTCTGTAATACTACTTTATCATGCAGGATTCCTGGGAAAAGTTTTAATCGAGAAGCTCCTATATTCATGTCCTGATCTGGACAGGATCTACGTATTGATCAGGAGCAAGAAAGGAGTCAGTCCTGATGAGAGATTGAAGAGAATGTACGCTTTAGAGGTAAATATCAAGTACAAGAGACGGCCTAAAGTTGTGAGTCGATTTCTGGCAGTCGCAACTGCTGACTCCTTACTGCCGGACACTGAAGAGCGCCCAAGACAACGTAATATCCCACAATTGGCTAATCTTTTCGCAATTTTCAACATACGATTCCAGTCAGTGCTTTTAGAGAGATACATGAGTAGCGGTATCCAATTTGAACTTATATGCCATATCAAACATGACCAGCAGTGAAGCTGATCACCGTTCTAATTGCACTAGTACACATACAACTTCTATTAGATGTCGCGTGGATTCCCTGATGATGTTATTCTTCACCCGTGAGCATGTGATACCTAAATCTCTACTTTATCTGGAAAAATCCAGAAGTTAGTGCTAAGATTCGAACCCACGACCACACTAAGCCGTTACTAGGCTCACTACGACAAAGCTACAACAGGCACCACCATTATCATGATTGTATTATGTCATGCAGATGTTTGACAGACTGCGGCTGGAGAAGCCTGGCGTGTTTGAATCAAAAGTGTTCACTATAGCTGGCGACGTGTCTGAAGATGGACTCGGTAAGATTTCACTTGCCCCAACAGACCACACATTTGGTGAATATCGACAACTAGGAAAAGCTGAGTCTACTACGGTGTTCAATGTTCAATGGTTAATTTCCAACGAGCTGTGATGACCCGACACGGTCTCCAGGGTAGAAACTATTTTCCCTTTAGAAATTGTTTTCTATAAACGCCGAAACACATATTTTAATATCAATTTGCAAGTCATTCAGTTCTGCCAGGGTTGATAATTCTATCCTAATTTACAGGTATGTCTGAAGACGATAGAGCTCTTCTTATCAATCGCGTTAACATTATTTTCCATGCAGCCGCTACAGTCAGGTGAGACAACTGTGATTTTTATATTAATCCTTGTTTTTCTTTTTGGTACCCCGTGTGAAAGGCTAGATGAAACCTTCGGGAAGTGGCCCCGGATGCCTTTCTATTCAACCCTGGATTCTGAAATTTGTCGTCGCAGGGTAAAAACTACCGTCTGCCACTCTGCCTCCGCCATTTTTATTACCTTTATATCTGAATTACTTAGTCTGGCCATAAATACTGTTCCAATTAAAAATAAACAAAATATTGCTTTTGAATTTGGAATCTGTCATTTTTAAACGATTGCTCATTGTGGTTTCTTATCTCCGCGCCAATATATTGTAAAATATTTTGTGATATCAAAATGGAGTGGGGTGATAAAGAGAATTGAATCGCTGTGATTGCATTACATAAAGTAGGTATGGAGCCAAATACAATGGTTAAACCTTTCATACGCTTGGTATTAGTCAAATATTTATGTACCGGGCTATTGATTGGTACAATGTAACCTCCTATGTTTGTGATACAAAAAGATCTCGCCGTCCACGTAGTGTTCATACAAAGAAGGCGATCAAAGCAGTAATGGAAAGAATTCGAAGAAATTCTGTCCGATAGGACAATTTTTTATCTCGGGAGATAAAGATAGCAACTAGAACCATGTCGCGTATTTTAAAAGATGACATAGGACTTGCAGCCTATAGGAGAAGCACTGGTCATTCCTTAACTGATAATTGAAAAAGAACAGGGTGGTAAACTCAAAACAACTACTTAAGCGGTGTGCAAAGGAATGTCACAAAAAAATTTGGTTCACGGATGAGAAAATTTTTACAATTGAGCAATATTTTAACAAACAAGAAGACCGCATTTGTTCCAAAAGGTCTAAAGATGCTTCCCAATTAGTCAACAAAGTACAACGTGGGCATTATTCGACTCCAGTGATGGTTTGGTGGGGTGTTAGCTATGAAGGAGTGACTGAGCCATATTTTTGTGAAAAAGATATCAAAACATCGGCACAAGTGTATCAAGATGCCATTCTTGAGAAGGTGGTTAAGCTCCTCATCAACACCATGTTCAATAACCAAGAATGGTCCATTCAGCAATACTCAGCGTCGGGTCATTAAGCTCAACCCACCGTATCTTGGTTAGAAAAGAACGTTCCAGACTTCATCAGAGCTGAAGACTTGCCGTCATCTAGTCCTGATCTTAATACACTGGATTATGATTTATGGTCAGATTTAGAGAATAAGGCTGACTCTAAACGTCATGACAATTCGGAGTCCCTGAAACAATCCATACGATTGGCAATGAAGAATGTTCCCATAGAAAGAGTGCGGGCTGCTATTGATAACTGGCCATAACGTTTAAGGGGCTGTATTGAAGCCAGTGGAGACCATTTCGCTTTATACATATATCTATAATATAAAAATGCATCGCAAAATGTCTTGATAAGCGCGAAACTCGAGAACAGCTGAACAGATTTGGTTGATTTTTTTTTTTTGTTGTGTTTGATGAAGTCTGAGGAAGGTTATTACGTAGAGAAAAAATTTAAAAATTCCCTGCAACTGTCTAAAAATAACACTTTTCTGTATTCTCATACAAAAAATTCGTAATAATATTTAAAAGTCAATTTGAACTTTAACACCATACCATAAAGTTTAAATGTTAGTGGACGGGTTCCGGGAAGGCAAAACAATTATTGAGTGACGTATAAATATTAATGTCAATATTTGTCAATTTTTATATATATAGCATTAAGGCCAGGTGCCTTCAAACAATTTCCAAAAAATCTGACGGGGAAGCTATTAACATTAAAAAAAACAATGTGACTTTGTTTTAGAGCAATAGAGCAGAACAAGGTCTGCCGGGACAGCTAGTTTTTAATAGTTATATATTAAACTAACACACTGTGATATTAATAAATGTTACGTACAATAAGTAATGTTGTTTTGTGTGTAAAAATATTTATGTCAAGACTAAGTATATAAATTTATCCAATAAAAGCTCTACCATCTGGACCCGGCTTGGCCAAATATCCTGGGTAGCTGCAAGCCTGGCCTCGCGATCTGGATTTCATTAATCAGTAATCAAATCACTTCGTTTTTTTTTAGGTTCGATGATCATCTAGCATATGCCATAAAACTCAATTTAGGAGGCACCGTGCAAATTATTGAACTGGCTAAACAAATGAAAAATTTGTCAGTAAGTTTTATAAATAGATGTAGATAATTTACGTTCTTTTCTTTATATATTTAACGTTTTGTGTGCCTACAAACATATAACACCCCTCCTTTTGCGTCGGGCTTTAAAATAGATTCAATCTCAGAACATATGGAACATTGTTTCTATATTTATATCTTCAAGATATCCCACGGTGTTAATCTTTTTAACCTCTGATGGAAAATGAGGGGTGTTATAAACTTAGCGCGTGTATCAGTGGCTCTGTGTATTTGTCTGTCTGTCTGTGGCATCGTAGCTTTTAAACTACTTAAACGATTATGATTTAGTTTTATTGTTAGAAAGTTAATTAGATCGAGAATTTTCTTAGCTATGGTTGAAGATAATATTTTTAAACTATTTCTATTGCTTTAATAAACTAGAAATTTAGAATCCTCTAACTTCATTGACACAATAACACGTAGACTGGATGTGATGCTGCTGGGTTATCTGGAAGCAGCAGGATGCTCAACTCTTCACTAACTTACAGCAGAAGTATCGCGTTTGAGCTCATTGGAATACTCTCAATAAATAGGTTCCAAATAGATTATATAATTAAGTCGGAAAGTGTTTTAAATTTTAATTTAATGGTTATTTTTAGGTCCTAGTTCACGTTTCTACTGCATATTCCAATTGCGATAGAAATCCGGTGGAAGAGGTCATGTATCCAGCTTTCGCAGACTGGCGCGACACTTTGGAATTGTGTTCCAAGCTAGATCCGCATGTTCTTGACACTGTAGCCACTAAGTAAGTCGTTTCACGGTAGAGTAATCTAATATAAAACCCGCGGATCGAAGTAAAGGAATATACTTTCTCTTTTCGTAACCTCATTCACGTTCATATTCTATATTATGTTTTTAATCGTGATTTAATTCTGTAGCATTCCTTCTTGACATACAAACTGTATAAGTTATTTAAAATCAGGAGATCGCGATGCGTCAGCTCGTCAGGTCGTAGAATGTTTATGTTCTTCTGTTTGAGAATACATCAAGGTGCAAAATCTTTGTCCGTCCAAGCCGAGGTGTGTATCCACAGCGGCGCCCTTGCGTTGGCGCCCAATCCATATATTCGCTGGCTGCACACCTCAAGTGCCTGCCTAAGGCAAAGTTACCAAGGCCTGTCCCGTCCAACAGCGTTTCATCCTGCCAAAAAAGAGAACCTGCTCTTTCATCGCCACACCACTATAATGCTAGTTGAATGTCTCAAGTGAACTACGTTCTGTAACATTTACGAAGTTAATATTTCCAGGTTCATCGGCAGCTGTCCAAACACGTACGTATTCTCTAAGCAACTCGCCGAGCACGCGGTGTATGAGCAGAGAGGGCTACTGCCTGCCGTCATCGTCAGACCTTCTGTCGGTGAGTTAGGAAGAAAGAATTTAAAAACAACTAAAAAATAGATCTTCTGTACATAAAACAAAGTCGGGTTTGTTCGAAGTGTTAGAACATTTATAATTCGGAACGGCTGTACCGATTTTCAAGGTGTTTGATTTGGTGTATTTATCTCCGTCCCGAGTAGAAAATTTGACGAAATAATAAAATAAAAGAAAATATATTTTACAAACAAAATGTTCTTGGGTTTTGTAACTGTCTAACATTCAATGTTCATCCCATCGATACGGTAAACTCTCCCGTCAAATTGAAGAACGGATTTACATAAAGGTTTCGAATCGACAAGATATATCCACAATATTCGAATAATGGCGTATTTTAGATTTTACAAATGTAGAATAATGTTAGTAATGAAAAAGTTTTGCCATATATAATGGTTGTCAAATATTTATGCGTGTGTTCAGAAATTATTTCTTGTAAGTTGAGGAAAATATACCAAAATATTTATTTACAATCATTTTACTTTCATAAAATCATAAATTTAGTTCGGCTAATTAATGACACGACACGATATTCATTGAATGTCAGGCGGGACGAAGTGCGACAGGTCAGATATAATTTATGTGTCGGGGAAGATATCTTTCTCTGGGCTCGTGCCCAGTGGGCGCGGCGCGACGGCGCTGTGGTGAATTGCCAATGCGCAGAAGTAGTCACCTTGCGGTTTTTAGTCGATAAAAGCAACCCCCCTGTGCGGCTGGGACGGTCCTATGAGGATTTTCCCCAAGTAAAAAAAAGCTATAATTTATATACTGGAATGGAATACGCTTCCTGCGTCTGTTTTTCCAACATCTTATGACATGGGATTTTTCATATGGCGAGTGAATCGGTATTTGTTGTATGAGCGCGCTCCATCATCGGCCTCATTATCATTTTCCCTCGGGTGTTCGATTGAGGTCAAGCGCAAGCCTATTTGTAATAAAAAAAGAAATAATTGAGGATATTTATATTATTTATACAAAATTTTCAGCTAGAAATAATTATTAGCAAAAGACAAGTTCTTTAACACTGCAATTCAACCAGGTGTTCAGAGAAGGGAAACTCGACCAAACCTGCATCCCGCTCCCTCCCGAGCTCGGACGAGAGAGTGCTTTTCTGCGCGTCCAGCTATGCACTTAAATATCTCCTGCGCAATTGACAGTTTCCGTAAACTGGACCTCGATTTTCTTAACCGGTGTTGAAACAGTCGCTGTGGCCGAATCCGGCTAGGACATCATCATCATTATTGTATCTGGCTTTGCCTGTTTCTATACTCATAGAGGCATGTATCTGTACAGGCTCCAACTATAGTCGACACGCGAGTTGAGTGCAGCCTAGTTGGGACTGAAGAAGGAGCGGGCGCGTCACAAATCCGCCCCTCCCGCCACTCGCGCTCTAGTGGTGTTGTGCCCGACAGCTGTCACACGGATATCGATCAGAGATGGGCAAAATATAATCTGATTGATTATTAACGGTTACAAAATGTAGTCGTAATTTTAATTTTCTTGCTCTGTAATCATGATTAAATCCATTTAAAACATTAAGAAATCATAAATGTGTATGCAATCTAAGATTTTGTAGTGTTTAAAAGATAAATGAGCAAAATGCAGTCATATTAATTGATTAAAAACGTGAAATGTAATCGTTAATTATTTTCATTAATCTGATTACATTTTGCCTATCTAAGTTATCGACGCTCAATTGAAATTGTTATAAATTTACTTTCAACATTATTTAATTGAAAAAATTATCAACGGTAGGATAAACATGCTAAGAATAAAACAAGAGTAAAATTTGCAAAAAGTTTGTTTTTAAAATACCAAGCAAATACTATTTAATAATAGGTACTATTTATTTAATTAACCCTAATTAAATATTTGTGGCTATTGCACTAGCGGAATTTGTTTGCTAATTTTTATTACTTCTGGTCGAGTATTGAATGAACGCTTATTAGTAATAGTGCTATTGTACATGCCTTCATCTAATTCATCGACATAATATCGACGTTTATTAATTAGGTAACAACACTAGCAAGTCCCTGAGCTCTGCACTTACCTTGCGCGCTGACTATACAGACAGGTTTAAGATATTTCATGAAATAAAATAAATTATACTTATCGACACAATATCGACGTTTATTAATTAGGTAACAACACTAGCAAGTCCCTGAGCTCTGCACTCACTTTGCGCGCTGACTATACAGACAGGTTTAAGATATTACATGAAATAAAATAAATTATACTTATCGAATCAATATCGACGTTTATTAATTAGGTAACAACACTAGCAAGTCCCTGAGCTCTGCACTCACTTTGCGCGCTGACTATACAGACAGGTTTAAGATATTACATGAAATAAAATAAATTATACTTAAATGCAAGGCTCGTTGAGGTAACTCGTTAAGTGGGCGGCTTATTTGATAACTTTTGAAATGAAATGTCGCGAGTTAAATATTGTGTATTTGCAGTGGTATCATCTCACTCCGAACCCGTTACGGGATGGTTGGAAAACTTGAATGGTCCAGTTGGCTTCTTTATTGGATTCGGAAAAGGTAATTATACATCCACTGTTTTGATTCCCAAGACTACTGCTAGATGGCATTATTTGGACTTCAGCAAACACACTTGCTCGGTAGCTGACAAAGGGTTAAAAAAATACTTTGTTCTTTGGGAATTACTGTTACGGATTGAAGAATATAAATTTCAAAGTTTTAGTAAAGTCTAAGCAAACTTATAGTTACGTCTATAAATATCAGCTATATTCCTAGCCGGGTTGTGAGTTACCGAAAACTGTGACTTCGCAGACCAGCACGTGGTTTTGCAATGGAAGAGAGAGGGTGAAACAAGTTTAAATTGTTCTTCAGAATATTCGCCAAATCATCCCGCTTACGAGGGTGCATTTGTGCAACCGCATAAGCAATTACTTATCTCGGCCCGCGTAAGTATTACAAATAAAATTTCGCTTTAAATTCCTGGTTTCCTCTCCTTGTTATGTTTCCTTCGTCTTCTTCCTGATTATTTCTTTTCATTCCCAATATTTTAAAATCATTAGAGAAAATAGTATGCAGAAAATCTCTATATCAAGTATAATTGTTTGTGTAATGTAACTTGTATTTGTTCAAAGGTATTGTACGAAACGCGTATGGAAACATGGACATCTCGTGTGATTATATACCAGTTGATTACTGCGTGAGGAACATTATTGCTACATCTTGGATTAGAGGAATTAACAGGTCTATTTTTTTAAATAATTAGTCTACTGCCCTCATCGCTACTCCTGGGGTGCAATTTGCGCGGTTGGCCATCAGCTCATCCCCACATTTTAAGGCTGATCAATTCTTTAGGTTCTCTAGAACCTTCTCGCCGCACATTTTAAGGTTTTGGTATGGGTTTTTAGGCGCAATATTTATTTTTAATCATTTATAGTAGAAGAACATAATTTCTGCCAACGTTCACATTTGCCTCACGAATTAACTTTTGTGCCACTCGAATTATATCCTGTAATGTTTCGAAATTGACTGAAGTAAGTTTACACCTAAATTTGGAGAGAGCTTATTGCCGATCCGCTACTACATTTGAAAGATATGGAGACCAGTAAATTTCAGGGCGAATTTATTTTCTGGGTCATGACTAGATATTTTTACCCGTATTTTAATATCTCCTACGATATTAATGTAGTCTATAAAGAAGTCGTAATTTTTCTGTAAATCTTCCGTTAAACAAATATTGGAATAGTATTTATCTAATACATCTTTGTGACCCGGCTAGTCTGCGTTTTTAAAGGATCTTTTTATAATTTTCTCTGGAGATGAAACATAGCTCATAGTAATTTTGATCATTCGATGATCGTTACCTAATCTTTCATTAAGCACTGTCCACTAATATTTTAACGGTTTGTTTGACGAGGCCGGAGTTATGTCAGGAGCTGATTTCTGTACTAGGCCGTCGGCTACCTTAACGCGTGTATATTCTCCATTATTCAGCACGATAAAAAAAATATTTAGTGTTGCATCAAAGATTTGGTCTCCTCTTTGATTTGTTTTTGATGACGTTATTATGGTGGCTGTTGAAATCGCCTAGTATCAATGATTTATTATCCATTAATGCGAATAGGTTTTCCCAGTCTGAGTGCGTTGTACGTGCTTTTGGAGGGCAATACACTGAAAGCATATTCTCTATTTTGTCGGAATTGTAAGCCTTAATGCTAACGAGTTCTATATAGCTACTGATTACTCCGTAGGTTTTGTAAATGTGCTTTTATTGACTTGTGAGTTAATACAGCGACACCGCCATAAGAATCATTTCTGTCTTTTTGATAAATATTGTGTCCATTAATTCTCATATTATATTCAGAGTTCAATCTAGTTTTATTATGGATACTAACTCTATTAATTTCGATAGAGTAAGTACTACGAGCATTCCACCGAATGATATTAAGCTTAACTAAGTTTTTGTTGTTAGCTATTAAAATAATCTAGGATACATTTCAAATTTGGCCAGACTGTAATATTATATTATCATAAACAAGTAAGATCAATTATTCTACACAACATTATATCACACTATACATTTTAATTTGCACACTAGCTCCTTGTAAGAACAACATCTCCTTCAGACTTGCCAGTAACTCTTGAAAATTGATATCTTTTTCTTTTTTTATTCAAAATCTGAGGCTCTGTTTGTCTCCCCATCATTACTATGAGTTTCTATCCAATGAAGGTTCTCAGTTAAAAATCTTCGAATTCTTAGACATTCCGCTTTTATTGTTACCTTTACTTGGCGGGGCAGTTTTCGGTACAGTAGCATAAGAAGTATTGCTTTCTGAATGAATTTCGACTGCTTCTTTAATTACTGGAAATGGAGAATAAACATTCCTAGCCTCAACGTATTCAATATGTGGAGGGTCATGAGGTGGAACATATAAAGTTAGGGCTTTTCGGTATTTACAGGTATGGTTTGCCATTATTTCTCTGATTTTTATTTCCTTTATAAATACATTGCCTTATGCCCTCCTCCACAGTTTACGCATTGGTATAGTTGTATTTCACAGTTTACATGGTGTAGCTACCATTTGGGGCTTCTTATATTGACAGAAAAACAGCTTCTTACTTTATGATCTAGCTTCTAACAGCGTGAACACTGTGATGTAAAATATATTTCGGCGCGCTTGCATTTTAACGTCGGTGTTGCCAACTTGTAAAATTGAGGTGTCAGAACGAACACCGAACACTGGGGAGGCGGCCATATTGCAATAACTGCTAGTCTACTGACGAACGTAATAAAGTGCGCACGCGACCACGTGCTCGGTGGATGTTAAAGTAAATCCAACAAAATCTAGCTAATCATTGATCCTTTTACTATTGTTCTTAGTGATTCCTTGAATATTAGAAGTAATTATCAAACTAATGCCTATATTTCATTGAAATACCGTCTCTAACCCGATAATCCACGCCTACCTTCAAGATGGAGAATACTCCTGATAACGGCCAAAAGACTTTATATAGATAAGGTAATATGTTAATTTTGAGATCTCATTATGTAACTAGGTAGAAATAATCATTCGATATTTGACTTTCGATTTTCGACATCTTTGATCACACCATATAACATATTTTTCCACAAATCCTTGAATTTTCCAAATTTTATCTAAAAAGGTTTTGCCGTTTTCCAACTTTGAAGTTGTTAAGTCATTATTTGAATCTACCTGCACTTTATACGATTTTAAATACAATATTCTCGATATATCTACATATATAATTTTTTCCTTAAATAATTTCACCATTGCAAATTGTTTAGGTAATTTTTCTTTGCACGATATACATATATAGGCAACTCTAAAACGCGTTCTCCTACTTTAATTATCCTTTCTTTGAACTGTGTTTCAATTGCTTTTTCTTCATCATTATTTCTTCTTTTCCATTGTTGCCTACCACAAATGATATCACAATTGACATCCTTCTCTGATTTTACAGTTCTGTTCAGAAAATCAATTTCGATTTCATTTGTAACATCTACATTCATCAAATCACAATTCATTAAAACTATCTTATGAGGGCACGGCCCGCTAGCTGTCGCTATAGCCAATAGTACCACTGTACAATTATTCTAACCAGTGACATGCTCAACTCACGCGCGTGCCGCTATGACATTTCAATTAATTGAATAAATATTGTTTTGCAGTCTCCAAGCAACGGACGATGTGCCAATATATAACTGTACTTCCAATGAACACTGTAAAATGCCATTTACAGAAATGTTCGAATTTAGTATCAAATTCTTAGAGAATTATCCAGCAAAAGACATTATATGGACACATAATGTACGGTTTACGAACTCGGAAACCTGGTTTTACATAAATGTAAGTAGAAAACCGATTTAGTTTAGAAGAAATGGGCGATTCGATTAATTTTGTAAAAATGTATTACCTAAAAACCATAGATTTATGAAAAATTAAGAAATCACTTATACGCGTCAAAAATTAATGTAACAGTATTTTCTTAAGTAATTCACAAGCACGTGCTTGACTCCAATCACACTTAGCAGAAGGCGAGACCGACGGTGAACCGCGTCCGCCGAAAAAATGCCTATTCACTCTTCTTTTAAACGCTCCCAGATAGGAAGAACGTCGATAAATAAATGCTGTAAGTGTGCTTCATTATTTTGCGGAACGCATTATGAATAATGAAGCGAATAGAACAACATTCAATTTTAACAGTCTGCAGAGAGCTGACGCTTCGTGATCGCCTTATGGCATCGCACCGCCGCCGCAACGTATCGTGTGCACGGACTCTTAGGGATACATTATAATAATTAAACTAAAAATATTAGTTTTTTTAGTTAAAATTTCAAACCATAGCACTCTTTTTCCATAACATAGAAGAAGAACAATATTCTTCAGAGCTAAAAGGGAATGTGTCTGCATTCAGGACTGTTTCTTATTAAAATTCAAATGAGAAAAAAAATCAAGTGTAGATATTGTATGCGCGTGGTAGTACTAGTACAAATCATTAAACATTGGCCATTAGGCAAGTCGTTAGAAAATACATTAATAATTTGCCTGATTTTCGGCTTTCGGTTACGACACGGAGACCAGCACGACTTTCGGAGTGAATAAAACTCATCGCAACATCGCGAGTTGTGTCGCTTGTTAATCGCTCAAGCGAATGCCCAAATATGACACCTCGCGTTGCTCAAATACAGTGCAAGGTGACTTTGTCGATCCAGTGTACACATAGCGCCGCCTGCATTCAACTCGCGCGTGGACTATACATCTTTCCCTATTTCAGTTCATGCGGTCGCAGTTGTTGCCCGCTATTCTAATCGATACAATCCTTTGGATATTGGGGAAGAAACCAATGTAAGTGTATATGCAGCTTAGAATTGTACGACATGTTTTTCTAATGATAACCCAGCTGACGCTTGACCTCAATTGCACCTGATGAAAGCTTTAATGAGGTCGATGATGGGGTGCGTTCGCACAACGAAATCCTCTTCACTGATTAATTTTAATCTTTCATATAATATGATAAGGACTCTGGTGTGTGCCAGAGTTGTCCGGCGCTAGGGAAAACAGCTGGAAAATGAACGCTGGCAGCGAATTCCACTCCTTGGCAGAACCCGATATAATGTGGGAGGCAAATCGCTTCGTAAAAGTTGCAGGGATGGGATATCAACGGTTGTGATGAAACCGCGTTTTTGGATAGAATTGTTCACCGTAATATGGGAATGAGAAATAACGATTCAGAAATGGCTAACAATCTCAGCCCCGATTGTGTGTCTTTCGCGTTCAATATGTTGTACTAACCTGGATGACGACTTTCTCGCGATCCCAGCTTGTCTGATCCGTGTAGGCGTTATTCGGTATCGATATCATATACTCTATTCACAGTGCCCTTTGAAATAAATGAGCAAAATATATAATAAACTCCAATAAAATAGAAATTAATTAAATTGAGCTACTTAAACGATAAAATTGGGAGCGTGTGTATCTCGTGAATAAAGAAAAGCAAAGGACCGTGCTAATACGACATGGTGACACAGAGGTTGTGACCCCGTAGATCCCAAGCACCATTTATTAGTTAAATGGTTTGATTAGTTTTTACACGGATTTTTATAAGTAACCCGAGTTGATACCGCATGCAAACGAAACAATTCTTGTAGCGCGTGCTTACTTTAGCGGCGCGCCCAGATTGAAGTGCGGTTCGGGACTTTTCTTGACATGCTCTTGCGCGCATATCACGCCACTTTCAATTACCAATAAGAAAGCAGTGTTGCGATCACTCGACTTTCAAGAGCCAACCAAACCTGAGGGCTGCGACTGTTGCCTAGCAACCAAGTGCGTCGTACATTCCTTTCATTTTACATGACTATAACATTTTGATGTTCATGAATTGTATAATTTTCTAATGTATGCTGGTAATGTTATCGTGACAACAATTAGCCCCTTTCGGGTCAGACAGGCTATATATTACACTCGTTATAGTTTTTTGATTAGAAATAAAAAATAGGTTTTGGAAAATCAACTTCCAAGGCGGTAAAATAATATATTGTCATTTTCATACGGATAACGCCCGGTCAGCACGGCTAGGCATTAATAAATTGACGATTCATTTCAGGTTAATTAAAATCCAGAGGCGTATATTTACATCATCCCAGGCGTTAAAGCGTTTCACTAGCACATATTTCATATTCCCGAATGGCAATTTCCAATCACTCCGTGCTCGCCTAAAGAAGGAGGACAAACACCATTTCGACTACGATTTGAGTCAAATTGATTTTGTTCTGTACTTAGAAGAATCAGTTAAAGCTGGTATGAAATATATTTTGAAAGAGACCGAGGATGGTATAGAAAATTCAAAAGCTCATTGGAACAGGTTAGTAAAATATAAAGTACGTAGAAGTTTGGTGAAGCAACTATATAATCTGCATCTTGAAGCATGAATTGGGTTCCCGCAGTGCTGCTCCGTAGCGACAGTCCAGCAGCATGCCGCTCTGCATGCTGGTATACGGCAAGGGGTCCGGCGTGCCAAGCTCTGTCACCTTTCCATATCATTTCATCATCACCTTTCCATCCCAAAAGGGAACTAATGTCGACAGTTATGAGGCGAAAAGAGGCCTTCTTCGGATATAGACATAGAGCATCGGAATATAAGTTTGCTGGGTTGACCCTCGAAGGAAAAATTCTGGGGTAAGAGAAGCCCTGTCTATCTGAGACGGAAAGGGTTGGACGACATCAAACAGTGGACCGGACTGAGCTTTCCTGTTTTGAAGAGCACAGCATGGGCCCGGAAGAGGTTTCGCCTAGTGACTTTCACAATTCATCATAAAGATGGCAATCATTGATAATTTATTTTCATTCGATCTTGTGAAATATTACCACATATGGATTCACAATTTAAGTTTGATAACTATTCAGAGATATGAGTCTATATAGAGTCGATCGTTTGTTTTCTATGTCATAAGTGTGATGAAAACCATCGTATACATGCGTGTGCCTTTTGGTCATTGCATACTTGGCACACTAGTACTATAATTTACTATACTTACTTTACTTTTTTTTTTTATTTTCAGGGTCAAGCGATTCGTTTTCATATTCAAAACTATATTTTATTCTTGCATACTGTATTGGCTTGCGAAGAAGATATTCTTCTGAACGGATGACACATTTCTTCTATTACTACCATTTTCTAAATATTTCACAATATAGTGTTAATTATATTTAAAATCTGTCAAACAATGCTGGCTTAATTTTAATTATTTAATAAATCAGGGAAATTGTTTTACTGTTTGATTGCTTGTTAATTGTAATAAAGGGTTTCTTAGCAAACTGTCGTATTATTGTTTCGTGTTTTCTATGACATACACGTGACGCCAAGTGAAGGAATCGCGCGAGTTGAATGCAGTCGGGGGCTGAGGTGGAGGGCGGTCGCAGCTCCCCCCGCCATGCGTACCGCCCGCCTCTCATGCCCCTAGTGCAGTGCTGCCGCACGTGGTTCGATAGCGTAACGCTCAATTTAAATTCATTGTTATTAATTTGAACTGTTTTTAAATTGACTGAATGGAAAACACCTGGTTCAGTTGCAATTAAATATAAAATGCTATTCAAATATGTAATAGTGTTTTTTGATCCCGAAAAATAATCAATTGTAGGTTAAAAATGATAAAAATTAAAGTTGCAAAGAACGCAGATTGTAGTAATTCTAGTCTTTTCCATTAAAAAAGTAAGTAACGGAAATATCGAGCGAATACTTTTGCTACAGCTACTGCATCGGCGGAATGCGATCGTTTAAATCTTTATACAATATTATTATTTATATTATTTGTTTTTTACACTAGCTCGACATAGTGACTACAGAGTTTATTAATGTGATAATCATTTCTGAATAATTTTTATAAAACAAATAAATGTGTATGAATATAAAAAAACTATGTTTTATTTCTTCTCTAATTCACAAGCTGATATTTAAAAATAATAATAAATAATGATACGAAAATATTCACAGCTAGATTAAAAACAAAATTGCTAAAGTTAAAATTTTGGTCAAGCAGCAAGTTTCTACGAAAACCAACAAAATGGATTAAAAGTGTATTTTAACAGAAGTGAACAAAGTTTCTTGTGAGGATCATTATTTTGTAGGACATGTAAGAAATGTTAAATTTTCTCTATGGACTACCATTTATTTGTTTATAAGGATTTTACAGCGCTTGGAAACTAATGAATACTATTCTCCAGTAATCAATTTCCACAATTTTTTCCACGACGGAAAAAGAGGAGATATCATTAACGTCCCTCAAGCGCGCCGCCCAGATTCAGGCGTGAGCGGTGTGCGATGTGTTCCCGCGCCCCGCTCCAATGACAAATCAAGGAGATGAGGGGAGGGTGGCACTTTACACCTCTTCCCACCAAATGCGTTAGGTATACGCGGGGGTGGCGATTATTTAACAACCCCTTGCCAGGTAGGCGGGGCCTGCAGAAGGCCAGACGTCCCTGGGTGCCGATTATGATGGCTCAGCCTTGCTCGTGGCGCTCGGCAGGCGGGAGAAGGAACACCCCGGGGGACGGCCCCCACCAACCCCTGAAGGTCCGTTAGGGATTTCCCCCGGGTTACCAAAAATATATATAGTATACGGAACTACGGCTCCGTGTATCTATCTAGATGTACACAGTTGTGTATCTACGGTTCTTTGGATCTGCGTAAGTGCGGCTCTGGGTATCTCTATGACTGTCTATGGGATCGGAGCTTCTAAACGATTGAACCGACCTTTGACTTAGTGTGTTTCCGATTGTAAGCTGATTTGACCGAGAGTGTTTTTAGGCATGATTTAAGAAAGTGAGCTCTTGTCTAGTTGTTGAAGGAATATCAACCGCTTCTGTTGGTTTAATCCATCCATCCACAGTAGCAGATCGTCTTTGAGCTCATTGGAATGCTCACAATGAGTAGTTTGCAATTGAGTTGTGTAGTCTATAAAATTTAATTCACGATTCGGTTAGTATATCGCTGATCGACAGTTACATCACCCAGGGCCTCTGGCCTTGCTTAAAAATGTTGAAATAGAAGACGTGATGCCACTGTACATTTCCTGAGTATTGTGTTTGCACGGGTCGGCCGCAACTAATAGGTCAATCAATGCAAAAACTAATGCCAGTCATGGAGTACTTTGTTATTTTAACATTATAGTATCACTAGCCTCCGCTCCTGACTTTGTGCGTGCCGCTGCACACGCTCCTTGCAGAGCTCTCCCCGAACATTTGACCCGCTCTGAATGCGGCTGCGACTGCCGCGAAAGATACAAGCAAGACTTAAAATAAATAATATTTAGGAATTATTAAACTAAGAATTATTATTTATTATATTACTAGCAAACCCGGCGAACTTCGTTTCGCCACCAGATGGCTTCGTTTTGGTATTTAGTTAGCGTTTGAAAGAACGTGCGCATAATAAATGTCACATGAAATTAACTGAGCAGAGTACAATGAGTAGCTGTCAAACAATGTATAACGCATCGGCGCCATCTACTTAAAATACTGGTGCGATCTGCTCCACCACCATGCAAAACCATATTGGTTTGTAGTACATGATATGTATCAGAGATGGCGCTGTATGTGAAAATGATTTTCCCCGTTTTCCTGCTTTTCTGTTGAAATTTTTCGTGAATTTTGTTTGCTATAAACCTTACGGAGCCCGAGACCTTTCCAACGAATGCAAAACCGTGGAAATCGGTTCGTGCGTTCTGGAGTTATAGCGTCAGGAAGGAAAACCGGACTTATTTTCATATAATAGATTTTAGTGGCTCTGGTGGCTTAGTGGATAAAGAACCGTTATCCATGCGCAGCAACGCGAGAGTTCGTAGGCTTCTATCCCGTTACGAACCTGTGGGTTTTTCCAGAGTAATAACTGATTTAGGCAACACATGTAAATATACAATTTTTTGTTTTCATCACTTTATATAATTTTACGCGGGTAAAATATATTATAATGCCGAAGATATTCATTAGAAATAATTTATATGCCAGAACAACGTCTGTCGGGTCAGCTAGGATACAATAAACATAGCTGACGCTTATATGTAATTACACGTATAAATTACATATAATTTGCCGGCACAAGCTGCCCTAAAATCTTCTTCATGAAACACTCGAACAGACAATTGACGTAGCTTGTCTTTAAATTTTAAGGGGGTTGTGTAAAAGGCCATCCCTCACTCGCCTCAAATCTAATGTCATTGCGGCGGAGCACGGGAACCCATCACACACCATTCTCGCCTGGATACGTTGGGCGGTGTGCTCACTCAAGTGCGCTCAATCGCGTAATGTCTTATGAAGGAAGGCATCCAGTGAAGGTCATTCTCTTACGTCCCATTCTACATGGGCGCCGGATGGGATTATCTGGGTTGGTAATTGCCTCCCGATCTTTTTCCGCCGCGTTATCCTCACCTATCACCCTTAATCCAAGGCATCCTTAAAATTTTCCACATGAATCACTTTCCCTATGAGTGAAAATCGCACGAAAATCCATGCTTTTTGAGTTTATCGCGTACAAACATGCTTTGATTTATAATATTACAGGTAGTATTTTTACATATATTGATTTTGATTTATTATTTCGTCCATAATTATTTTAAACAGGTACGGCACTTTCGTCATATTTTCGCAATTCACTCTTCAAGCGTCACTTTGATACGTCGTGCGTAAAGGCAGGAATTGATTTTAATCAATAGTTTTTGGACAAACTTGAAAGCCATGGGGTTCCTTGAAGATAAAGATTTGGAGGGAATGCCGTCGATTCCAGATTTCTACAAAGGGAAGACGATATTTGTCACTGGAAGCTCCGGTATGATCCACACTATATTTCTACCAGCGATATCAACTAGCTAAGGTTCCTGTCTAGCTTGTAAATCATTAAACATAATATTTAAAATAAACCACTTTTAAGTCATTTCATTTACTGGCTAGCTGGTTGATTACTTTTTATTTTACTGTTTTTCGTGTTGACGCATTTTCAAAAGGTAATTTGTCATATTTGTAACAAAATTATAACTGAAATAAGCCCGAACACGATATATTTGCTATATGTCTGTCTGACTGACCTTGCAGCATCGAGTCTATTCCAAATTTACTTAAAGTATCTCATCTGAATGCTTATTCGATATAATCGCTTTTATTAATTAAAAGTGATTTATTGGTGTCAGTTAACACGTTGAGCTCGGTGACAATAAACTTTCCATTTAGCCCTGAGTATCTAAGTATTTCCAAAATGTACTTTGCCTGCCATGATTCCTTTCTAAGTGACTACTGCAGCCTCTAATAGAAGTTCCAGCAAAGTATTTGGATCTCGTTTATTATATGTTAGCAGGTTTGAGTATTCCAGATTGCCCGCTCATTGCAGACTAATCAGGAAGTACAGCCATGTAAATGCCGAGCAGGTCGTGTTCAGGAACTCAATTTTAATGAAGTCTGTCTTAATGTAGTGTGAAGGTCTGAACTTCATCCTTCATCATATTACACCTTTTTTACCAGGAGAAAAATCCATGCGGACCGTCAGGGGGTGATGAGGGCCGCCCCCTGTTGTGTCAGACTCTCATCGACTAAAAAACTCCTGGGTATTCCTCCATCCGCATGGACACTGACCTTGGGCGCGAGCTCGCAATCTACTACGACCAACGCGCGGTGGACCTTTTTAGGCCTCCTCAGAACATGGGACTGGCTGGAGAAAACCCGTCCCTGTCATCATCTGAAATGGGCGGTGTGCGGGAGTACTCTCGCACCGCTGCCCTCGTTTACGGGCAGTGGACTCCCTCAAGGACCACCGCCATCATATTAAATCTGAAGTAGCTTTGGCGTATGTCTATTTAGATGCAATATAGTCACATTATCAAACCAATATAAAAAATTGCATAGACTAAAAAACAATTAAGACTGTCAGCAGCAACGAAAACCCTATCGATACTCGCAGTAATCCTGCCGGCATGCCTTCATACTTCGTTTAATTGACCTAATATCATAGGATGACCGCCGGAAGACCATTGCACTGCGCAATTACTCGGCTGCAATAAGAGTTAGCGGACTTCTTAGCCCAAATCGGGATGTGAGTTTCTGTAATACTACTTTATTATGCAGGATTCCTGGGAAAAGTTTTAATCGAGAAGCTCCTATATTCATGTCCTGATTTGGACAGGATCTACGTATTGATCAGGAGCAAGAAAGGAGTCAGTCCTGATGAGAGATTGAAGAGAATGTACGCTTTAGAGGTAAATATCAAGTACAAGAGACGGCCTAAAGTTGTGAGTCGATTTCTGGCAGTCGCAACTGCTGACTCCTTACTGCCGGACACTGAAGAGCGCCCAAGACAACGTAATATCACACAATTGACTAATCTTTTCGCAATTTTCAACATACGATTCCAGTCAGTGCTTTTAGAGAGATACATGAGTAGCGGTATCCAATTTGAACTTATATGCCATATCAAACATGACCAGCAGTGAAGCTGATCACCGTTCTAAATGCACTAGTACACATACAACTTCTATTAGATGTCGCGTGGATTCCCTGATTATGTTATTCTTCACTCGTGAGCATGTGATACCTAAATCTCTACTTTATCTGGAAAAATCCAGAAGCTAGTGCCAAGATTCGAATCCCCACGACCACACTAAGCCGCTTCTAGGCTCACTACGACAAAACTACAACAGGCACCACCATTATCATGATTGTATTATGTCATGCAGATGTTTGACAGACTGCGGCTGGAGAAGCCTGGCGTGTTTGAATCAAAAGTGCTCACTATAGCTGGCGACGTGTCTGAAGATGGACTCGGTAAGATTTCACTTGCCCCAACACACTACACATTTGGTGAATATCGACAACTAGGAAAAGCTGAGTCTATAACTGTGTTCAATGTTCAATGGTTAATCTCCAACCAGCTGTGATGACCCGGCAGGGTCTCCAGGGTAGACATTATATACCCCTTAAAAACTGATTTTCCAAAAACGTTGAAGTACATATGTTAATATCAATTTGCAAGTCATTCAGTTCTGCCAGGGTTGATAATTCTATCCTAATTTATAGGTATGTCTGAAGACGATAGAACTCTTCTTATCAATCGAGTTAACATTATTTTCCATGCAGCCGCTACAGTCAGGTGAGACAACTGTGATTTTTATATTAATCCTTGTTTTTCTTTTTGGTTCCCCGTGTGAAAGTCTAGATGAAACCTTCGGGAAGTAGCCCCGGATGCCTTTCTATTCAGCCCTGGATTCTGAAATTTGTCGTCGCATGGTAAAAACTACCGTCTGCCACTCCGCCTCCGCCATTTTTATTACCTTTATATCTGAATTACTTAGTCTGGCCATAAATACTGTTCCAATTAAAAATAAACAAAACATTGCTTTTGAATTTGGAATCTGTCATTTTTATACGATTGCTCATTGTGGTTTCTTATCTTCGCGCCAATATATTGTAAAATATTTTGTGATATCAAAATGGAGTGGGGTGATAAAGAGAATTGAATCGCTGTGATTGCATTACATAAAGTAGGCATGGAGCCAAATACAATTGTTAAACCTTTATGTTATTTACCTTAATGTTTGTTATACGCTTGGTATTAGTCAAATATTTATGTACCGGGCTATTGATTGGTACAATGTAACCTCCTATGTTCGTGATACAAAAAGATCTGGCCGTCCACGTAGTGTTCGTACAAAGAAGGCGATCAAAGCAGTAATGGAAAGAATTCGAAGAAATCCTGTCCAATAGGACAATATTTTACCTCGGGAGATAAAGATAGCAACTAGAACCATGTCGCGTATTTTAAAAAATGACATAAGACTTGCAGCCTATAGGAGAAGCACTGGTGATTCCTTAATTGATAATTGAAAAAGAACAGGGTGGTAAACTCAAAACAACTACTTAAGCGGTATGCAAAGGAATGTCACAAAAAAAATTGGTTCACGGATGAGAATTTTTTTATAATTGAGCAATATTTTAACAAACAAAAGGACCGTACTTATGCTAAAAGGTCTAAAGATGCTTCCCAATTAGTCAACAAAGTATAACGTGGGCATTATCCGACTTCAGTGATGGTTTGGTGGGGTGTTAGCTATGAAGGGGTGACTGAGCCATAGTTTTGTGAAAAAGGTATCTAAACTTCAACACAAGGGTATCAAGATGCCATTCTTGAGAAGGTGGTTAAGCGCCTTAACTACACCATGTTTAATAACTAAGAATGATCCTTTCAGCAAATCTCGGCGTCGGGTCATAAAGCTCGATCCACCCTATCTTGGTTAGAAAAGAACGTTCCGGATTTCATCAGAGCTGAAGACTGGCAGTCATCTAGTCCTGATCTTAATACACTGGATTATGATTTATGGTCAGATTTAGAGAATAAGGCTGACTCTAAACGTCATGACAATTCGGAGTCCCTGAAACAATCCATACGATTGGCAATGAAGAATGTTCCCATAGAAAGAGTGCGGGCTGCTATTGATAACTGGCCATAACGTTTAAGGGGCTGTATTGAAGCCAGTGGAGACCATTTCGCTTTATACATATATTCTTATATATAAAAATGAATCGCTAAATGTCTTGATAAGCGCGAAACTCGAGAACGGCTGAACCGATTTGGCTGATTTCTTTTTTGTTGTGTTTGTTGAAGTCTGGGGAAGGTTATTACGTAGAGAAAAATTAAAAAAATTGTCTGAAAAAGTCTAAAAACACCACTTTTCTATATTCTCATACAAAACATTCGTAATAATATTTAAAAGTCAATTTGAACTTTAACACCATACCATAAAGTTTAAATGTTAGTGGACGGGTTCCGGGAAGGCAAAACAATTATTGAGTGACGTATAAATATTAATGTCAATATTTGTCAATTTTTATACATATAGCATTAAGGCCAGGTTGCTTCAAACAATTTTCAAAAAAATCTGACGGGGAAGCTATTAACATTAAAAAAAAACAATGTGAATTTGTTTTAGAGCAGTAGGGCAGTACAAGGTCTGCCGGTACAGCTAGTTTTTAATAGTTATATATTAATATATTAAACTAACACACTGTAATATTAATAAATGTTACGTACAATAAATAATGTTGTTTTGTGTGTAAAAATATTTATGTCAAGACTAAGTATATAAATTTATCCAATAAAAGCTCTACCATCTGGACCCGGCTTGGCCAAATATCCTGGGTTGCTGCAAGCCTGGCCTCGCGATCTGGATTTCCTTAATCAGTAATCAAATTACTTCGTTTTTTTTAGGTTCGATGATCATCTAGCATATGCCATAAAACTCAATTTAGGAGGCACCGTGCAAATTATTGAACTGGCTAAACAAACGAAAAATTTGTCAGTAAGTTTTATAAATAGATGTAGATAATTTACGTTCTTTTCTTTATATATTTAACGTTTTGTGTGCCTACAAACATATAACACCCCTCCTTTTGCGTCGGGCTTTAAAATAGATTCAATCTCAGAACATATGGAACATTGTTTCTATATTTATATCTTCAAGATATCCCACGGTGTTAATCTTTTTAACCTCTGATGGAAAATGAGGGGTGTTATAAACTTAGCGCGTGTATCAGTGGCTCTGTGTATTTGTCTGTCTGTCTGTGGCATCGTAGCTTTATATAACTACTTAAACGATTATGATTTAGTTTTATTGTTAGAAAGTTAATTAGATCGAGAATTTTCTTTGCTATGGTTGAAGATAATATTTTTAAGCTATTTCTATTGCTTTAATAAACTAGAAATTTAGAACCCTCTAACTTCATTGACACAATAACACGTAGACTGGATGTGATGCTGCTGGGTCATCTGGAAGCAGCAGGATGCTCAACTCTTCACTAACTTACAGCAGAAGTATCGCGTTTGAGCTCATTGGAATGCTCTCAATAAATAGGTTCCAAATAGATTATATAATTAAGTCGGAAAGTGTTTTAAATTTTAATTTAATGGTTATTTTTAGGTCCTAGTTCACGTTTCTACTGCATATTCCAATTGCGATAGAAATCCGGTGGACGAGGTCATGTATCCAGCTTTCGCAGACTGGCGCGACACTTTGGAATTGTGTTCCAAGCTAGATCCGCATGTTCTTGACACTGTAGCCACTAAGTAAGTCGTTTCACGGTAGAGTAATCTAATATAAAACCCGCGGATCGAAGTAAAGGAATATACTTTCTCTTTTCGTAACCTCATTCACGTTCATATTCTATATTATGTTTTTAATCGTGATTTAATTCTGTAGCATTCCTTCTTGACATACAAACTGTATAAGTTATTTAAAATCAGGAGATCGCGATGCGTCAGCTCGTCAGGTCGTAGAATGTTTATGTTCTTCTGTTTGAGAATACATCAAGGTGCAAAATCTTTGTCCGTCCAAGCCGAGGTGTGTATCCACAGCGGCGCCCTTGCGTTGGCGCCCAATCCATATATTCGCTGGCTGCACACCTCAAGTGCCTGCCTAAGGCAAAGTTACCAAGGCCTGTCCCGTCCAACAGCGTTTCATCCTGCCAAAAAAGAGAACCTGCTCTTTCATCGCCACACCACTATAATGCTAGTTGAATGTCTCAAGTGAACTACGTTCTGTAACATTTACGAAGTTAATATTTCCAGGTTCATCGGCAGCTGTCCAAACACGTACGTATTCTCTAAGCAACTCGCCGAGCACGCGGTGTATGAGCAGAGAGGGCTACTGCCTGCCGTCATCGTCAGACCTTCCATCGGTGAGTTAGGAAGAAAGAATTTAAAAACAACTAAAAAATAGATCTTTTATGTACAATAAAACAAAGTCGGGTTTGTTCGAAGTGTTAGAACATTTATAATTCGGAACGGCTGCACCGATTTTCAAGGTGTTTGATTTGTTGTATTTGTCTCCGTCCTGAGTAGAAAATTTGACGAAATAATAAAATAAAAGAAACTATATTTTACAATACAAAATGTTCTTGGGTTTTGTAACTGTCTAACATTCAATGTTCATCCCATCGATACGGTAAACTCTCCCGTCAAATTGAAGAACGGATTTACATAAAGGTTTCGAATCGACAAGATATATCCACAATATTCGAATAATGGCGTATTTTAGATTTTACAAATGTAGAATAATGTTAGTAATGAAAAAGTTTTGCCATATATAATGGTTGTCAAATATTTATGCGTGTGTTCAGAAATTATTTCCTGTAAGTTGAGGAAAATATACCAAAATATTTATTTACTTTCATTTTACTTTCATACAATCATAAATTTAGTTCGGCTAATTAATGACACGACACGATATTCATTGAATGTCAGGTGGGACGAAGTGCGACAGCTCAGATATAATTTATGTGTCGGGGAAGACATCTTTCTCTGGGCTCGTGCCCAGTGGGCGCGGCGCGACGGCGCTGTGGTGAATTGCCAATGCGCAGAAGTAGTCACCTTGCGGTTTTTAGTCGATACAAGCAACCCCCCTGTGCGGCTGGGACGGTCCTATGAGGATTTTCCCCAAGTAAAAAAAAAGCTATAATTTATATACTGGAATGGAATACGCTTCCTGCGTCTGTTTTTCCAACATCTTATGACATGGGAATTTTCATGACGAGTGAATCGGTATTTGTTGTATGAGCGCGCTCCATCATCGCCCTCATTATCATTTTCCCTCGGGTGTTCGATTGAGGTCAAGTGCAAGCCATGTTTGATTCGCACACACACACACTTAATATTTTACGGAAGTATTAGGAACTCATAACAGTAACAATCGTAGATGGACATCACATCTATGCAACAAAACGCTTGCGTGATTAAAAATACTAGTAGCGCCATCTAGTATGTGCGAATTGAACTATATTTCCGAACAAAACTGAATTCACACAATTCTATTTAATTAAACATGCCTATTTGTAATAAAAAAAGAAATAATTGAGGATATTTATATTATTTATACAAAATTTTCAGCTAGAAATAATTATTAGCAAAAGACAAGTTCTTTAACACTGCAATTCAACCAGGTGTTCAGAGAAGAGAAACTCGACCAAACCTGCATCCCGCTCCCTCCCGAGCTCGGACGAGAGAGTGCTTTTCAGCGCGTCCAGCTATGCACTTAAATATCTCCTGCGCAATTGACAGTTTCCGTAAACTGGACCTCGATTTTCTTAATCGGTGTTGAAACAGTCCCGTGGCCGAATCCGGCTAGGACATCATCATCATTATTGTATCTGACTTTGCCTGTTTCTATGCTCACAGAGGCATGTATCTGTACAGGCTCCAACTATAGTCGACACGCGAGTTGAGTGCAGCCTAGTTGGGACTGAAGAAGGAGCGGGCGCGTCACAAATCCGCCCCTCCCGCCACTCGCCCTCAAGTGGTGTTGTGCCCGACAGCTGTCACACGGATATCGATCAGAGATGGGCAAAATATAATCTGATTGATTATTAACGGTTACAAAATGTAGTCGTAATTTGAATTTTCTTGCTCTGTAATCATGATTAAATCCATTTAAAACATTAAGAAATCATAAATGTGTATGCAATCTAAGATTTTGTAATGTTTAAAAGATAAATGAGCAAAATGCAGTCATATTAATGATAAAAAACGTGAAATGTAATCGTTTATCATTTTCATAAATCTGATTACATTTTGCCCATCTAAGTTATCGACGCTCAATTTAAATTGTTATAAATTTACTTTCAACATTATTTAATTGAAAAATTATCAACGGTAGGATAAACATGCTAAGAATAAAACAAGAGTAAAATTTGCAAAAAGTTTGTTTTTAAAATACCAAGCAAATACTATTTAATAATAGGTACTATTTATTTAATTTACCCTAATTAAAGATTTGTGGCTATTGCACTAGCGGAATTTGTTTGCTAATGTTTATTACTTCTGGTCGAGTATTGAATGAACGCTTATTAGTAATAGTGCTATTGTACATGCCTTCATCTAATTCATCGACATAATATCGACGTTTATTAATTAGGTAACAACACTAGCAAGTCCCTGAGCTCTGCACTCACCTTGCGCGCTGACTATACAGACATGTTTAAGATATTAAACTTATATTAAGATTATTAAGATATTATTATTAGGTTGATTTAATTAGATGATTTATTACATGAAATAATAGAAATTATACTTAAATGCAAGGCTCGTTGAGGTGACTCGTTAAGTGGGCGGCTTATTTGATAACTTTTGAAATGAAATGTCGCGAGTTAAATATTGTGTATTTGCAGTGTTATCATCTCACTCCGAACCCGTTACGGGATGGTTGGAAAACTTGAATGGTCCAGTTGGCTTCTTTATTGGATTCGGAAAAGGTAATTGTACATCCAGTTTTCGTACATATATATGTTTTGATTCCCAAGACTACTGCTAGATGGCGTTATTTGGACTTCAGCAAACACACTTGCTCGGTAGCCGGCAAAGGGTTAAAAAAAATACGTTGTTCTTTGGGAATTACTGTTACGCATTGAAGAATATAAATTGCAAAGTTTTAGTAAAGTCTAAGCAAACTTAAAGCTACGTCTATAAATATCAGCTTTATTCCTAGTCGGGATGTGAGTTACCGAAAACTGTGACTTCGCAGACCAGCACGTGGTTTTGCTATGGAAGAGAGAGCGTAGAACAAGTTTAAATTGTTCTTCAGAACATTCGCCATGATACAGACGGTAGAAAACGCTCGATGGAGCAACATCTCTATCCAACTGGAGCTGTTCAAGATGCTCAGAAATGCATGGATTGTTCACAATACGGGCAACTCTATTCTGCAACCTATCCAGAGCATCGAGTAAATTGTGGGTAGAACCGTTCCAAAAATATAAACATAATTCCATACAAGGCGTGACCTGGGCTTTATACAATAGATACAGATGATCGGGCGTGAAAAACCGACGCACTCTATTCAGGATACGTGAAGTCGTGAAGATGACTCCCTATATGATCCTTGAGGTTAAGATCACAGTAAATATCTACACTTAATGTACTTAGGCTGTTGCGCACAGCAAACGGTATATTCTGGAAAGAAGGAAGGAGGGAAATGAGGCTTTTTACAAGAAAAAGCATGCATCTGGGTTTTTTGGCATCGGACTCAACCAAATTCCTGTCACCCTAAGAAGAAATGAGGACCAATCGAGTAGTTACTTAGTATTAACGCATTCAGCGGATGCAGAGACTGGCGCAAAAAAGCAGTGGAATGCATCATAAAAACGCGATCTCTCGAAGACTCGATTGTTTTGTTAAATGCATTCCCAGAATAGAACTGCCGTAGTTTAAAACTCAGTCGTGAAATTAAAGATCTTGGCAAATGCCACTAGTTTAGTTTATACCTTCTCATTTAAATAGATTTGGCGGCTCTTTTGTCTGCTGAGCATACCAAATCAATATTGTGTCTGTTGCGAATAATATCCATAAAAGTATAACGAATAAAATTTCACTTTAAATTCCTGGTTTCCTCTCCTTGTTATGTTTCCTTCGTCTTCTTCCTGATTATTTCTTTTCATTCCCAATATTTTAAAATCATTAGAGAAAATAGTATGCAGAAAATCTCTATATCAAGTATAATTGTTTGTGTAATGTAACTTGTATTTGTTCAAAGGTATTTTACGAAACATGTATGGAAACATGGACATCTCGTGTGATTATATACCAGTTGATTACTGCGTGAGGAACATTATTGCTACATCTTGGATTAGAGGAATTAACAGGTCTATTTTTTTAAATAATTAGTCTACTGCCCTCATCGCTACTCCTGGGGTGCAATTTGCGCGGTTGGCTATCAGCTCATCCCCACATTTTAAGGCTGATCAATTCTTTAGGATCTCTAGAACCTTCTTGCCGCACATTTTAAGGTTTTGGTATGGGTTTTTAGGCGCAATATTTATTTTTAATTATTTATAGTAGAAGAACATAATTTCTGCCAACGTTCACATTTGCCTCACGAATTAACTTTTGTGCCACTCGAATTATATCCTGTAATGTTTCGAAATTGACTGAAGTAAGTTTACACCTAAATTTGGAGAGAGCTTATTTCCGATCCGCTACTACTTTTGAAAGATATGGAGACCAGTAAATTTCAGGGCGAATTTATTTTCTGGGTCATGACATATTTTTACCCGTATTTTAATATCTCCTACGATATTAATGTAGTCTATAAAGAAGTCGTAATTTTTCTGTAAATCTTCCGTTAAACAAATATTGGAATAGTATTTATCTAATACATCTTTGTGACCCGGCTAGTCTGCATTTTTAAAGGATCTTTTTATAATTTTCTCTGGAGATGAAACATAGTAATTTTGATCATTCGATGATCGTTACCTAATCTTTCATTAAGCACTGTCCACTAATATTTTAACGGTATGTTTGACGAGGCCGGAGTTATGTCAGGAGCTGATTTCTGTACTAGGCCGTCGGCTACCTTAACGCGTGTATATTCTCCATTATTCAGCACGATAAAATAATTATTTAGTGTTGCATCAAAGATTTGGTCTCCTCTTTGATTTGTTTTTAATGACGTTATTATGGTGGCTGTTGAAATCGCCTAGTATCAATGATTTATTATCCATTAATGCGAATAGGTTTTCCCAGTCTGAGTGCGTTGTACGTGCTTTTGGAGGGCAATACACTGAAAGCATATTCTCTATTTTGTCGGAATTGTAAGCCTTAATGCTAACGAGTTCTATATAGCTACTGATTACACCGTAGGTTTTGTAAATGTGATTTTATTGACTTGTGAGTTAATACAGCGACACCGCCATAAGAATCATTTCTGTCTTTTTGATAAATATTGTGTCCATTAATTTTCATATTATATTCAGAGTTCAATCTAGTTTTATTATGGATATTTTTGCAATAAAAATAATACTAACTCTATTAATTTCGATAGAGTAAGTACTACGAGCATTCCACCGAATGATATTAAGCTTAACTAAGTTTTTGTTGTTAGCTATTAAAATAATCTAGGATACATTTCAAATTTGGCCAGACTGTAATATTATATTATCATAAACAAGTAAGATCAATTATTCTACACAACATTATATCACACTATACATTTTAATTTGCACACTAGCTCCTTGTAAGAACAACATCTCCTTCAGACTTGCCAGTAACTCTTGAAAATTGATATCTTTTTCTTTTTTTATTCAAAATCTGAGGCTCTGTTTGTCTCCCTATCATTACTATGAGTTTCTATCCAATGAAGGTTCTCAGTTAAAAATCTTCGAATTCTTAGACATTCCGCTTTTATTGTTACCTTTCCTTGGCGGGGCAGTTTTCGGTACAGTAGCATAAGAAGTATTGCTTTCTGAATGAATTTCGACTGCTTCTTTAATTACTGGAAATGGAGGATATACATTCCTAGACTCAACGTATTCAATATGTGGAGGGTCATGAGGTGGAACATATAAAGTTAGGGCTTTTCGGTATTTACAGTTATGGTTTGCCATTATTTCTCTGATTTTTATTTCCTTTATAAATACATTGCCATATGCCCTCCTCCACAGATTACGCATTGGTATAGTTGTATTTCACAGTTTACATGGTGTAGCTACCATTTGGGGCTTCTTATATTGACAGAAAAACAGCTTCTTACTTTATGATCTAGCTTCTAACAGCGGGAACACTGTGATGTAAAATATATTTCGGCGCGCTTGCATTTTAACGTCGGTGTTGCCAACTTGTAAAATTGAGGTGTCAGAACGAACACCGAACACAGGGGAGGCGGCCATATTGCAATAACTGCTAGTCTACTGACGAACGTAATAAAGTGCGCACGCGACCACGTGCTCGGTGGACGTTAAAGTAAATCCAACAAAATCTAGCTAATCATTGATCCTTTTACTATTGTTCTTAGTGATTCCTTGAATATTAGACGTAATTATCAAACTAATGCCTATATTTCATTGAAATACCGTCTCCAACCCGATAATCCACGCCTACCTTCAAGATGGAGAATACTCCTGATAACGGCCAAAAGACTTTATATACATAAGGTAATATGTTAATTTTGAGATCTCATTATGTAACTAGGTAGAAATAATCATTCAATATTTGACTTTCGATTTTCGACATCTTTGATCACACCATATAACATATTTTTCCACAAATCCTTGAATTTTCCAAATTTAATCTAAAAAGGTTTTGCCGTTTTCCAACTTTGAAGTAGTTAAGTCATTATTTGAATCTACCTGCACTTTATACGATTTTAAATACAATATTCTCGATATATCTACATATATAATTTTTTCCTTAAATAATTTCACCATTGCAAATTGTTTAGGTAATTTTTCTTTGCACGATATACATATATAGGCAACTCTAAAACGCGTTCTCCTACTTTAATTATCCTTTCTTTGAACTGTATTTCAATTGCTTTTTCTTCATCATTATTTCTTCTTTTCCATTGTTGCCTACCACAAATGATATCACAATTGACATCCTTCTCTGATTTTACAGTTCTGTTCAGAAAATCAATTTCGGTTTCATTTATAACATCTACATTCATCAAATCACAACTCATTAAAACTATCTTATGAGGGCACGGCCCGCTAGCTGTCGCTATAGCCAATAGTACCACTGTACAATTATTCTAACCAGTGACACGCTCAACTCACGCGCGTGCCGCTATGACAATTCAAATAATTGAATAAATATTGTTTTGCAGCCTCCAAGCAACGGACGATGTGCCAATATATAACTGTACTTCCAATGAACACTGTAAAATGCCATTTACAGAAATGTTCGAATTTAGTATCAAATTCATGGAGAATTATCCAGTAAAAGACATTATATGGACACATAATGTACGGTTTACGAACTCGGAAACCTGGTTTTACATAAATGTAAGTAGAAAACCGATTTAGTTTAGAAGAAATGGGCGATTCGATTAATTTTGTAAAAATGTATTACCTAAAAACCATATAAATCACTTATACGCGTCAAAAATTAATGTAATAGTATTTTCTTAAGTAATTCACAAGCACGTGCTTGACTCCAATCACACTTAGTAGAAGGCGAGACCTACGGTGGACCGCGTTCACCGAAAAAATGCCTATTCACTCTTCTTTTAAACGCTCCCAGATAGGAAGAACGTCGATAAATAAACGCTGGAAGTGTGCTTCATTATTTTGCGGAACGCATTATGAATAATGAAGCGAATAGAACAACATTCAATTTTAACAGTTTGCAGAGAGCTGACGCTTCGTGATCTCCTTATGGCATCGCACCGCCGCCGCAACGTATCGTGTGCACTGACTCTTAGGGATACATTATAATAATTAATTGGGTCACGATAACTAATATTTTTAGTTAAAATGTCAAACCATAACACTCTTTCTCCATAACATAGAAGTCTGATATACTTCAGAGCTAAAAGGGAATGTATCTGCATTCAGGACTGTTTCTTATTAAAATTCAAATGAGAAAAAAAATCAGGTGTAGATATTGTATGCGCGTGGTAGTACTAGTACAAATCATTAAACATTGGCCATTAGGCAAGTCGTTAGAAAATACATTAATAATTTGCCTGATTTTCGGCTTTCGGTTACGACACGGAGACCAGTACGACTTCCGGAGTGAATAAAACTCATCGCAACATCGCGAGTTGTGTCGCTTGTTAATCGCTCAAGCGAATGCCCAAATATGACACCTCGCGTTGCTCAAATACAGTGCAAGGTGACTTTGTCGATCCAGTGTACACATAGCGCCGCCTGCATTCAACTCGCGCGTGGACTATACATCTTTCCCTGTTTCAGTTCATGCGGTCGCAGTTGTTGCCCGCTATTCTAATCGATACAATCCTTTGGATATTGGGGAAGAAACCAATGTAAGTGTATATGCAGCTTAGAATTGTACGACATGTTTTTCTAATGATAACCCAGCTGACGCTTGACCTCAATTGCACCTGATGAAAGCTTTAATGAGGTCGATGATGGGACGCGTTCGCACAACGAAATCCTCTTCACTGATTAATTTTAATCTTTCATATAATATGATAAGGACTCTGGTGTGTGCCAGAGTTGTCCGGCGCTAGGGAAAACAGGTTCCCATATTACACAGCTGGAAAATGAATGCAGCGAATTCCACTCCTTGGCAGAACCCGATATAATGTAGGAGGCAAATCGCTTCGTAAAAGTAGCAGGGATGGGATATCAACGGTTGTGATGACACCGCGTTTTTGGATAGAATTATTCACCGTAATATGGGAATGAGAAATAACGATTCAGAAATGGCTAACAATCTCAGCCCCGATTGTGTGTCTCTCGCGTTCAATATGCTCTACTAACTTGGACGACGACTTTCTCGCGATCCCAGCTTGTCTGATCCGTGTAAGCGTTATTCGGTATCGATATTATATACTCTATTCACAGTGCCCTTTTAAATAAATGAGCAAAATATATAATATACTCCAATAAAATAGAAATTAATTAAATTGAGCTACTTAAACGATAAAATTGGGAGCGTGCGTATCTCGTGAATAAAGAAAAGCAAAGGACCGTGCTAATACGACATGGTGACACAGAGGTCGTGACCCCGTAGATCCCAAGCACCATTTATTAGTTAAATGGTTTGATTAGTTTTTACACGGATTTTTATAAGTAACCCGAGTTGATACCGCATGCAAACGAAACAATTCTTGTAGCGCGTGCTTACTCCCTTAGCGGCGCGCCCAGATTGAAGTGCGGTTAGGGAATTTTCTTGACCTGCTCTTGCGCGCATATCACGCCACTTTCAACGACCAATAAGAAAGCAGTGTTACTATCACTCGACTTTCAAAAGCCAACCAAACCTGAGGGCTGCGACTGTTGCCTAGCAACCAAGTGCGTCGTACATTCCTTTCATTTTACATGACTATAACATTTTGATGTTCATGAATTGTATAATTTTCTAATGTATGCTGGTAATGTTATCGTGACAACAATTAGCCCCTTTCGGGTCAGACAGGCTATATATTACACTCGTTATATTTTTTTGATTTGAAATGAAAAATATGTTTTGGAAAATCAACTTCCAAGGCGGTAAAATAATATATTGTCATTTTCATACGGATAACGCCCGGTTAGCACGGCTAGGCATTAATAAATTGTCGGTTCATTTCAGGTTAATTAAAATCCAGAGGCGTATATTTATATCATCCCAGGCGTTAAAGCGTTTCAGTAGCACATATTTCATATTCCCGAATGGCAATTTCCAATCACTCCGTGCTCGCCTAAAGAAGGAGGACAAAAACCATTTCGACTACGATTTGAGTCAAATTGATTTTGTTCTGTACTTAGAAGAATTATTTAAAGCTGGTATGAAATATATTTTGAAAGAGACCGAGGATGGTATAGAAAATTCAAAAGCTCATTGGAAAAGGTTAGTAAAATATAAAGTACGTAGAAGTTTGGTGAAGCAACTATATAATCTGCATCTTGAAGCATGAATTGGGTTCCCGCAGTGCTGCTCCGTAGCGACAGTCCAGCAGCGTGCCGCTCTGCATGCTGGATACGGCAAGGCGTCCGGCGTGCCAAGCTCTGTCACCTTTCCATATCATTTCATCATCACCTTTCCATCCCAAAAGGGAACTAATGTCGACAGTTGTGAGACGAAAAGTGGCCTTCTTCGGATATAGACATAGAGCATCGCAATATAAGTTTGCTGGGTTGATCCTCGATGGTAAAATTCCGGGGTAAGAGAAGCCCTATCTGAGACGGAAATGGCTGGACGACATCAAACAGCGGACCGGACTGAGCTTTCCTGTTTTGAAGAGCACAGTTTGGGCCCGGAAGAGGTTTTGCCTAGTGACTTTCACACTACATCATAAAGATGGCAATCATTGATAATTTATTTTCATTCGATCTTGGGAAATAATACCACATATGGATTCCAATTTAAGTTTGATAACTTTTCAGAGATATGACTCTATATAGAGTCGATCGTTTGTTTTCTATCTCGTAAGTGTGATGAAAACCATCGTATACATGCGTGTGCCTTTTGGTCATTACATACTTGGCACACTAGTACTATAATTTACTATACTTACTTTACTTCTTTTTTTTTGTTTTCAGGGTCAAGCGTTTCGTTTTCATATTCAGAACTATATTTTATTCTTGCATACTGTACTGGCTTGCGAAGAAGATATTCTTCTGAACAGATGACACATTTCTTCTATTACTACCATTTTCTAAATATTTCACAATATAGTGTTAATTATATTTAAAATCTGTCAAACAATGCTGGCTTAATTTTAATTATGTTAAAAAATCAGGGAAATTGTTTTACTGTTTGATTGCTTGTTAATTGTAATAAAGGGTTTCTGAGCAAATTGTCGTATTATTGTTTAATGTTTTCTATGACATACACGTGACGCCAAGTGAAGGAACCGCGCGAGTTGAATGCAGTCGGGGGCTGAGGTGAAGAGCGGTCGCAGCACCCCCCCGCCATGCGTACCGCTCGCCTCTCATGCCCGTAGTGCAGTGTTGAGCCTGATGGCTGGCGCACGTGTGTCGATAGCGTAACGCTCAATTTAAATTCATTGTTTTTAAATTGACTGAATCGAAAACACCTGGTTCAGTTACAATGAAATATAAAATACTATTCAAATATGTAATAGTGTTTTTTGATCCCGAAAAATAATCAATTGTAGGTTAAAAATGATAAAAACTAAAGTTGTAAAGAACGCAGATCGTAGTAATTCTAGTCTTTTCCATTAAAAAAGTAAGTAACGGAAATATCAAGCGAATACTTTTGCTACAGCTACTGCATCGGCGGAATGCGATCGTTTATTCTTTATCTATACTAATATTATAAAGCTGAAGAGTTTGTTTGTTTGTTTGTTTGAACGCGCTAATCTCAGGAACTACTGGTTCGAATTGAAAAATTATTTTTGTGTTAAATAGACCATTTATCGAGGAAGGCTTTAGGCTATATAACATCACAATGCAACTATTTGGAGTGAAGAAATCATGGAAACTGTGAAAAAACGGGGAAAATTATTCATCCTTGAGGGCTTCCATTGCGTGCGCTGCGAAAATGGTTCAAGATATTAAAAATATATATATGAAAGAATTATTCCTCTTGAAATGATCTAAAAAAATGTCCGCGACAGTATATGTCTATCTTTTAAGATTAAGTCACTAGAACCGTTTTTATGGTAAACAAATTTGATCGAAATTAATGCATTATTTGTTAAGAGTTGTATGAACGTAATAATATTAATCTTTATCCAAATAAATGTGTTGTTGATTAAGAGTATTTAATTGTAAACAAAATTGTCTTTGACATCACTTAATTTCAATGAACATCTTAGAAGATATTACAAAACCTTATATAGCAAAACAACGTTTGCCGGATCAGCTAGTACAATATATAAATTTTTACACCGGCTCGACATAGTAACTACAGAGTTTATTAATGTGATAATAATTTCTGAATAAATTTTATAAAACAAATAAATGTGTTTGAATATAAAAAACTATGTTTTATTTCTTCTGTAATTCACAAATTGATATTTAAAAATAATAATAAATAATCATACGAAAATATTCACAGCTAGATTAAAAACAAAATTGCTAAAGTTCAAATTTTGGTAAAGCAGCAAGTTTCTACGAAAACCAACAAAATGGATTAAAAGTGTATTTTTACAGAAGTGAACAAAGTTTCTTGTGAGGATCATTATTTTGTAGGGCATGTAAGAAATGTTAAATTTTCTCTATGGACTACAATTTAATTGTTTATAAGGATTTTACAGCGCTTGGAAACTAATGAATACTATTCTCCAGTAATCAATTTCCACAATTTTTTCCACGGCGGAAAAAGAGGAGATATCATTAACGTCCCTCAAGCGCGCCGCCCCGATTCAGGCGTGAGCGGTGTGCGATGTGTTCCCGCGCCCCGCTCCAATGACAAATCAAGGAGATGAGGGGAGGGTGGCACTTTACATCTCTTCCCACCAAATGCGTTAGGTATACGCGGGGGTGGCGATTATTTAACTACCCTTTGCCAGGTAGGCGGGGCCTGCAGAAGGCCAGACGTCGCTGGGTGCCGAGGATGATAGCTCAGCCTTGCTCTTGGCGCTCGGCAGGCGGAAGAAGGAACACCACGGGGGACGGCCCTCACCAACCCCTGAAGGTCCGTTAGGGATTTCCCCCGGGTTACCAAAAATATATATAGTATACGGAACTACGGCTCCGTGTATATATCTAGATGTACACAGTTGTGTATCTACGGTTCTTTGGATCTGCGTAAGTGCGGCTCTGGGTATCCTCTATGACTGTCTATGGGATCGGAGCCTCTAAACGATTGAACCGACCTTTGATTTAGTGTGTTTCCGATTGTAAGCTGACTTGACTGAGAATGTTCTTAGGCATGATATAAGAAAGTGAGCTCTTGTCTAGTTGTTGAAGGAATATGAACCGCTTCTGTTGGTTTAATCCATCCATCCACAGTAGCAGATCGTCTTTGAGCTCATTGGAATGCTCACAATGAGTAGGTTGCCAATAGACACAATCGAGTTGTTTGGTCTATAAAATTTAATTCACGATTCGGTTTGTATATCGCTGATCGACAGTTACATCACCCAGGGCCTCTGGCCTTGCTTAAAAATGTTGAAATAGAAGACGTGATGCCACTGTACATTTCCTGAGTATTGTGTTTGCACGGGTCGGCCGCAACTAATAGGTCAATCAATGCAAAAACTAATGCCAGTCATGGAGTACTTTGTTATTTTAACATTATAGTATCACTAGCCTCCGCCCCTGACTTTGTGCGTGCCGCTGCACACGCTCCTTCCAGAGCTCTCCCCAAACATTTGACCCGCTCTGAATGCGGCTGCGACTGCCGCGAAAGATACAAGCAAGACTTAAAATAAATAATATTTAGGAATTATTAAACTAAGAATTATTATTTATTATATTACTAGCAAACCCGGCGAACTTCGTTTCGCCACCAGATGGCTTCGTTTTGGTTTTTAGTTAGCGTTTGAAAGAACGTGCGCATAATAAATGTCACATGAAAATAACTGAGCAGAGTACAATGAGTAGCTGTCAAACAATGTATAACGCATCGGCGCCATCTACTTAAAATATTGGTGCGATCTGCTCCTCCACCATGCAAAATCATATTGGTTTGTAGTACATGATATGTATCAGAGATGGCGCTGTATCTGAAAATGATATTCCCCGTTTTCCTGCTTTTCTGTTGAAATTTTTCCTGAATTTTGTTTGCTATAAACCTTACGGAGCCCGAGACCTTTCCAACGCATGCAAAACCGTGGAAATCGGTTCGTGCGTTCTGGAGTTATAGCGTCAGGAAGGAAAAGCGGACGTATTATCATATAATAGATTTTAGTGGCTCTGGTGGCTTAGTGGATAAAGAACCGTTTTATCCATGCGCGGCAACGCGAGAGATCGTAGGCTCCTATCCCGTTACGAACCTGTGGGTTTTTCCAGAGTAATAACTGATTTAGGCATCACATGTAAATACACATTTTTTTGTTTTCATCACATTAATATAATTTTACGCACGGGTAAAACATATACAGAAGATATACACTAGAAATAATTTATATGACAGAACAACGTCTGCCGGGTCAGCTAGGATACAATAAACATAGCTGACACTTATATGTATTTACACGTCTAAATTACATATAATTTGCCGGCACAAGCTGCCCTAAAATCTTCTTCATGAAACACTCGAACAGACAATTGGCGTAGCTTGTCTTTGAATTTTAAGGGGGTTGTGTAAAAGGCCATCCCTCACTCGCCTCAAATCTAATGTCATTGCGGCGGAGCACGGGAACCCATCACACACCATTCTCGCCTGGATACGTTGGGCGGTGTGCTCACTCAAGTGCGCTCAATCGCGTAATATCTTATGAAGGAAGGCATTCGGTGAAGGTCATTCTCTTACGTCCCATTCTACATGGGCGCCGGGTGGGATTTTTTGGGTTGGTAATTGCCTCCCGATCTTTTTCCGCCGCGTTATCCTAACCTATCACCCTGAATCCAAGGCATCCTTAAAATTTTCCACACGAATCACTTTCCCTATGAGTGAAAATTGCACGAAAATCCATGCTTTTTGAATTTATCGCGTACAAACATGCTTTGCTTTATAATATTACAGGTAGTTATATTTTTACACTAGCTGATCCGGCAAATGTTGTTTTGCTATGTAAGTTATTGTAATATCTTCTAAGATGTTCATTGAAATTAAGTGATGTCAAAGACAATTTTGTTCACAATTAAATACTCTTAATCAATAACACATTTATTTGGATAAAGATTAATATTATTACGTTGATAGAACTCTTAACAAATAATGCATTAATTTCAACCAAATTTGATACCATAAAAACGGTTCTAGTGAGTTAATCTTAAAAGATAGACATATACTGTCGTGGACATTTTTTTAGATCATTTCAAGAGGAATAATTCTTTCTTAAATATATTTTTTGTATCTTGAACCGTTTTTGCAGCGCACGCAATGAAAGCCCTCAAGGATGAATAATTTTCCCCGTTTTTTTTCACATTTTCCATTATTTCTTCGTTCCTAATAATTGCATCGTGATGTTATATAGCCTAAAGCCTTCCTCGATAAATGTTCTATTCAATTCAAAAATAATTTTTCAATACGAACCAGTAGTTCCTGAGATTAGCGCGTTCAAACAAACAAACAAATAAACAAACTCTTCAGCTTTATAATATTAGTATAGATATATTGATTTGGATTTATTAATTCGTCCGTAATTATTTTAAACAGGTACGGACGGCACTTTCGTTATATTTTCGCAATTCACTCTTTAAGCGTCACTTTGATACGTCGTGCGTAAAGGCAGGAATTGATTTTAATCAATAGTTTTTGGACAAACTTGAAAGCCATGGGTTTCCTTGAAGATAAAGATTTGGAGGGAATGCCGTCGATTCCAGATTTCTACAAAGGGAAGACGATATTTCTCACTGGAAGCTCCGGTATGATCCACATTATATTTCTACCAGCGATATCAACTAGCGAAGGTTCCAGTCTAGCTTTTAAATCATTAAACAATATTTAAAATAAACCACTTTTAAGTCATTTCATTTACTGGTTAGCTGGTTGATTACTTTTTATTTTACTGTTTTTCGTGTTGCCGCATTTTCAAAAAGTAATTTGTCATATTTGTAACAAAATTATAACTGAAATAAGCCCGAACACGATATATTTGCTATATGTCTGTCTGACTGACCTTGCACCATCATCGAGTCTATTCCAAATTTACTTAAAGTATCTCATCTGAATGCTTATTCGATATAATCGCTTTTATTAATTAAAAGTGATTTATTGGTGTCAGTTAACACGTTGAGCTCGGCGACAATAAACTTTCCATTTAGCCCTGAGTATCTAAGTATTTCCAAAATGTACTTTGCCTGCCATGATTCCTTTCTAAGTGACTACTGCAGCCTCTAATAGAAGTTCCAGCAAAGTATTTGGATCTCGTTTATTATATGTTAGGTTTGAGTATTCCAGATTGCCCGCTCATTGCAGACTAATCAGGAAGTACAGCAATGTAAATGCCGAACAGGTCGTGTTCAGGAACTCAATTTTAATGGAGTCTGTCTTAATGTAGTGTGAAGGTCTGACCTTCATCCTTCATCATATTACACCTTTTTTACCAGGAGAAAAATCCATTGCGGACCGTCAGGGGGTGATGAGGGCCGCCCCCTGGTGTGTCGGACTCTCACCGACTAAAAAACTCCTGGGTATTCCTCCATCCGCATGGACACTGACCTTGGGCACGAGCTCGCAATCTGCTACGACCAGCGCGCGGTGGACCTTGTTAGGCCTCCTCAGAACATGGGACTGGCTGGAGAAAACCCGTCCCTGTCATCATCAGAAATGGGCGGTGTGCGGGAGTACGCTCACACCGCTGCCCTCGTTGACGGACAGTGGACTCCCTCAAGGACCACCGCCATCATATTAAATCTGAAGTAGCTTTGGCGTATGTCTATTTAGATGCAATATAGTCACATTATCAAACCAATATAAAAAATTGCACAGACTAAAAAACAATTAAGACTGTCAGCAGCAACGAAAACCCTATCGATACTCGCAGTAATCCTGCCGGCATGCCTTCATACTTCGTTTAAATGACCTAATATCATAGGATGACCGCCGGAAGACCATTGCACTGCGCAATTACTCGGCTGCAATAAGAGTTAGCGGACTTCTTAGTCCAAATCGGGATGTGAGTTTCTGTAATACTACTTTATTATGCAGGATTCCTGGGAAAAGTTTTAATCGAGAAGCTCCTATATTCATGTCCTGATCTGGACAGGATCTACGTATTGATCAGGAGCAAGAAAGGAGTCAGTCCTGATGAGAGATTGAAGAGAATGTACGCTTTAGAGGTAAATATCAAGTACAAGAGACGGCCTAAAGTTGTGAGTCGATTTCTGGCAGTCGCAACTGCTGACTCCTTACTGCCGGACACTGAAGAGCGCCCAAGACAACGTAATATCACACAATTGACTAATCTTTTCGCAATTTTCAACATACGATTCCAGTCAGTGCTTTTAGAGAGATACATGAGTAGCGGTATCCATTTTGAACTTATATGCCATATCAAACATGACCAGCAGTGAAGCTGATCACCGTTCTAAATGCACTAGTACACATACAACTTCTATTAGATGTCGCGTGGATTCCCTGATGATGTTATTCATCACCCGTGAGCATGTGATACCTAAATCTCTACTTTATCTGGAAAAATCCAGAAGTTAGTGGTAAGATTTGAACCCACGACCACACTAAGCCGTTACTAGGCTCACTACGACAAAGCTACAACAGGCGCCATCCTTATCATGATTGTATTATGTCATGCAGATGTTTGACAGACTGCGGCTGGAGAAGCCTGGCGTGTTTGAATCAAAAGTGTTCACTATAGCTGGCGACGTGTCTGAAGATGGACTCGGTAAGATTTCACTTGCACCAACACGCCACACATTTGGTGAATATTGACAACTAGGATAAGCTGAGTCTACTACGGTGTTCAATGTTCAATGGTTAATTTCCAACCAGCTGTGATGACCCGACACGGTCTCCAGGGTAGAAACTATTTTCCCTTTAGAAATTGTTTTCTATAAACGCCGAAACACATATTTTAATATCAATTTGCAAGTCATTCAGTTCTGCCAGGGTTGATAATTCTATCCTTATTTACAGGTATGTCTGAAGACGACAGAACTCTTCTTATCAATCGAGTTAACATTATTTTCCATGCAGCCGCTACAGTCAGGTGAGACAGCTGTGATCTTTGTATTCGTACTTGTTTTAAGTCTCTTTTTGGTACCTGCATGAAAGGCTGGATATTAATCTGTTAGTAGCCCTGGAGTGCTACGCTCCTACCGGCTACAAGCTCCTGGCATGTTCCTCTGTTCATCCCTGAATCTTGAACTTTTTTCTAGACCGAAGTAAACCCTACTGTCTGCCACCCCTCCTCCCGCCATTCCTTTTACTTTTGTTTTACAATTATATGGATTTATCTAATAAAAGCTTTACCATATGGTCCCAGATTGCCTAAATGTCCTGGGTTACCGCAAGTCAGGTCTCGAGATCTGCATTTCCTTAATCAGTAACCAAATTATTTCGATTATTTTTAGGTTCAATGATCATCTAGCATATGCCATAAAACTTAATTTAGGAGGCACCGTGCAAATTATTGAACTGGCTAAACAAACGAAAAATTTATCGGTAAGTTTTATAAATTGATTTAACTGCGTATAATGCTTCGTTATTTTAATATTGTGCCTAAAAATTAGTATGCTTGTGTTATATTTACGAACTAGTTGACCCGGCGAACTTCGCACATTAATGCCGTTACAATGAATAATTATTAACACAAATCAAAACACATAAATACCGAACAGAAAATGTTATGCAAATATATTTAATGTTTAACAGAAACTCACGAAAACAAATCACAAATACAAACTATATACGTTAGGAACATTTAAAGACAATGACAATAACAACTGACAGATGAATTGCGTTCTATTTTACTCACAACACATGTTTTCCAATAAATAATCAACGTGTCTTTTAAACATCACATCGGTGTATTACAGTCAGCTGGCATTCAAACTAGACCAATGTGAAACCTTTCTATTGCTTAAATCGACGCAAAATGTAGTGTAGCTGATTTCAATAGCATAACAAAAACATAGGAGCATATACCTGACGCTGCAACGTTATCTGGAAGCAACAGGTTACTAACTTACAACAGAAGATGATCTTTGAATTCACTGGAATTCTCGCAATGAATAGGCTACAAATAGATTGTATTATTGAGTCGGGAGAGAGATTAAATTTTTAATTTAATGGTTATTTTTTAGGTCCTAGTTCACGTGTCTACTGCATATTCCAATTGCGATAGAAATCCGGTGGAAGAGGTCATGTATCCAGCTTTCGCAGACTGGCGCGACACTTTGGAATTGTGTTCCAAGCTAGATCCGCATGTTCTTGACACTGTAGCCACTAAGTAAGTCGTTTCAAGGACGGATAATCTAATTTAAAACCCGCGGATCGAAGTGAAGGAATATACTTTCTGTTTTCGTGTCCTCATCCATGTTCATCTTCTGTCGCGTTGTTTCTTTAAATCTGTAGCGTTTATAGACATAGACAAGTAGTTAGAAGCGGCATATTAAACGGATCCTTAGATCATAGAATTTTCACGTTGTTCTAAGGTGAAAACCCGTGCCCGCCAAATCCAAGGTTCGTATCCATAAGGTTGCCTTTGCGTTGCCTCTTAACCCACATACTCGCCGTTTGAACACCTCCAGTGCCTGCCTAAAGTAAAATTATAGTGGCCTTTCCTGGTTTACAGCGTTTCATCCTGCCAAAAAAGAGAACCTGCTCTTTCATCGCCACACCACTATAATGCTAGTTGAATGTCTCAAGTGAACTACGTTCTGTAACATTTACGAAGTTAATATTTCCAGGTTCATCGGCAGCTCTCCAAACACGTACGTATTCTCTAAGCAACTCGCGGAGCACGCGGTGTATGAGCAGAGAGGGCTACTGCCTGCCGTCATCGTCAGACCTTCCATCGGTGAGTTAGGAAGAATGTGCTTCAAAAACAATTGAAAAATAAAATACTATATGACGGGATACAGCCTGTCAGGGCGCCACGTGCACTGTCTTCCCCACTCATTGTAGGAAGGAAACGCGACGATCTCTGAGATGCGTCCGATCGTTGCGACCGTCCAAATTGGAATGCCTTCGAAAATGACTAATCCCGATCAACTCTCCTTAATTCAGTGTTGCCAATTTCATAATTCAATTTTGTTTCAAATCGAATAGTTGATTACGATTGCAACGCCATCTCTGATTCCATCCAGGCATTAAACCTTACCTTTCAATTTATAACAATTTAGACGCTCTCATTCCGACATATATACAGGGATATAGGTAACTAACGCAAAACCTCTTAAGGGTGACTTTGGTATATCAAGACTGACAACTTTTGTTTTACAACTTTTTATAATTCAATCAATTTTTTCCCCATACAAAAAATTAATAAATCAAATTTGCAGTTCTGACCTTAACACTATGAAAGGCGGCGCGATCCAACTGAGGCAGACGAATTCGTAGCATCAGCTGACTGAACTTTAAACATAGAGCTAACGATTGATAGAAATCCCCACTAAAACTAAAAAAATATATATCTGAGGATGTGTTAAGTTTTGGCAAAAGTCATAGAACAAAAGTTGTTAGTCTTGATGTACCTGAGTTACCTTTAAGAGGTTTGGCGTTAGTTACCAGTAACGTTGTATATATTTTAATGACTCAGACTGACTTTATTTGTTTCTACCCTCATAGAGCCCGTATCTGTACGCGCGCTAACTTTACTCGTCGCGCGAGTTGAGTGCAGTCTAAGTTCTAACATAGTTGGGACTGAGAAAAGAGCGGTTGTATCACTCCCCGCCATCCGCGCCGCTCGCCTCTCACGTCCGTAGTCTAGTGTTGTACCTGATAACTGTCACACGCTTATCGATCGCGTTGACGCCCAATGCAGATTCCTTGTTATTACTGTACTCTTAAAATAGTAAGTAGATGTGGTAGCCTAGTTAGTAAAGGACCAGTGTCCATGCGTAGCGACGCGAATCATCGTAGGTTCAAAACCCAGCTCATTCATCTAGGTTTTTCATCATTTTTGAGAGAGCGCAACTCTACAAAACGTTAAGAAACTCTCTCTCACTCCTGCTTAAGAAACGAGGGCTCGTTTGGCATATACAGAACTAGGTTACTAAATTATCTTCTTATATATAAAAATGAATCGTTAAATGTGTATAAGCGCGAAACTCGAGAACGGCTGAACCGATTTGGCTGATTTCTTTTTTGTTGTGTTTGATGATGTCTAGAGGAGGTTCTTACGGAAAGAAACATTTTAAAAATTGTCTGAACAAGTCTAAAAATAACATTTTTCCATATTCTCATACAAAAAATTCGTAATAATATTTAAAAGTCAATATGAACTTTAATATCATACCAAAAAGTTTAAATATTAGTGGACGGGTTCCGGGAAGGCAAAACAATTGAGTGACGTTAGTATCGTATAAATATTATCAATATATTTGTCAAATATAGAAGATATTCACTAGAAATAATTTATATGACAGGACAACGTTTGCCGGGTCAGCTAGTATTAAATATAAATATTAACAAATACAATGATGTTTATGCCAAGTGGGCTCTTACTACTTTACTGTTCTAGATAGTTTATAAACAATATCTTTTCATGTAAGTGATTTGTATTTTTATGAGAATAAATTCTTTAAACTGATAGGACTACTTGTTTTCGTCTAATTCATCGATACGAAATCGATATTATTGTTAACTAGGTAACGACACTAGCAAGTCCCTGAGCTCTGCGCTCAACTAGCACGCTGACTAATGATGAAAATGCCCGGGAATTTTCCCAAAGTGCCCAAAAACTTACTTGGGAATATTCCCTGGAATTTACGAAATGTTTTCGGAAGTTTTGGACACTTTGGGAAAATTTCCGGGCATTTTCATCACTAACGTTGACTATGCAGACAGGTTTGAGTTATGTACATCACACAAAAGAACTAACACTGGCTTCAAAGCCCATTGAAGTAACTCGCTCAGCCAGTCACTGTTTGGGGGTCAGCATTTGTATGTCGTACTGGGCTAAGACTAGTGATGAAAATATCTGGGAATTTTCCCAAAGTGCCCAAAACTTTCGAGAAAATTCCGTAAATTCCCGGGAATATTCCCAAGGAAGTTTTGGGCACTTTGGGAAAATTCCCAGATATTTTCATCACTAGCTAGAACCTTACGTCAAGTGGGCGGCTTATTTGCTAACTTATCATGTTAAATATTGTGTATTTTCAGTGGCATCAGCATACTCCGAACCCGTTAAGGGGTGGATAGAAAACATGAATGGCCCGGTTGGCATGTTTATTGGATATGGAAAAGGTAAATTCCAAACATTTCATTACAGATAACCATTTCTTGGTAACCTGGTGGAAACCCTCATGGAACGTCAGGGTCACTGTGAGGCTAGTGACGCCGGTGTGCCAGATCTCTATCGACTAATATACTATCGACTATGTTTATATGTTTTTGTATTTTTCTTTTGTTTCTGCATGTTGTTTCTGTTACTGCATTTAAATTTCTAGATTTTTGTTACTCTGTGGCGAAATAAATATATTTCATTTCATTTTCACTAAAACCACCGGGGAGTTCCCACAGTCGCAGGGGACGCCAAGCTATGGGAGGATGCATAACGTGACCCGGCGCGCGGCACACTTCTTAAGGACTACGTCAGGATATGGAAGAGTTGGGAGGGAAAATTAATCACCACCTCTTCTTCGTTCATTCGACACGCACAGCACCACTGGAGTATAGTCTGAGAAGCACCACCGCAGTGATGAACAACTGCCGCAGTGACGGCTTGGGTATTGCCCTTCTTATTCGCCCTGGTGGTCTTCCCCGCAGCGGCACAGGTTCCTTTGCTAACGTGGTCTGCTGTCAGGCCAGTAGCCGCGCTAACTTCGGCAATAAGTCTTCCCACTGCACTCTTCAGCTATGTACCACGCCAGAGCACATCGACACAGAGCGCTCCAGGCGGACCCAAGTTCTAATCCAACCGACCTTTATTTGCTCAACGTTCCAGCAGTAGCTCAGGGCCGTCGGCTGGGCAAATGACCCAGGCCAAGCCGAAGCCGAGGCTGCTCTATCTCACAGCAATGGTCTTGATGTGGTCGGTGAACCCAATGGGGCATCCGCCGCCCCAGCGTATCGCCGATTTGTCCTCCCTGGAGTCGTAATAGTCCGGACCGGAGAGACGCAGAGATACGAGATATAAATTATTAACACCTAATAACGTCCATTTACCAAAAAAAAAAGTTGAAACACGTATTATTTTATGTTAAGACAAAAAGCTAAATATCAGTTTCATGGTACTTTACTTCAAAATTGACAGATTTTTAAAGAAACTTTCAGCCTCTTTTTAACTCTCTTAGGGCGGCTTGCACTAACAAATTAAATCTAGTTTAGAGTTATATAAAATGCTATTTAACGCTGATCTGTATTTATTGTCTTGCACTAAATCAAAATCTAGATGTAAAAACTCTTAAACTAAAATCATCATTAAGATGGAATCAAATCAATTCAATTAATTAGCGTTTTATACAAGCTTAAACTAGATTAATTCGTTAGTGCAAGCCGCCCTAAGGAGTAAGATTGCGTTTAACGTGACATTGTGTATATTTGATTATAGTATCACTGCAGTAATAAACTTCCCTGAAAAACGAGAAAGTCAAATATTTGAGTACTTAATTATTAACTTTTCACGCAGATTAACTGTTTATGTGGGCTTACTTCCAAATATCTGTGTGCAGTAGTTATGTTTACTAAAAATAAATAATTAATTCTATTATAGAGGCTTTATTATACAGTGTTTACTAATAATTTATATGATATTTTTTTAATGGGTGTTAAATATTTTATCTGTTTGTCTTATATTTCTGTTCTTGTATATGTGTATTTTCATATTATTATCTATGATATTATATTTTAAAACTAGTGTATCTGTACTCCATTGATCCCTTCCTTGCTGTTTTCTGCGCGTCGATTCAATAAATGGGCGTCAGCTGAAAATCAGCGCTGGGTGGCTCGGCTGGTCACTTAGCATTTGCTGAGCTGACTTCCCTTTGGCGCATCATCACAACATAGGATGTTTACTGTTTTTGTTTTCTGTCTTTAATAACCTATTTTGCTGTGTTGTTTGTTGTGTTGTGTGCCAAATAAATGTTTTATTATTATTATTATTATTATGTTTATTACTATGTTGTGTGGCTTTGTTTTACGGTCCCGCAAATCCCGCGAGATCTCGCACACGTGATCGCGTAAAACAAACGTTAGGAAAATGAGTCGGAATCTTGGTATTGCAAGATGGGAAGCACTAGTTCGGATATAAGCACTTGTTTAATGTAATTTGTGATTGTTCAAAGGTATTTTACGAAACTTGTACGGAAATAAGGATACCGCGTTAGATTATATACCAGTTGATTACTGCGTCAAGAACATTATTGCTACATCTTGGATTAGAGGAATTAACAGGTTTATTTTTTAATTATTTAGTCATACCCTCATCAGTACTCCTGGGGCGCACTTTGCGCGGTTTGCTATCGGCTCATTCGCATCAATCATCAAGGCTCCTCAATCTCTACTATAGGTTATCTAGAGTCTTTTTATCGCAAAGTTTGAGGATGTGGTCTGGGCTTCAAAAATGAGCAAATATCGCTTTTCTAGATCAACGGTGCAATGAAGGCACCTCTTGTCTTGCAGTTGCATTGGGCTTGTTGGCTCTTTTGAATGGGATATTCCCGTTTGGCTTTCTTTCTCATAAAAAACAGTAATTGCAATTTTAGCTTCATTACTGAAACACGCCCGGCAGGAAATTGGTGTCTGTGGCTACAGTCCATAACACGGGAACCTTTCTGAGAGACAACTGTCGTTCATTAAAAGCATGTGGGCTATTTATTCGTTTAAATTATTTTCTTCAGAAACTACGTGTAGGTAAAGTTGTAAATGATATCTGCTAGTGATTTAATAAATATAACTTTGCAGCCTACAGGCAACAGATGATGTGCCAATATACAACTGTACTTCCAACGAATACTGTAAAATAGCATTTGCAGAAACGTGTAAATATGGTATGAAGTTATTGGAGAATTATCCACTAAAAGATATTATATGGACACCTAACTTATGGTTTACGAACTCTGAGACCTGGTTTTATATAAATGTAAGTAGAAAACCGGGTTAGATTAGAATTTTGGGAGTCGAAGCTGCTCGCGTCCGTAGGCTTTACCCTAGTTTCCCTACACGTGACTCCTGGGTGGTGCTAAACGAGCAGCAGCAAGGTGGTAGGGCGTCGGTGCCCGTCTGGATCGCGACCGCAGTACATGGGTGTAAAGTCCGTCATAGTGACCAGTTTTGGCTTGTCGCGTTTCGGGATCGGCCTGTGTATATCCAGTAGCTCATATACCTAGAGACCTTCAGTCGCGGTATATGTGGGCCGACATGACGACGGAGACTATCTATGGAATTTCATCCTTTGATAGTCGCTTTCGTTTTTGGACTACACTGTACTTACCATCAGGTACTCTGTAGTCACTATGTCGAGCCCATCGAAATACTATGTTCTGAAGTGATGTACGAGCTTGACGACTTCCATACCTTGTGTAGAAGCTGAGGCCGGCGGTGGACCGGGTCCGCCCAACCAATGCCTATTTACTTTTCTTTTAAAGGCTCCCAGATCGTGAGAAAGTCTAAAAATAAACATTGGGCGTGTACCTCACTCTTTCGCTGATCACATTGTGAATAAAGAAGCGAATGATGATGATGATGTCCTAGCCGGTTTCGGCCACGGCGACTGTTTCAACACCGGTTAAGAAAATCTAGGTCCAATTGTTTACGGAAACAGTCAATTGCGCAGGAGATATTTAAGTGCATAACTGGACGCGCTGCCAGAAAAGCACTCTCTCGTCCGAGCTCCCTCAGGCCCGATGGAAAGGAGAACCAGTACGATCGGGAGGGAGCGGGATGCAGGTTTGGTCGAGTTTTCCTTCTCTAAACACCTGGTTGAATTGCGATGTTCAAGAGATACCTTAGTCGCCTTTTACGACACCTCAGCAAGAAGAGGGAGGTGCTATTCTATTCTGCCGGCAGCCACCACGGCTTAAAGAAGCGAATAAAACAACATTAAATTTCACGGTCTGTGGAGAGCATAGACGGGCAAAATGAAATCGTGAAAAACGAATACAATTACATTTTGCATTTTTCAACATCAGTATGATCATATTTTACCTATATATGTTTTAAACACTAAGTATTGGTCAATTGCATACATATTTATTACACCTTAATGCATAGTAGGAATTTAATAATGATTATAGTGTAAAAAAAAAAATTACGACTACATTTTGTAATCATTGATTAGATTATATTTTGCCCGTCTCTAGTAGAGAGTTGACGCGTCTTAATCTCCAGGTGACATTGTATTGCCGCAGCAACGCAACATGTGGAAAGACTCTTAGGGAACCATTATTATAATTAATTGGGCCACAGCAACTAATCATTTTAGTTTAAATGTTAAGCCAAAAAACTTCTTTCCGTTTCATAGGAGTATGACATTTTTCAGAGCTAAAAGGGAATACGTCTACATGTGTTTCATGTTAAAATTCAAATAAGAAAAAAATCTGATGTAGATATTGTGTGCGCGTGGTTGTACAAATCATTAAACATTAGCCACTAGGCAATTCGTTAGGCAATACATTAATAATTTAGCCGATTTTCGGGTTCCGGTTAAGACACGAAGACCGGCATGACTTCCAGAGTGAACAAAACTCGTCGCGAGTTGCGTCATTTGTCGATCGCTCCAGTGAATGCCCAAATATGACAGCCCGCGTTGCTCAAATACAGTGCAAAGTGACTTTGTCGAGCCAGTGTACACATAGCGCCGCCTGCATTCAACTCGCGCGTGGACTATACATCTTTCCCTGTTACAGTTTATGCGGTCCCAGTTGTTGCCCGCTATTCTAATCGATACAATCCTTTGGATATTGGGGAAAAAACCAATGTAAGTGTTTAGAATTATGTGATCTTTTTTAATTGTAAACCAGCTGATGCTTAACCACAATGACATCTGATGTAAGCATTAATGAGGTCGATGATGGGGCGCGTTCGTACAACGAAATCCAATTCGATCCTTAATTGTAATCTTCCATATAAGATGATAAAGACTCTGGCGTGCGCTGGAGATCTCCGGCGCTCGGGAAATAGTCTTCCATAGTATACTAAGTTGGAAAAATGGACGCTGGTAGCGAATTCCTTGGTGGTACTCGATATGATGTGGGAGGCGAATCGCTTCGTACGAGTTCTAGGGATGGGATGTCAACGATATACTAATGTAATCAGGACTGCGGTGTGTTGGAATGTTGTTATTAGTGATGTTCTGGCTAGTTGGTAAAGTCTAGTTGACTTTCCAGCTTCTTACTTTGTATATATTTCTCAATAAGATGTAAATGAGAAGAATTACATTGTATTAAACCATGAGTGTTATAATAATAATAAACGTTTTGTTTCACAACAAATTTTATCATCTGACATAAACTTTATTTAATCATAAACTAAGTTTAATTGTCTCTCTAAATTAATTTCGAAAAATAGCGGTATATACTATTTAGTGTATTAATTATGGAAAGATTTTCATATGAAATTCGAGGTCGGAATTTATGATTTCCTAAATTATTAAAAGTAATAACCCATTGAAATTAGGTACCGCTATGGAGCACATTCTGTAGTTTTTGGTTAGAAACAAAAAATATATATCTCAACGTTTTTGGAACATCAAATTCCAAAGTGGTCAAATAATTTACGTCCATTATCACACAGTAAGCCATTAACAAATTAACGACTAATTTCAGGTTAATTAAAGTCCAGAGACGTATATTTACATCTACTATCGCTCTAAAGTGTTTCACTAGCACATATTTCATATTACCGAATGGCAATTTCCAATCGCTCTGTGCTCGTCTAAAGAAGGAGGACAGAGATCATTTCGATTACGATTTGAGTCAAATTGATTTTATGCCGTACTTAGAAGAATCAGTTAAAGCTGGTATGAAATATATTTTGAAAGAGACCAAGGATGGTATAGAAAATTCAAAAGCTCATTGGAAAAGGTCAGTAAAACATTAGCTAGTTAGTACTGCTCCGTGGCGACGGCCCAGCAGCGTAAAGCTCTGCATGCCGGTGTACAGAAAGGCGTCCGAGGCAGGCAATTGCCAGCTGATGTGGCACCACTGGGTCATCACTGCAAGAATCCGAATCCTTCCTTTAACCACAGTAACAACATTAAAAACGTCACTAATTCTCAAACAATCAATTGCGAGACCTTAAGACAATCTCTAGCAATATTGGCTGATATCGTTTCACCTAAAATACCAATGACCCTTTACATATAGGAACTGATGTAAAGTTATGAAGCGAAATGTGAGCTATGTCTGAATCATAGACAGAGAGGATCGTAATATCGGGGAGTCGAAGCTGCTCGCGTCCGTAGGCTTTACCCTAGTTTCCGTACACGTGACTCCTGGGTGGTGCTAAACGAGCAGCAGCGAGGTGGTAGGCGTCAGTGCCCGTCTGGATCGCGACCACAGTACATGGGTGTAAAGCCCGTCATAGTGACCAGTTTCGGCTTGTCGCGTTTCGGGATCAGCTTGTGTATATCCAGTAGCTCATATACCTAGAGACCTTCAGTCGCGGTATACGAGAGCCGACATGACGATGTAGACTATCAATGGATTTTCATCGTTTGATAGTCGCTTTCGTTTTTGGACTATACTGTACTTACCATCAGGTACTCTGTAGTCACTATGTCGAGACAGTGTAAAAAAAAAAGAGAGGATCGTAATATAAGTTGGCTAGGGCTAAAGGCAAGATTCCGGGGAAGAGAAGCCCTGGCCATCTGAGACGAAAACTGCTGGATGACATCGAAAAGTAGACCAAACTGAGCTTTCCTGTTTTGAGGAGTATAGCATTTGACCGCAAGAGGTTTCGTCTAGTGACCTTCACACTTCATTATGAAGATGGTAAACATTGATTATTGATATTCATTCGATTTTAAGAAACATTGCCGGATATCTATCGATTTACAATTTAGTTAGATCGATAGTTTGATTTTAGTCGATCGTTTGTTTTCTATCTCGTAAGTGTGATGAAATCGTCGAATAAGATGCGTGAGTCTTTTGGCCATTACAGATTTACCACACTAGTATCATAATGTACTCTTGTTTTCAGGGTCAAGCGATTCGTTTTCATATTCAGAACTATATTTTATTCTTGCATACTGTACTGGCTTGCGAAGACGATATTCTTCTGAACGGAAGACACATTTCATCTATTACTACTACCTTTTTCTTTTTTTTTCTTTATTTTTAAGGGACTTTTGTTCTTTTGAACATGTCAGCCCCATCATACCTTGACCTAAAAATACAAAAAAAATATTAAAACTAACAAAAAATAATTATAAACTATTTATACATGTCCCACATCATTCCAGCGGCACCAGAGGTTGGTTCCGCTAGAATGCTGTGAAACATGCCTACATTATATAAATTAAGGTTTAAACTATTTACAAGGACAGATCTTTCCTTCTTAAATTTCTCAATATAATGTTAATTGTATTTAGAATCTCTCAAACAAATCTGGCTTCATTTTAATTATTTAAAAAAATCAGGGAAATTGTTTTATTGTTTAGTTGATTGTTAATTGTAATAAAGGGTTTTAGAGCAAACTGTCGTATTATTGTTTCGTGGTTTCTATGACATACACGTGACGCCAAGTGGTTTAAGCGAATCGTTGGAATAGATAAAAAACGCTGATTCCAAACATATACAGTGCAAACTCTATATAACGGCCCTCAAGGGACTGTGGCTATTTTGACGTTATAGAGAGTTGTCGTTAAATTGAGAGAAGAAAAATCTGTATTAGAAAAAGAAAAGTTTATTTCAGACTAGTGTTAGTAATTATTTAAAAAAAAAATCTTATTTGATCGCTATTGAGTATAATTTGTTATTTTTGTGTGGGCCTTTGCTGCGCCAGTAATTTTGTTGTATTTTTTAAATTATTTTATTCATATCTTGCGATATTGAGGCATCTTGGTGATGTTCGTTATGTATAATGGCGACAGTCGGGGTTTTTACGGACTACGATAATAAAACGACAAGAGAACGTACACAGCAGCGCAGTTTTTACTACTTTTGACAACTTAAAAAGTATTTATATTATTAAATTGCTGTCGTTATTGAGAGTTGGTGTAATGCTATATAGAGTGTATTATTGTATGAGAAACAAGCTAAACCAACCAAAGCCGAGAGATATCGACGTTTTAGGGAGTTTGTCATTAAATCGAGTGACGTTATATGGAGTTTACACTGTATATATATTGCTATATCACCAACAAATGTCGCTTAAACCAAATAGCCTTTCACCCGACGATATTATAAAACTAGGTCTCCTAGCCACGTGTGTCTGTTTGTTCGTGATAAATTCATAAACTACTGCACGGATTTTGATGTGGTTTTAACTAATAAAGAGAGTTATTCATGAGAAAGACTACAGTGGTTAATAAATAGTCATACGATAAAAAAGAAAAATTTGGTTGAAATATTACGATTATTAGGTCCTTACATATGAAATTGGCGTTTTTCGTACTGGCCACTTTAATCACAAATTTCTCCTCTTTGGTAAGGAATTCCAAATTCAAATTTGTACAGCTATAGACTCATGTATTTGTGCTTCGATGATCGTCATTCATTTGTTTTTTTCTTCTGTTTTTTTCTGTTTGCGTCACTCATTTTACAAAATGGAAAACTTAAAATATCGCATTATTTACGAGTACGAGTTCCGCCGTGGCACTAGTGCTGCGGAAACAACTCGAAGGGTGAATGATGTGTATGGCGGTCGTGTTCCAAAAGAAAACACAGTTCGTTTTTGGTTCCAACGTTTTCGTTCTGGAAATTTCGACCTGCAGAACAAGCCCCGTGGACGGCCTGAGACTCAAGTTGATAATGAAGAGTTGAAGGCTATTGTGGAAGCGGATCCATCGCAAACCACGTCCGAGTTAGCTGCAGGCTGCGATGTTAGTGATAAAACTGTTTTAATTCACTTGAAGCAAATTGGGAAGATTAAAAAGCTTGAAAGGTGGGTACCTCACGAATTCACTGAAGCAAACCGGCAAACGCGCGTCGACTGCTGCGTTACATTACTAAACCGGCACAATAATGAAGGTATTTTAAACCGAATCATTACCTGTGATGAAAAATGGGTTCTTTACGATAATCGGAAGCGCTCAGCGCAATGGTTGGATCCTGGCCAGCCAGCCAAATCCTGCCCCAAGCGAAAATTAACCCCAAAAAAGTTACTTGTAAGCGTTTGGTGGACTAGTGCCGGTATTGTTCATTACAGTTTTCTCAAATCTGGCCAGACTATTACGGCTGATGTCTATTGTCAGCAATTGCAAACCATGATGGAAAAGCTAGCGGCTAAACAACCTAGGCTGGTCAATCGCTCCACGCCACTGCTGCTTCACGACAACGCTAGACCACACACTGCGCAACAGACGGCTACTAAATTAGAAGAGCTTCAATTGGAAAGTCTAAGACATCCTCCGTACTCCCCGGACCTTGCTCCAACAGATTACCATTTTTTTCGAAATTTGGATAACTTCTTGCAAGGGAAAAAATTCAACTCCGATGGGGCAGTCCAAATCGCCTTCAAAGATTTTATTGATTCCCGTCCGACTGGTTTTTTTAGTAAAGGGATCAATGAACTACCTATGAGATGGCAAAAGTGCATAGAAAATAATGGTTAATGGTTTGATTAATTAAATATATTATATTAAAAAATATTCGACTTTTTGTTCCTCCCATACAAAACGCCAATTTCATATGTAAGGACCTAATATTATTGACAATGTCGGAAAAGTCACTCTGCCTGGGAGCTTTCATCGAAAACGCTACCTGATCACTTTAAGATATAGAAAAACAATGTATGGCCGGATTATTACTCTTCTATAGGTCTACAGAAAATCCATGGCATATATTTATCTATTAAAGATAGTGTGGTGGAGTATTCGACGTCGGGGTCACCAATGTGGTACGATGCCGGTATGAAGTTAACTAGTAATAAATAAACAAAAATTCAAAAATAAACTATATTTCATCTAAAACCTTGACACAATAATAGCCTCAATTCAAATCTACATTAGACAGATCGTCTGTTATCTTCTTAACTTCTTCTTCTGTTCTCTTCTCCCCTAATCTTTTAGCTTCTTCTTTCTTCTGACCATATAACCTCTTTAGTGTATCCAATACCTGTTTAAAACGAAAATGTTTTTGTTATGTGCAAATTATAACACATTTAGTTTGATAAGTTGCGTTCAAATGTAATAATCATATTTCGATATGCTATATCCCTTTCGGGATGAACAGAGATACATTAGTGACAGTATTTCATGGCAGGAAATGTCATTCTTTTGCCAGGTTGTGATGAAGCAGAAGGAGGCCGCCGAAAGGGTTAGAGAGCGAACATCTTCTCTGGCCACACGGCGGCCAAGGCACCGTCGCCGGAGGGGTTCGCCTAGAGCGAGCGCGACATCCCCCGGTGACAATAGCCGGGCAGTAGACTTGAGGGAGTCTCCTGCCCGGATGAGAGGGCGGCGGTGCACGGTGTCCGGCGCATCGCGTGGGATAGAGGTTTTTGGAGGGGCAGGCTTTACTCCTTCCCCTCCCAGAGTGGTAGCTTCAACAAGGCTTCTTGTTCTCTGGGCGTCTGGATGAATTTGGCTTCCCAGGCCCAGGTGGAGCAATCAGAGGGACACCCCGGGGGTTTTTAGTCAGTAGGAGTCTGACACACCGGGGTCACTGCCCTCACAGCATCCCTGGTGGTCCTATGCAGGATTTACCCCCGGGATAAAAAAAAGTGACGGTATTTCACTTTGTGCTTTTTTGTGCACCTGAGAATTGGCGACTTTTTTAATATGCTTTGATTAATACGTCTAGTGTATATATTAATACTTGAAGCAAAAACTTTGTACCCCTTTTTACGAAAATTACGCGGACGGAGGAGTATGACATTTGGCACACATATAGTTTATATAGAGAAGTGGAGAATGTTTTTTTTTAAACAATACATTAAATCAACAATAAAAAAACATTACACACACTACAATGCATTTGACACACACACATGCATATATACTGTTGTGTTTATGGTTAAAGTCTGTAGTCAAATTGAGAGTAGAATAGTATTGTTTATCTTTAATATTATTTCTCTGCAGTCTTACTGAATGTCAAACATAACCTATATATAGATATTTGTGCTTTATATTGTAATGAAATTCATTTATTAGAATAAATATATTAGTTACTAGCTGATCCGGCAAACGTTGTTTTGCTATATAAGGTCTTGTAAAATTTTCTAAGATGTTCATTTAAATTAAGTGATGTCAAAGACAATTTTGTTCACAATTAATACTCTTAATCAACAACACATTTATTTGGATAAAGATTAATATTATTACGTTGATGCAACTCTTAACAAATAATGCATTAATTTCGACCAAATTTGTTTACCATAAAAATTGTTCTAGTGACTTAATCGTAAAAGATAGACATATACTGTCGTAGACATTTTTTTAGATCATTTCAAGAGGAATAATTCTTTCTTACATATATTTTTGGTACCTTGAACCGTTTTTGCAGCGCACGGAATGGAAGCTCTCAAGGATGAATAATTTTGCCCGTTTTTTTCACATTTTCCATTATTTCTTCGCTCTTAATTATTGCATCGTGATGTTATATAGCCTAAAGCCTTCCTCGATTAATGGTCTATTCAAATCAAAAATAAATTTTTCAATTCGAACCAGTAGTTCCTGAGATTAGCGCGTTCAAACAAACAAACAAACAAACAAACAAACTCTTCAGCTTTATAATATTAGTATAGATTAGTGAAATACCGCTCGCTCAGTATACAAATATAAATCTATACTAATATTATAAAGCTGAAGAGTTTGTTTGTTTGTTTGAACGCGCTAATCTCAGGAACTACTGGTTCGAATTGAAAAATTATTTTTGAGTTGAATAGACCATTTATCGAGGAAGGCTTTAGGCTATATAACATCACGATGCAACTATTAGGAGTATTAATCTTTATCCAAATAAATGTGTTGTTGATTAAGAGTATTTAATTGTGAACAAAATTGTCTTTGACATCACTTAATTTCAATGAACATCTTAGAAGATATTACATAACCTTATATAGCAAAACAACGTTTGCCGGATCAGCTGGTCTATTATAAAAAGAAAGTTTTGTGGCAGTAGTCTGAATTAACAATAACATATAGGGGAAAAAAATTGTTATTTTTTTAAAAATGTTCAAAGATCTTTTTGTATTATTTATTATTGTGATAATAGAACCACAATAATGTTCAAACTTATAATTAATTTAAATTGATTATGGTCGAATTTAGACCAATGGCGACCACCGCTACAAATACAAATTAATCCTCCGGAACATCTTTATTAAATGATGGTAAAAATCGATAACGTACGCGCCGGACCCCGAGCTAAGCTCTTTTCTCTCTGCGTTCTTGGAGAAGAGTGAGCTGAGCTGCCGTGGATCCACCTGTTCTTTCGAACCTAATATTTTTAGCATACTAAAATAAACTCATATGCAAAGCATCAAGCATCGACGTAGAGTTGCCTGCCTCGCGGTCTTTTACCGGTTGCACGGTGGAGAGTGTTCTCAGGAACTACATTCTTTGATTCCACCAGCCCTATTCCATCACAAAACCACAAGACATCGTGTCGGATACCATCCGTATGTGGTGGATGTTCCTTATATCCGCACGAGAAGATTCGCTTCTACATTCATCACGCGAACAGCTAAGGAGTGGAATATGCTACCAGCGGCCATATTTCCGCGAGCTTATGACCTGGGAGTCTTTAAAAGAAGAGTGAATAGGCATTTGTTAGGCGGACGCGGTTCATCATCGGACTCATCTTCACCTTCCACCAGGTGTGATTGAGGTCAAGCGTTCGCCTATAAGGTATAAAAAAATGACTTGTCTGGCGTCTTCCAATCCCTAGCTGGCTACACTCCCTGTTATAGAGATCATCTTGATGGTTGTTACCCAACAGGAGTTTGGTTTTACGACCCTGACAGTCTCCAGTAGGGTTTTCCACCACGTTACCAAAAGAACAAGATTTCTTAAAGATTTTAGGGCTGTTCATACAAACTTTATAATGAAATATGGATATGAATATGGGTGTCAGCTGAAAATCAGCGCTGGGTGGCTCGGCTGGTCACTTAGCATTTACTGAGCTGACTTCCCTTTGGCGCATCATCACAACACAGGGTATATGCTTTTGTTGTTTTATGTTTTTATTTATCTATTCTGATGTGTTGTATGTTGTGTGCCAAACAAATGTTTTTATTATTATTATTTTATTATTAAATACCTTTTGCGATACATTCCCAGGCTTTGGCTGATGGATTTCGTATTCTCCTTTGTCATTCTTGACAAGTTCCACTAAGGAATCTTCTAAATTCGGCACCTCACCCGGCTTCGGTTCCGGAGCGAGCGTTGGAACTGGTTTTGGCGGGTATTTCATCTTCTGAGCCCAGTTCTGGAGGTAATTTCCCGCTTCCGACTGTAGGAACTGAAAAAAATCTTATTTGATACCGCCAGGAGTAAAACTTGGGACTGACTATATGGCATATTTCGTCTAGGTGAGATTAATAAATGTAGGATTACAAACTACCTACATAAAATGTTTTGCCCCGGTTCAATAGAGTCACTACATTGCAACTGATGGTAAGTACAGTGTAATCCAAAAATGAAAGCGACTAACCAAGGATGAAAATCTATTGAAGCTCCGTCGTCAGGTCGACCCACATATCTACACCGCGACTAAACGTTATCAATAAATACTGAACGATTATTTCGTATCATCTATCTATGTATATATATATATATATATATATATAAATCAATTGCTGTTCGTTAGTATTGCTAAATATCGAGAACGGCTGAACCGATTTGGCTAATTTTGGTTATGAATTAATTGTTGAAGTCCAGGGAAGGTTTAAAAGATGAGTAAAGATGAAAAAAATGCTAGAAATATAGTAAAAACAACAATTTCGTTTTCTCATACAAATAACTCTGTCCCCAGCTGTCAAACATAATGTTAATTAAAATAAAACAAAGGTATGCCTTCAAGTTGATTAGATGTTGCATGTAATTAATGAAAATTATATTTTATACGGCAACTAATCAAACAAAAAATAACCCAAAAATGTCCCATAAGGCATTATAGTAAAATTATCATTGCCTTAGATATAACTTAAGTCTTTCAATGCAATTTTATTTCTATTAGACTGCGACAGGCCAATAACTTGTGGCAGAATGAAATCTGACGGGGCAACTATTAACATAAAAAAAAAACATAACTTTGTTTTAGAGAAATAGGGCAGAACAAGGTCTGCCGGAACAGCTAGTTACAGATAAAAATAATATATCGTCACGCTATAGAGTGTATATATCGATATATCGATTTAGCCGTGGTGGCTGCCGGCAGAATAGAATAGCACCTCCCTCTTCTTACTGAGGTGTCGTAAAAGGCGACTAAGGTATCTCTTTAACCCCGCAATTCTACCAGTTGTTCAGAGAAGGAAAACTTGACCAAACCCGCATCCTACTCCCTCCCGATCGTACTGGTTCTCCATTCCATCGGGCCTGAGGGAGCTCGGACGAGAGAGTGCTTTTCTGGCAGCGCGTCCAGCTATGCACTTAAATATCTCCTGCGCAATTGATTGTTTCCGAAAACTGGACCTCGATTTTCTTAATTGACGTTGAAACAGTCGCCGTAGCCGAAACCGGTTAGGACATCATCATCATATCGATAAATAATATATCGAGATGAGCAGACGTAACTTACACCCAAGGTGTCCAGAAGAGCAGCTGATCTTCGTTCTCAGAAATCTTGGACATGACATTTCTATTAGAGATCAAGCGGGTTTCCTTATTATGTTTTCCTTGACCGGTGGGCATGTGCCACCAAATGTTTTTTTAATTATTTATATTCGAACGCTTGACCTCAATCACACCTGGTGGATGGTGTTTGGGCACAGGGCATGGGTATAAAAAAGGTACTTGAGATTCCCTTCCGTCTCCCTACATTCCCATTCCACGCTCGGTCCTTAACGGTGATACATGTGCACGCACGGCGGTACCGCTACACTTATCATCGGCGGCGAACTCGGTCACACTACGGAATAGTCAGTTGCTTTGGACATTACGGCGGAACATCTAATTAATTGTATACGGTGAACGGTGCGGAGCTGCAGTAGCCTGTCCTCGTCATCCAGTCACTGTGCCTGAACGAACTCTTTGTTCCCTAATTCTCTACGTGGAAATCCAGACCAGCGACGCTCTCCGGCGGCTACAAAAAACTTTTAATACCTTTTGTCTCCCTCGCTATCCTGCGCACACAGATGGTGAAGATGAGTCCGATGATGAACCGCGTCCGCCCAACAAATGCCTATTCACTCTTCTCTTAAAGACTCCCAGGTCATAAGATCGTGGAAATATGGCTGTTTCGTAACCGTAAAAGTTCATTCACGAATTTGGCTTAACATGATTGGCTCTCGAAATGTGTCGCGAGCGCCACCTTATGGATGGCGCGATGCGTGCACAACTTGTCAAAACAGTGACTCGAAAATCGGAACCGGAGCAAGCAGTTGCTCATTCTCAACGCAATAAAATAAATTCGGGAGGAAAGACACAGGTGCATCGTGCGAGCGCGCGGCATCGTGGACAGCATTTCGTCGGAATACGAATCGCAGAGTGTGGTGTTTGAACGTTTAGCCGGCCGGCAAGTGTTGTTAACTTTCCTCATCACCCATCAAGTCTACATCCGTTACGCTGATCCCGACGAGCGCAGCAGGAAGGGACCGCCTGCCGCGGGAGCTGACAAGCTGGGACCGCGAGAGTGCCGTCGGTCAGGTTAGTGCAACGCATTGTACGCGAGAGACACACCATCGGGGTTAGGATTGTTAGCCAATTCATAGTCGTTGTCTCATTCCCATATTGTGGTGGAAAATCCTATCCAAACGCGGTTTCATCACAATATTTTTGGTGCCGAAAAACCCGGGACTAAAAGCCTAATTATCGGTCAGTCCTAATCATAATAAATTCAAAACATAACGTTTAAATTTTCAAAATTATCATTCGTCACCCACCAAAGTATAAGAGAATTGTATGTTTTTGTTACGTATGTTATTACGCCATCTTAACTTAGTGCAGATAATTCGTAAAATAAAATAATTTTGTCATATCTTTGAATTCATACTATTTAACACCAAACGAAATATACTTTTCCGTAATTAAATAGGTAAAAATTCATTTTAATCGTGTTGGCATTCAATTTTATTATGATTTTAATATTATTTTAAAATCAATCATTATAATCCAAACAATTTGCGTGGTCTGCATTGTAGTGCTATACTTGAGCGGAGGCATATGCAACGTGATTTGGCCGTATAATCATTTTACATCTTACGTTAACAAAGTTTATTCATATTACATTTACATTATTTTTACATTTGTTGTTGGGTTATAAAGATATTTATGCAATACGTATGTTCTAAGATGATGCATTATTAACAAATTAATATATTATTACGTATAAATTCGTTTTATTAATCGGTATACGTATAAATATTTAATTGAAATCGTTGAATGAGTTGTTTCATTGCCTTATCGATATGTACGTTTAAATTCATTCATCTAATTCGGTAAACGTACAACGATTTGTTTCATTGGATAACTTATTTTCAAGCTACACTAATATTGCAAATCGTTTTAGAATAGTTTTCAATTGATCGGGTAGATAAAAATAAAGATTTGCCATTTGCGCTCACCTCACTTTCATATCACAGTAACTAGTAATTATAATATATTTTAAACATTTTAATTCGAAGTTGTGAGTCGTGATTTCGTTGTATAATATTTGTTTTTTTTATTATACTGCACATTCCTTTGTTATTGAATTATTTTATACATAATCGTTTTGACTCGTTCTCTTTGCTCTATCGATATACAGGATGTATAAAACAAAGAAACTACGTAGTATCCGTCCTAAATCAATTGAAACAAAAAGTATAACAAAAGATAATTTGCCTGCTTTACGTCGTAAGCGTACTTTAGCGTTTAATCGTGTAGCGAAAATATTAGAGGTTGCACAATCGGCTACATCGGATGCCAGACACTTAGATAGGTTTCTTGCATATTTCTCAGAGCTAGAAAAGGTCGTAAACAATTTCGAAGATGCTCATGCCGATATAATTAGCGTTATTGATAGCGACTCAGAAGATAGTGAGGATATTGTACGATCCGATTTTGATGACAATCATTTCGAAATACTAGCGATACATCGGCAACTTACTGGTACAGTTACCTCTTCCAGTAATTTGAATCAGACTTTACCGGATAATTCGAATAATGTCTTCCGAGCCAAACTACCTAAGGTGAACATACCGAATTTCAAAGGCGACATCAAATCATGGCCTGAGTTTTACGACGTTTTCAACACACTCGTTCATGAAAACAAGCTGCTATCGGATACTGAAAGAATGCACTATTTGATTTCCTCTCTTTCTGGTGAAGCTTTAGGTCTCATTCGTACGTATCCAGTGACAGGTCCTTATTACAGGGCAGCATATAATAAATTAATCGAGCGCTATCGTAATAAACGCGAACTAGCATTTGCTTGTTGGAGTGAGATGTTAGACATTAATCTACAATTGAATTCGCCGCTTAGCTTTCGCAGATCCTTGGACATCTTCAACGAAAATCTGACCATGTTACATGGGCTGGATTTACCAACCGAACAATGGGATTTTATATTATGCTATCTTCTCCTTTCAAAATTAGACTCAAAATTACGGTGCGCATTCGAACAGTCATCTCCATCTTCTGAAATTCCCAGTTATTCAACCTTAAACGATTTTCTTTATTCAAAGTGCAACGCCCTAGTTCGCGATTCTCATTTTTCTACTCCTCACAAATCGAACATCTTAAAAAAGAATACGCCATCTGTTTTGTTATCTAACATGGAGCCTGAGCCTCGTGTTACCAAGCCCAGAGTGCCGCACACGAAAAACGTCGCGCCTACATCTCAAGCGTCTTATTCTAGTGGGTCTACATTTAAGTGTGTGTACTGTGGAGAGAGTCATCCAATTAATAAGTGCACTTCGTTTTCTAATTTATCCGTCCAAGAACGATTTGATTACGCCAAACGACATGCCTGGTGTTTCAATTGCCTTAAATCTTCTCACAATCTGAAAAACTGTAAGTCTGTTTTCAAATGTCAAAAGTGCCATCTACGTCACCACACCTTACTTCATCGTGGAGTGGAAGATTCAAACAGCTCAAATCCGAACTCCAACTCTCCACTAAGCGAATCTGAAGCCAACAACGCGGTTACGTGCGCTCAGATAAGTACAAGCATGGTGGGCGGCTCGTTTGTAAATTCAGTGGTGCTTTTATCGACAGCTAGAATTAAGGTACGCGATTCTGCTGGGCAGTTTCAATCGTTGCGTGCACTTATTGATACTGGTAGTCAAGCTCATTTCATTACCGACCGTGCAGCTGAACGCTTAGGACTCAATCGTGTATCAACTTCACGTACCATTCGAGGCTTGGGTCAATCTCCAGCAGAGGTGTCAACTTCCATCAAACTTGAAATCGGCATCGACGGTCAGATAGTATTCTGCGTCGATGCACTAGCCATACCTAACATTTGCGGTAAAATGCCCACAGCTAAACTAGATAGTTCTGCTTGGAAACATCTGAAGAACTTAAAACTAGCAGACCCTGACTTTGATACACCTGGAAATATCGATGTGCTCCTAGGTGCGGAAATCTTTTCGTCACTTCTACTTCCAGGTAGTATAATATGCGGAGATTCGAACCAACCTTCAGCCTTTAACACCATATTTGGGTGGGTTTTGCTCGGCAACGCTAGTGATAGTCATAAAAATAATTCGACAGTTCATTCGTTTCTGGTCACGGTGAGTAATCCATCTCATATGCTAAATCAAAATTGTAGGGAATCCGAGAATTCATTTCATTTTCCAAACACACATTCGACCAAGGCAGAACGTTACGTAGATTATCGTGATAGGATTACTGGTGGTGCAACGGGAAGCAGCATAGCACTCATGCCTTTACAGAGTGAATTCAATCATAAAGCGCTTCAAAAGTCACAAGAAACATCTTCGGTATGCTTGAACACGCTGGAACGTGAGTCCACTAGCAACCCCAAATCGTTCTCTAACTTGTTAGTTGACTTACATTCTCAGAATTCTCTCATACCCTTCGAATCCTTAGACGGCGCTCCTCGGCTTCGAGTTTATAATCGATTTAATCATGATGCGTTATGGTGGGCGGGTTCTGCGTGGCCTTTCCAACCTTCATATATGCGGACTTCTAACGATAGTAATAACTCTGTACTAGAACCAAAAGCTGACGTTCTCTCCGAAGAACGTCTTCATATTTTGGTAGTGCATAAGGATCCAACAGTTATCTATTCGCTACTATCTAAGTTTTCTTCTTTGAGGAAAACTACAAGAATAGTACTTTACTACTCGAGGTTTATTTCTAAAACTCGTACCAAATATAATCCATCAGATTTATTACTTTCTCATTTTGAACTTCACAATGCTTTACTAGTCCTCGTGAGACACATTCAATTGCAAAGTCTCCAAGATGATATCACTCGCTTGCAAACGAGGAAGATTCTTGCAAAACCTATGCGTATACCCAATCCGTTTATTGACGAACGCTCAATTCTTCGCATTGGTAGACGTTTTTCAAGATCTAGGCTTAAGTACAAGCATACGCATCCTGCTTTACTATTTCGTAACACCGCTACTTTGAGCGTAAATCGTTTAGGTCGATGGCAACTCATTCAGCGCTTCCAACAAAACTTTTGCAAACGCTGGAAGATTGAATATCTACAGTTGCACACTCAACGTATAAAACGGAAAACACGTTGCAAACCTTCAATTGTTATCGTTAAAACGGAATATACCATCTCGTTGCATTGGCCTCTCGCGCGAGTAGTGGGATTGCATCGTAGACCCGACAATGTAGTGCGTGTTGCTACAATTCGCACAGCGAATGGTTCTCTTTTCAAGAGACCATTAACTAAATTGTGTCCACTGCCAGATCAGTGCGACTAACATTTTTCACTCTTACCGTTTTCTTTAATTTTACCTTTATAATCGTTTTATTTTGTTTTTGATTCATAGTATTTTGTTTTTATTCGTATTATTTGTTTTCACATTCATATAATTAGCGTAATTACCATTTCATGTCTGTTATCGTTAGTATTTTTTGAAAATACAATCAGTTGTATTTTGGTGGGCGGAATGTTTCGTAACCGTAAAAGTTCATTCACGAATTTGGCTTAACATGATTGGCTCTCGAAATGTGTCGCGAGCGCCACCTTATGGATGGCGCGATGCGTGCACAACTTGTCAAAACAGTGACTCGAAAATCGGAACCGGAGCAAGCAGTTGCTCATTCTCAACGCAATAAAATAAATTCGGGAGGAAAGACACAGGTGCATCGTGCGAGCGCGCGGCATCGTGGACAGCATTTCGTCGGAATACGAATCGCAGAGTGTGGTGTTTGAACGTTTAGCCGGCCGGCAAGTGTTGTTAACTTTCCTCATCACCCATCAAGTCTACATCCGTTACGCTGATCCCGACGAGCGCAGCAGGAAGGGACCGCCTGCCGCGGGAGCTGACAAGCTGGGACCGCGAGAGTGCCGTCGGTCAGGTTAGTGCAACGCATTGTACGCGAGAGACACACCATCGGGGTTAGGATTGTTAGCCAATTCATAGTCGTTGTCTCATTCCCATATTGTGGTGGAAAATTCTATCCAAACGCGGTTTCATCACAATGGCCGCTGGAAGCATATTCCACTCCTTAGCCGTTCGCATGATGGATGTAGAAGCGAACCTTTTCGTGCGGATATAAGGAACATCCACCACATACGGATGGTATCCGACACGATGTCTTATGGTTTTGTGGTGGAATTGGACTGGTGGAATCAAAGAATGCAGTTCCTGAGAACACTCTCCACTGTGCAACCAGTAAAAGACCGCGAGGCAGGTAACTCTACGTCGATGCTCGATGCTCTGCAATTTAATTTTAGTCAAAGAGTCGTCGCCAATAAGTCTACGAGCTCTACGATCAATCGAGTCCAAAGCCGCCAACTGATATTTAGCGGATCCGTTCCAAAGATGACAACAGTACTCGACACCCGACCGCACCTGTGCTTGATACAGGTTAAGAAGTTGCGATGGTGAGAAGAAGAAGATATACATCTTCGGGATTTAAACCTACGGCCATTTGTGTTGCCACGCATAGTTACCACTTCCTTATGCATTAAGTCACTGCAGCCATATTTATTAAATGTAAAAATATAATACGATGATGATATCCTAGCCGGATTCGGCCACGGCGACTGTTTCAACACCGATTAAGAAAATTGTCGGCCCGTTTTCGGAAACAATCAATTGCGCAGGAGATATTTAAGTGCATAACTGGACGCGCAGCCAGAAAAGCACTCTCTCGTCCGAACTCCCTCAGGCCCGATGGAATGGAGAACCAGTACGTTCGGGAGGGAGCAGGATGCAGGTTTGGTCGAGTTTTCCTTCTCTGAACACCTGGTTGAATTGCGGTGTTAAAGAGATACCTTAGTCGCCTTTTACGACACCTCAGCAAGAAGAGGGGGTGCTATTCTATTCTGCCGGCAGCCACCACGGCACAATAATACGATAATGCTTCTATGGGATGCACTCTACCGGACGCAAGCCACTTCCGATCAGTCCCTCTGGAATGTGTTAGGGAAGGCCCGCAGTGGACCAGGGTAGACTTGAGGGAATCTGCTGCCCGGATAAGAGGGAGGCGGTGCGTAGTGTCCGGCGCGCCGCCTAAGAGATAGGTGTTGGAGGGGTGGGCTCTTTACTCCTACTCATCCCAGAGAGGCAGCCTTGACAAGGCATTTCGCTCCCCGGGCGTCTGGATGAATTTGGTTTCCCAGGCCCGGGTGGAGCGATTAGAGGCCCTGATGGTACTATGCAGGATTTTCCCCCGGACACCAAAAAAAGAGGCCAGAAGTGAACATCGTACAGCTGATATGACAAAGAGTGAGTGGACATATATCAGGCAACAGGTCCTCCATCAGCCTAAGCTTCACCTTCCACCACATGGGAGTGAGACGAAATACGTGCTTTTGAATCATAAAACACTCACCTTTTCTCTATTTTTGTTGACTTTAGGCGACGGTGGCAACTGCGCTTGTCGTTTCGAGTTGGTTGAAGATGGGAAAGGTTGTCCAGCTAAAAGTAAAGAAAATTGTGTTTTATTTATGAATCAATGTTAATTAATTTCTAGTACTCATTTTAGGCTGTCAACTTCACTTCGTTTGTCGCTTTTCCGTGCGGATCTGAACGTGACGGTCACACGAATTCAACGCTTTACATCATATCAAAAACTCACAATGCGCCTAAATAAAATTTCTCTTTAAAAACATTACATTCTCCCTATAACTTTACATGGGGATTAGAAGCTCTAATGCGAATTTTTTCAACATTTACGTTTTATTTATTTATGGATTCGCGGACAGCAACTAAATAGAAAAGATATGGAAATAGTTACAAAGGTAATTGTTGATATATTATATACTATAGCATGTAGGCGTAACCCGATACGCTCTTGTCGCCCTAAGGGTCGTTAGGGTGTTACGAGACGTGCGGGGTAAGAGGATGCGCGCGCGCACGGCTCTAGAAGTTAGTCGACTACCGAGACCCAAGGCGGGAGTACGTGCGTGTACGTCGCAGTTCGGTGTGCCTTAAAGTGCAAATAAACTGTAAAACGCCAAATTCGTGTCTTACTGTAACCACACCCACGACCACCGGTCATAATACTCAAAGTACAAGACACACAGCGAGCCGGCACGTGTCGGGCGCGGGTTATGTCGGGAGTATTGTAGGCATGTATTTATATGGAAGACTAGCAAACCAGGCGAACCTCGTTTCGCCACCAGATGGCTTCGTTTTGGTTTTAGTTAGCGTTTGAAAGAACGTGCGCATAATAAATGTCACATGAAATTAACTGAGCCGAGTACAATGAGTAGCTGTCAAACAATATATAACGCATCGGCGCCATCTACTTAAAATACTGGTGCGATCAGCTTCACCACCATGCAATACCATATTGGTTTGTGAAAAATGATTTTCCCCGTTTTCCTGCTTTTCTGTTGAAAATTTCCTGAATATTGTTTGCTATAAACCTCACGGAGCCCGAGACCTTTCCAACGAATGCAAAACCGTGGAAATCGGTTCGTGCGTTCTGGAGTTATAGCGTCAGGAAGGAAAACCGGACTTATTTTTATATAATAGATTACGCCTTGTAAGCGTGCGCGGGTCGTCCTCGGATTGGGTGATGCAGTGTTTATTATTCTATATAAAACAGGCCGCTCTAATGTATGTTGTGGATGCCTTACTAGGAACTGTACATTTTTTTTTTACACTGGCTCGACATAGTGACTACAGAGTTCCTGATGGTAAGTACAGTGTAGTCCAAAAACGAAAGCGACTATCAAAGGATGAAAATCCATTGATAGTCTACATCGTCATGTCGGCCCACATATACCACGACTGAAGGTCTCTAGGTATATGAGCTACTGGATATACGCAAGCTGATCCCGAAACGCGACAAGCCGAAACTGGTCACTATGACGGGCTTTACACCCATGTACTGTGGTCGCGATCCAGACGGGCACCGACGCCCTACCACCTCGCTGCTGCTCGTTTAGCACCACCCAAGAGTCACGTGTAGGGAAGCTAGGGTAAAGTATACGGACGCGAGCAGCATCGACTCCCAAAGTACATTGTTGATTATAATTGTGTATGTGCTGTGTGTGTGGAGTGTTGTATTGGGCTAGTGGCAATCGTATTATCCAAAAATTATATATAAATATAAGTAACTAGCTGTGTCCGCGACTTCGTCCGCGTGGAATAGTTATTTTTGGCATTTTAGTTAGTTATTTATTTTAAAATTGAAATTTCTCTAAGATGTTCATTGAAATTAAGTGATGTCAAAGACAATTTTGTTCACAATTAAATACTCTTAATCAACAACACATTTGTTTGGATAAAGGTTAATATTATTACGTTGATACAACTGTTAACAAATAATGCATCAATTTAGACCAAATTTTATTACCATAAAAACGGTTCTAGTGAGTTAATCTTAAAAGATAGACATATACTGTCGCGGACATTTTTTTAGATCATTTCAAGAGGAATAATTCTTTCATACATATATTTTTGGTATCTTGAACCGTTTTTGCAGCGCACGCAATGGAAGCCCTCAAGGATGAATAATTTTCCCCGTTTTTTTCACATTTTCCATTATTTCTTCGTTCCTAATAATTTCATCGTGATGTTATATAGCCTAAAGCCTTCCTCGATAAATGGTCTATTCAACTCAAAAAGAATTTTTCAATTCGAACCAGTAGTTCTTGAGATTAGCGCGTTCAAACAAACAAACAAACAAACAAACTCTTCAGCTTTATAATATTAGTATAGATTATACTCGTCGAACTCCCGACACGACCCGCGCCCTCTCGCTGTGTGTGTTGCGCTCAAAATGTGATCCCTGGCTCTTCTAATTATCTAGTAATCCAATACAAAAAGTTTACACCACATTTTTAAAGATTTTGTGCTCAACAAATTATCAATTATATGCTCAAAAAATAATAGTTTCATTAGATCTCGATATATTTAACGAAAGTATTTACAAATAAAAAAAAGGATGTTATTAGAGAGGATTGTTGCATAAATTATTGTTTTTTTTTCTTACTTTTTTTTATTTTATTTCTGTTATAAATTTTAATTGGTTTAATTAGATTAGTTTATTTCTTTTTGTGTTACTCGTATTTTTATTTTTCTTTTCTTCTGTGCATGTAGTCTACACTTTTAAATATAGTCGCATTTATAATATATCTTGTTCATGTCTTATATAGTTTTATGTGTTAATGTAGACTATGTAAGTGTACTTAAAAATAAATAAATAAATAAACAACTTTGTGAAAATTTAAATATCATTTACAGAATAAGAAGCGAAATATTTTTGAAACACCATCATTTACCTTGCATATCCTAAGACGTAAAGATATCTTATGAGACTTTTGAGTTAACTTTTAAAACGTTAAAACCACTTGGTTGTTTCACTTTTTAGATATATTATTCAGTGGGTACGCTGGGGAATGTGCTCGTCTACCCCGGGCCTCGGTTTGACGCTGAGATTATCTTAACTTTGACTTGGCTTTATGAATACTTAAGCCATCCTAAAGTTCCTATTATATATTCAGTTTTTTATCAAATGTGACCTTATTTGTTGAGCACCGTCTAAGCAATATCAAAGTGGCGTTGATAACTATTCTCAACCTTAGGATTTAATCATAAACGAGAAGTTATAAAGTTAGAGGATATAGCGATATAAAAAAGTGATATTTTTAAGCCAACCGTGTCAAGATGGCTGAGCGTGATATAAAGATCTGGGTATGTACTTAGATTCATAGTATTTGTCTGAGGTCCAAGTTCAAACACGACCTGGAAGTCCGCGTGGTTGCCGAATGCGAAACCGAAGCCCACCCTCGAATCCGTACCTGGAATGAAAAATGAAATCATATACATAGTATTTACGAACAATTATACACATTTAAACAAAGCTTGCGCTTGACCTATGGATACTAGACAAATATATACAAATAGTAGAGAGCAAGCCCAGTTAAGGGCAAGGGCAGTAGATTTGAGGAAGTCTGCTGTCCGGATAAGAGGGAGGCGGTGTGCAGTGTCCGACGCGCCGCTTATGAGATAGGTGTTGGAAGGGTGGGCTCTTTACCCCTAACCCTCCCAGAGAGGCAGCCTCGACAAGGCATTTCGCTCTTCGGGCGTCTGGATGAATTTGGTTTCCCAGGCTCGGGTGGAGCGATTAGAGGGACACCCCGGGGCTTTTTAGTCAGTAGGAGTCTGACACACCGGGGTTGCTGCCTTCACAGCGTCCCTGGTGGTCCTATGCAGGATTTTCCCCCGGGACACCAAACAAAAGCCCAGTCCCACATCCTAGTGCCAAATTCCAGGAGCGGCAGACGGGCACAACATCCAGCTTACGTACGAAATAACATATCCAAAAAACCGTCCCAATTTCTCCATAAGAAATAGGCTGAAAATTTGTTTAAGCCTTTGTTTTGACATTTTAAAAGTGAAGTCAAAAGTTTCATAAGGTAATAGTTAAAAATCATGGTGGAATACGCTCGTTGGAAGATCATTCCACAGCTTAACGACTCAGGAAAAGTAAAAGTTATAGAACTCTTTAGGCTGAGATTTAGAGATGTTACTTTGAGTTTGCTTAGACTTCACTAGAACATTACAATGTATATTACTCAATAAATTTCAAAGGATTTGGTAAGTCACCGATTTTGTCAACATAGACTTGGCTTTGCGAATACTATGGTTATACTCAAGTTTCTATTATACTATATTCAGTTTTTTGTCAAAACGAATTTACATTTTGAGAACTTTGCCAAGCAAAGTCGAAATATCGTCTATAAATTCCAGTCTTAGTTCTAACTGGGATAACAGCTGTGAGTCCGTAAACCCACGTACGTGGTCCTTTTATGGTGGAACAAGGTTTATTCTTCAAAACACCCACCTTGATACACAATAAAAGCATTTAATGAGGCAATATCTCTACGCAATTGGGGCGGGTGTCAAAGTTAGATCTTGAAGACCCGAGCGGTATCATCCCCATACTACAATAAGTTAAGGATTGGTACCTTTTTTAATAGGTGGTATGTTTGAGTACGCCACGGAGAGAAGAGAGGGCAGCTCCTCCGGTATGATAACTCCGCATGACACTGAAAAATAAAAATAAATCAAACTAAAAACTGCTTTATTTGAATAGGATTATTACAAGCAATTTAAGCTCCTCGGATCTTTAAATTTTTCAAGCCGAGGCTAACTCCTAATGTCGTGCGCTCCCCACCCTCCCTTCCACTCCTTGTACCTCTGTTTCCCAATTATCTATATATTAATACACTAGCTGATCCGGCAAACGTTGTTTTGCTATATAAGGTTTTGTAATATCTTCTAAGATGTTCATTGAAATTAAGTGATGTCAAAGACAATTTTGTTCACAATTAAATACTCTTAATCAACAACACATTTATTTGGATAAAGATTAATATTATTACGTTGATACAACTCTTAACAAATAATGCATTAATTTCGACCAAATATGTTTACCATAAAAACGGTTCTAGTGACTTAATCTTAAAAGATAGACATATATTGTCGTGGACATTTTTTTAGATCATTTCAAGAGGAATAATTCTTTCTTACATATATTTTTGGTATCTTGAACCGTTTTAGCAGCGCACGCAATAGAAGCCCTCAAGGATGAATTTTTTTTGCCCGTTTTTTATACATTTACCATTATTTCTTCGCTCCTAATAGTTGTACCGTAATGTTATATAGCCTAAAGCCTTCCTCGATAAATGGTCTATTCAACTCAAAAAGATTTTTTCAATTCGAACCAGTAATTCCTGAGATTAGCGCGTTCAAACAAACAAACAAAACTCTTCAGCTTTATAATATTAGTATAGATTCTATTTATTGTCTTTTTTATCTCTTATTGATATTTCTAATAAGATGTAACACGACCGGGGCCCTTCACAAAAATCAGCGCTGCAGACGTCCTCTGTGGCTTTAGGCTGATGAAGGTCCCATTTTTGCCATGTTTATATGTTTTATATTTCCTTTTGTTTCTGTATGTTGTTTGTGTTGCTGCATTTAAATTTCTAGTTTTTTGTTAGTTTTTGGCGAAATAAATAATTACATTTTCATTTTATTTCATTTCAAAAACTGGGTTTGACAAAGTAACAAATATGTAAAGAAGTTATGGTGTAAGGGTTTGTTTTTACGTATAAAGTAACGAAACTCTAAAAACACACGCCGCAATGACGATTTCCTTGGCCCACATGAGCACACAAGCTAGACAGTTGAATATTGCAAATACAAACTTTCTAGGTCATAGGACAGTTCGACATTTGTTAAGAAATTCGACAAGATTCTTTCCTCAGTGAACAAACCATATTCATTAACAATTATTCTTTCTGATTGTGGTGGTCTAGTGAGTAAGATATCGGTATACATAAGTGGGAATGCGAATGGTTATAGGTTCGCGTCCCGACCACATGCTCACCGGGGAAGAAAAGTATCGTGAGGAAACCCGTATGGCATCTAATAGAAATGTCATGTTTACTAGTGCTGTGAGAACGGCGATCAGCTGCGCCACTGGTCATGTTGGGCACGACATTTAAGCATAATGCGAATACAGCCACTTTTTTTTACACTGGCATGACATAGTGACTACAGGCAGGGCGCCGGTGCCCGTCTGGATCGCGACCACAGTACATGGGTGTAAAGCCCGTCATAGTAACCAGTTTCGGCTTGTCGCGTTTCGGGATCAGCTTGTGTATATCCAGTAGCTCATATACCTAGAGACCTTCAGTCGCGGTATATGTGGGCCGACATGACGATGTAGACTATCAATGGATATTCATCCTTTGATAGTCGCTTTCGTTTTTGGACTACACTGTACTTACCATCAGGTACTCTGTAGTCACAACGTCGAGCCAGTATAAAAAAAAAAAATTAAGGTGTAATTGTGCAAGTGGAGACTTTCTGTGCCCGTGACCGCTGACAGAACCCTGGATCCTTGCCGTGCTGTACAGCATATACTGGACGAGCTGCAGACCTACAGGTTAATGGATACAGACATTCTGATATATCGGCTGTGATTTATGGAGTGATAAGTTTCCTTGATACTCGTTTTGATCAATTTTTAAATTTCTCCTAACCGCCAACCAGTGGCGTGCATAGGTATTTGGATAGGGTAGGCAATTCACATAATTAATGTGAATATTACATAATAATTATAAATATTATATTACTTTCATAGGAAAGATGGATGGCGTGAAAATAGAATAGATATGAATATAAAGGTTTCCTTTTTTTTGTTTAAATTAAAGCAATTTATCCAGACTTATTTATCGTAAGGGCATGCAATGCTTTCATGCATCTATGAAATGAACGCTACTGCCGCCAACCAAGTTACGTTCCCCGCTCATATGGAGGGCTATTTACAAGCCTTTCAAGTCTACATTAACACATAAAACTATATAAGGCATCAACAAGACACATTACAAATACGACTATATTATTTTAAAAGTGTAGTCTACTTGCATAGAAGGAAAGAAAAATGATACATGAGTAACACACGGATAGGAACACTAGCAAAAAGAAATATACTAATATAATTTGCAAAAATTATAAAAAAAAAACAATATTTTATTCCACAATCTTCTAGAATGACATCCTTTTTATGAGTTTAAAAGCACTTTCGTTTAATATGTCGAAATCAATAGAACTCTAAATACAATTGTATATCTTTGTCATTCTGCATAAGGGTGTATTGTGACATAAATCTGTGTAATAATTTGGAATTCGGAACTATTTTACTAGCTATCTTGGCATACACTGCCTAAACCATTAGAGTTACACAAAGATGATGTACCGTAGGATTGTCTGTCATGAATAGTTCTAAATAAAAGTCCGCGACAGCATATATCTACCTTTTATGTGGAAGCCATTACGACCAAAATTGTATATTATAATACAGAAGATATTCATTAGAAATAATTTACATGGCAGAACGTTTGCCGGGTCAACAAGTAAATAATAATTATTTAATTACTTCCAAGACTGCATTTTATTAAATAATTTATCGTAAATAGGGTTGCCATCTTCTGAAAAATCGGCCAAATGCGAGAATATGTATTATGCCGATCACGAAATAAATTAAATGATTTTTATGTTATTTATGCGGTTATTTTCGTGGATTTACAGCTCTTGGTCATTTCCTTGTAAAGAAGGTCAAATATAAGAATTGTATGATTTCCTTCATAAAGGTCGAAATGGATATCATTCAATAAATACAGTCATTATTTCACTTCTATAGAACTCGTAAAATAAGTTACACGGTAACTTATATCCCGGCTTTTTTTAACAATGGCTCGACATAGTAACTACAGAGTACCTGATGGTAAGTATAGTGTAGTACAGTAACGAAAGCTACCATTAAAAAATGAAAATCCATTGATAGTATTGCTAGGCTAGGACTAAGAAGTTACCCTCCAGACGTAGACCGAGCACGTTATAATGCAAATACAATGAGCAATGTCGGGGAAGATATCTTCCTCCGAGTTTGTGCCCAGCGGGCGCGGCGCGACGGGACTGTGGCGAATTGATTACAGGACCCGCAGTCCCCGCCAATGCGCAGAAGTAGTCACCTTGGGGTTTTTAGTCGGTACAAGTCCGACACACCTCGGTCGGGCAACCCCCCCTTGCAGCTGAGACAGTCCTATGAGGATTTTCCCCAAGTAAAAAAAAGGACTTAGAAGTTCTCTAACTCTTTCTTTTGTTGAGTTATTAAGCTGTAAAATGGTCTTTCGGCGAGCGTGATCCAAACGTCCTGTGATATTGGGTCTTTTAAATGAAGCGTTATATAAAAATGAATTAAATAAAGTTAATTTCTTTTCAGCTTTAATCACTTCGCAATGACCATATATAATTGTAAAAGCTATATACTTAAAATAATTTATAGGTCCGTATATAGGTTAGTTATAAATTAATTTTAATTTCATTGGAACTTAATTTTGGACAATACGATTTTTTGCTTGATTATCAAAATAATTTCTAAAATTTCACAGATAATAAAATTCCTTATCCGAATTAGTTACAAACGTATGTATTATAATTAATGTAAATAAGTTATAATCTGATCTTACCTAAAGAAAGCCAGCATGATAGTATGACGAATTTTAAATCCATTGCAAACAACGAAAATTATCTTAAAAGGTAGAAATTTTATTTTTTTGCTACTTCCAAAACCATTTTTAGGCAGAATTACACTCGTCCTAAACTATTTAAAATCATAAAAACAAAGAAATAAACATTCAACGACACTGCTTACCGCCAAACTGACCAAAGTGTTCGACACATGAATTACGAATGTCTAACTTTCACCTATTACGAAAAGATGGGAACCGGTTTTTCTAATTAGATCATTATAAGCCTTATTGCTGTGTCGAAAAAATAATTTCTCTCTGATTAGTCATGCCGGTTGTGACGTTTTATAAATAACACGCAAGGGTCCATGTGTTCGAAATTTTAAATCTTCTGGCTATTTTCAAGGATTTTCAATTCAATTAAAGCTTAATTGCAAAAGGAATAAAGTCAGTTTTGAACTGATAAAAATTAATCACCTATTCGCCGTGCAAGGTTCCATTCACTATAAATCAGATTTAATCAATTTTGTTCCATATCACATTGCAATAAGAAATCATTTTGTATGTGATAATGCCAGACTTTAGACATTTGTGTATTGTTTATTAAAAATCTACTTTCATATTGCGTGAAACCCAACTTAAGTTCTTGCGACAATCTCGATGTTTTCCAGCAAACAGCCGCAGTGCTTAAATCTATCCTCAATCTATCCTTACTCCGTACTAATATTTGGAATTGGAAAGTGTGTTTGTAACATAATAGATGTCGATGTGTATGTTGCGTGATACGATTGCATTTTTGTATGTTCCATTCCATTTCACATAAAAACGGCTGAAGCGATTCCGGTAAATTTTGGCATATAAATTGTTTAGAGTTTTAAGACAAACAGGCTACCTTTCATTGCAAAATTAAAACTTTAAGTGGTTAAAATAGGGCATGCAATTTACTGGCAGTGAAAAGTTATATATACAAATAGCTGACTCGGCAAACGTTGTTCTGCCATATAAATTATAGCAGACCAGCCACGCTTTGCTGTGACTGGTTTTTGAATAATTACTCAATCCAGTCAACGGATAGCGCCATCTTTTAGAATCGGTTGGAGCTAACTGTAAATTATGACTGCTAAATAATAAACAAATAATTTGCAATAAAATAATATTGCGACTATGAATTGAGATGAAAACTATCCTATCTTTTAAATTAGATCAAACTTCACGTGGTGTGTAAATTTCATTAAAATCGGTTTAGTAGTTTAGGAGTCCATCGCGGACAAACATCGTGACAGGAGATTTATATATATTAAGATATGGATTTTTTTGTATGAGGCTCTTAAATATAAAGTAATGGGTAGAGTGATGATGGAGAGGGGAGGGGAGAGGTAAAGCGGGAAGGGAAGGACGGTTATGGAGAGAGGTGGAGCTGAGGGGAAGGATAAGACTGTTGATCTTTTAATTAACTCTACAGATCCTGGTCATTAAATGACATCCTCTATATCAACCGCTCCAAATTTAATTTTCGTAACGATAGGTAGTCCATGCCCATTTTCAAGATCTAATCTATTTCTATGCAAAAAATTCGTCAAAAATGGTTTAACTGTTAGGGACCTAAAAATACATTCTCTAATTTATAATTTTAGTAAGTATGTAACTAACTGCTGTCTCCAAAAGAAAGATAAACAAGAAAAACTCTTGTTCTGGACCTTTATTATCGTAGCAGAGCCCAAAATAATGATTTTCGTTTTTTTAATGCGATATTCACTAACTTATTATGGTAAAGCTTTTTGACAACTAAAATGCTCACTAGCATAATGTTTTGATACTATAAGTCTATAAACTCATTGTACCGTTGTGTAAATTTGAAGGCTTATAACAGTAATATTTATTAACAATAAAAGTACAATTCATTTTTATATATTGATTGCATAACGACTCAGAAAGACCATGTTCGATGTCTCTTCGATACATACTCAAAATTTATTGCATTCTATAAGTTTATAGGCTTGTATTGCTTCATGTAGGTATGTTTGTATCCGTGATATTTATAAAACTCTTATTTTAGATAACAGTTTTAATTTTTCTAATAAAGCCTTTAGTGGCAAAAGCATTCGTTGCCAGTAGATATTGTAAACGTAAAATTTTTGACATTTATTTTGAGTGGATAGAGCTGCTACGTTTATCGATATTGGTATTTTCAATACGCTTATTGACCTAGCAAAGTTAGCTCTCCGAGTCAGCTACAGGGCTAGGGACATTGCATATCTGTTCATTTGTCTACCAGAGACCTGTAACATGCAAACAAAGTAAGGTAATGATTTGAAAATTTTAGTATAATGTAAACCTTAGGCTGAAGGAAGATAATTATATTTAAAATTATAAAAAATAAAAAGTTAAGCAGATTTCTATCCATATGACTATACGCTTTTTCTTTTTTATTTTCATTCTTTTCTTATTTTCATAGTACTGTGAAAAAGCGATTACCTGAGCTACTGGTCGCGTAGTCCACGACATTTAAGCGCAAAGTGGATAAAACCACTATTGTATGTCTGCTCACATGGCGTGATAGCGTGAAGATATGTTATTTATTATATCTTAAATTTAATCCCATTTTAATATGGTGCAGGATTGATACATGTCTTCGAAAGTATAAGCCAGAACTTTTGAATTGACAACAGCATAATCCATTTCCCTCTACATCTCCCTCGTGTGTAGACAGATGTTGAGAATCGAGACTGTTTCCAAGCGTATATCATGTTTTTTTTTTTGATAGCCCGGGGATATTGTTGACGGACCTCAGGGAGCTTTTTGGTTGTGGTTGTTTTGTTGTGTTTTTGGTTGACTAAAACCCCCGGGGTCACAGCGCTCTCGTCTGGATAAGTTGGGCGGCACGCTCCCTCAAGCGCATCGCCGGCGTATATCAAGTTGGGTCAACACAACCCAACACAACCCAACTGTTAGATGTAAGTATAGGTAGCTACATAATATTTGTAAGAGAACTAGCGCACGGCGCGCGGTGCGCGGGCAGTTATAAAATAAACGTGCTAGTGACAGTATCTATTCTTTTATTTACGCAAATAACAGTGGCGACGGGACGACCACGCGTATAATATAGTGATGGCTAATATACCAATTGGGACTATAAGTGTTTTTAACCATGAAGAGCAAGAATGGACCTTATATAGAGACCGATTGGAACAATGGTTTTTAGCAAACGATATAACGGACGACACGGACAAATCCGGCACAAAACGGAGGGCAGTTTTATTAAGTAGCTTAGCTGAAGGTACCTACAGACTCACGCGGGACTTGGCACTCCCAGAAAATGTTGGCGCTTTGGCTTACCAGGTAGTGGTGAAGTTACTGGATGGCCACTTTCATAAAAATATATGCAGTTTCGCGGAAAGGAATAGATTCCACAGTGCGGTACAGAATGCCACAGAGCCTTTCACTGCCTGGGCAGCGCGAGTGAGGGGTTTAGCGATAAACTGTGGATTTCCGATCATTATACTCAACCTGATGCTGAGAGACCGTTTTGTGTTGGGTATGACAGCAGGGCCAGAGAGAGATAGACTATTTAGTGAGAGTCTCGATGATTTATCATTAGAAAAAGCGTTGCGATTGGCGGAAAATATTCGATCTGCTCGGGAAGGAGCTCGTCAATGTAACCCAGAGGTCATCGGCTTCCCTGCCTCAACAGGCTTGCACGACGTTCACAAAGTGTCAACGGCCACCAGCACTGCTTATTCTGGTCAACGACATCGGTATTATGAATCACAGCGTTCCAGCAGCAAACTACGAATTCCGGAAGCGTCGTATGGCGGTGGCGTTTGTAGTCAAGGCGGTCATAGTAGTAATCGTTGTAGGTTTAAAAACTATACTTGCAAAAAACGTGAACATAGGGGACACTTGCAACTAGGGCGTAAAGCGAGCGAGCATTCTCGTAGAGTGCACTTTTTGGAGTGTTCTGTAGACACGGATGATGCAGGTGATGATGGTAAGTCGTTAGTGTTTAATATCCGTAGTGTGCACGGAGAACCTTTGCAGGAAACGATACAAGTGAGTGACGTACAGTTAAATTTTGAAATTGATTCAGGGTCAGCGGTTACCGTTATATCAGATCAGGACTATACAAAATATTTTTCTAGTCATCCCCTTCAAAGGTGTAAAAAAGGTTTACTAAGTTATACAGGAGAAAATATAAAAACAATAGGAAAAATAACGTTACCATTCAAATATAAAGGGGAAATAAAAAATATAGATGTGTATGTAGTACAAAAAGGGGGTTGCCCCTTATTAGGACGCGATTTTATGTCGAAATTTAATTTAGAAATAGGACAAGTCAAGTATTGCGATATAAATTTTGATATAAATAAAATTATAAATCAGTATCCAAATTTATTCTCAGACAAATTAGGGTGTTGCAAAGAAATCGAAATTAAATTACAATTAAAACCGGAATCAAGGCCAAAATTTATTAAAGCACGTCCAGTACCATATTATCTCTCCCTGTAATTGTAAGCAGAAAGTTATGTAAAAATAATTAAAAGGGCGCTGAAATCAATAATAATTTCGGGGAATACTGACAAAGATTTAAACGTAAAATTAAATGAATTTTTATTCAATTATCGAAATTCAGAGCACTCTACAACAAATCGTTCTCCTGCTGAGGTTTTATTCGGACGGAAACTACGTTGTAGACTAGATTTATTGCGCCCATCATCACTCTCATCATGCGAGCAGACACTGCCAGCACTAGTGAAGGACAAACAGTCCTTACAGGTTAAGTACTACAGGGGTAGAAGGAAAGTTAATTTTCCTATTGGACAGTTAGTGTTAGTGAAAGTATACCAAAATCAGTATACAAAATGGGAAAAGGGAGAGATAATAAGGAACTTGGGGAAAAGCATGTACTTGGTTAAATTAATTAGCGAAAAAACATTAATTAAGAGACATAAAAACCAAATTTATGAAATTAAGGAGAGGGGACCAGGATATGATGAAACTGTTAATGGTAATAAAGAAAAGATTGTACGCTATGATCATAAGCATAATAATGATCAACCAGCTGATAACTCTGCCTTCTTGCCTCAGTGGATATTTTTGGAAAACCCGACTACATTAGAGGAATGTGCAGACATAAATCCTCAGTCAGAGCAAGAGGAGGTTATTGATTGTGAGGATACACTGCCAGTCTCAGTACCGAGTAGTGCAGAGGGCAATGCGGCAACCGCACCGATAGAATCATCCGAATCAACAGTTGATACCTCTCCTAGATTAAGACCAAAAAGACGCATAGACTATAAACAGTTTTATTAGTAGCCAAGTGTAAATGTATTTATATATATGTAATTATGTTCGGGATTTATTGGTGGAGGGGTGTTAGATGTAAGTATAGGTAGCTACATAATATTTGTAAGAGAACTAGCGCACGGCGCGCGGTGCGCGGGCAGTTATAAAATAAACGTGCTAGTGACAGTATCTATTCTTTTATTTACGCAAATAACACCAACACAACACGCCACACCTCGCCACGCCACCCACGCCACGCCACGCCACGCCACGACACGCCACGCCACGCCACGCCACGCCACGCCACGCCACGCCACGCCACGCCACGCCACGCCACGCCACGTCACGCCACGCCACGCCACGACACGACACGACACGACACGACCCAACACAACACAACACAACACAATACAACACAACACAACACAACACAACCTAACTTGGGCAAATAAAAGCTGTTGTTTACAAAGTGTTGGATATATCAGAAACCGTTATCCTCCAGTGAACAAATTAAATCAAATTTGCTGCAGGGTTGTTTTTGTGTTAATTTCTATTTTACTCAATTTAATGTAAATGTAAACTAAAAAAAACCTTTTGGTAATACATTTAAATGAACATTTAGTTTTAAATTTAATAATTTAATCATATTTTTTAAATCTAAATTTTAAAAAATATCTTCTACAAATTAAGTAGCACTGATTGTTTGATTAATTGATATTATGTTTCAACAACATATAAAGTAAAATCAAATGAATTGACTGCAACAGTGGTGGTGACCTCCGATGAATACCTCCGATTAAAAAGTTTCGGAACCGAAGGTGTAATAACGATCGGAAGTTCCGACTTATCGGAGTCGGAGTCGAAGCTCCGTAACATCCCTGGTTGTAATTTTAATTTTCTTGCTCTGTAATCATGATTAAATCCATTTAAAACATTAAGAAATCATAAATGTGTATGCAATCAGGGATTCTGTAGTGTTTAAAACATAGATGAGCAATATGCAGTCATCTTAACGCTAAAAATCGTAAAATGTAATCGTAATCATTTGTATTAATTACATTTTATTTTATTGAACATTTTTATAATTTTTTTTTTATTTTATGTCTATGTATATGAATAAAAGGATGGACGTAATAACTTACTGATGTGATATCGATATCGACAAATTGCATTGCACAGAATCTCTATTGGAAAATGTCGTGTTGTCAAAATTGCTTATTTGAGTCTTTTATTTAATATTACAAAAGTTAAATTGAAATTATCAGTTTGCCGCAATACCTTAATCGTAACATGAATTCAAAAAGCTTAGCAACAGTTTAAGACAGCATATCGCGCTGTGGGGACGATTTCCACGTAGTAAACGTTTAAAACCAGCTAAAAAAACATTGAGAAAATGGATGGGACTTGGGTCCTGATTTTGCTTGCATTGGTTATGCTAATTGGCTCCTATGTGGCTGGGAGTATACCATTAAACGTATCCATGTCTGAGGTTAGTTATTACCTACATTTAAGATATGTTATTTCTCGTTAAATTACAAGTATACTACATAAATATATTTAGAGAGTTACCATCTGTTGAATATTTCTCAACACTTTATTGCAATCATTTATAATGAAATTATAAAGTATCTTGTTGATTATAATGCAGATTATTCAATTAAATAATTATTATTTCAATGATTAATTTCAAGTATTACCTGTTGGAAACCAATAGTTACAATTAAAGTTGCTATTTATGCGTCCATGTGTTGTGTTACAACTTCTAAAATACACAAGGGTATTTCCTACGATTTTCATTGACATTTAGGATGTAATAGGGATGGTGATCTAAAATAGATTTTTTAGAAAGAACTGATTTTTCAGGCCATAATAATCAATATTTTGTAATCATTTGTAATATATTTGTGTCTTTTCTTCTTGGGGGCTCATTTTCCAAAGACATTGAAACATATTTTTAATTTTTAATCCATAAGTTAAATACTACTTTACATAGCTCTTTAAACTTGACAGATTTTGTACCAAATTTTCAACCTCTATTTCTCAATTTTGGGCATAAAATATTGAAAAATACACTCTTAACCAGTTGTCTATGTTTTAATAAAACTCCATGTAAAAATGTCATGTTTCTAATAATAGTAGTTTTGGCTGGGTCAGCCATTCAATCTTTTAGTACCCTTTTTCAAACAATTGAGTGTCTTAGGCAGTATTCTGTAATCTAAGAAATTTTGTAGTCCAATATAGCATTGTAAAATGTTTGTTGAATAAACTGGGTTCCACTGTACATAGATTTTGAAAATGCAGAAAGATCTTAATGTATTGTTGAGGTCAAAAACATAATTACAGCAATTATATGTGAGTTTAATCATTAAAGTTATATGAAAATAATGTATTAGACGATTGTAGGTTTTAAAAAGAAACTATAAGAAAGTATATAATAGCATATATCTATTTAGTTCCACTGTGACGTAGTCACGAGTTTCTTTTGCTGTATTTTATCAAGATAGTCACTTCTGAAATGCTAGTGGATCACGATTAGGTTTGTTTCCTGGCAGGCTGCCTAAGTTGAAGTCCACAATCACACAAGTGCCTTTGCTCTGCCATCCAACTCATATTCCCTGATTGAAGACTAATTGGTCACTCAGTGAAAGTGTAAAGGCCTTTCCTGTCTAACAGAATATTGTACTGGTGAAAAAAAATAGTTCAACATACTTTTAAGTGTTTTATTAATTGATAGTGCATACAGTGAGTACAGGTGTGTGCAATTAAATGGTGATAAAGGTTGCTAATTAAGTATATAAAACTGGTTTTTAATCTATACTAATAGTAATATTATAAAGCTGAAGAGTTTGTTTGTTTGTTTGAACGTGCTCTTCTCTGGAACTACTGGTTCAAATTGAAAAATTCTTTTTGTGTTGAATAGACCATTTATCGAGGAAGGCTTTAGGCTATATAACATCACGATGCAAGTATTAGGAGCAAAGAAATAATGGAAAATGTAAAAAAATACGGGGAAAATTATTCATCCTTGAGGGCTTCCATTACGTGCGCTGCGAAAACGGTTCAAGATACGAAAAATATATGTATGAAAGAATTATTCCACTTGAAATGATCTAAAAAACATGTACCTGACAGTATATGTCTATCTTTTACGGTTAAGTCACTAGAACCGTTTTTATAGTAATAAAATTTAGTCGAAATTCATGCATTATTTGTTAAGAATTCTATCAACGTAATAATATTAATCTTTATCCAAATAAATGTATTGTTCATAAAGAGTATTTAATTGTGAAGAAAATTGTCTTTGACATCACTCAATTTCAATGAACATCTTAGAAGATATCACAAAACCTTATATAGCAAAACAACGTTTGCAGGATCAGCTAGTAGATAATAAATACACCTAAAAATAGTTTTTTTTTTCTGCTATAGTTTCCTTTTGTTAGGATTCTCTATCTCCAATGAAAAAGAAACTTTTGAATCCACTGTGTTATATTTTATACTGGCTTAATTAAGTGACTACAGTAAACCTAATGAAAAGTGCTGTGTAGTCCAAGAATGATAATAATTGTCAAGGGATGAAAGTCCATAGACAGCCGCTATCATCATTTTGGGCAATATACACCAGACCCGAAGGGCTCTAGCTCAGAGTTCCCCAAACTTTTTTGTGTCGTAGACCCCTTGTCTTGTTTTTCCATGTTGGGTAGACCCCCTACTTACCTGATATTGATTTCCTGTAAATTTCTAACTGTAGTGAAGTTTAGTGTTAAAAACTTAAAGCTATTTGGCCCGAAGTGTGTTCCCGTGCCGTGTGACGTGTCAATTTAAAGCAGCCCTTTCCCCTACTCCCGTCTTCCCCTTTACTCCCTGTCCTTCGTGTTTCTATGCCATGGCGCTAGAGATAGTCTGTGTGACTATTTACTGGCGCTAACACATATATAATATTTTTTTTACTTCATAGGTACTTTTATAAATAATGTATATGTTTTGATATTATAAGATAGTATGATGTAAGTAAATAGGTACTATCAGAGTATGTGTTAAGATCCACTATCGTGGACCCCCATTTTCATTTCATGGTCCCCCAAATTTTGTTTCGCTGACGTAGAGCCCTTGCAGGTTGTCATAGACCCCTAGGGGTCGATATAGACCTCTTTGGGAATCACTGCTCTAGATAAATGAACAATTGGATGAACAGAAATTTTAACAGAAATGTGTCAGCAAGTGACTGTTGACTGTTACAATCAAAATTTTTTACAAAGAAATCAATACCTACTGGGTACCAGTGACGTGCATAGGATACTAGCTGATCCGGCAAACGTTGTTTTGCTATATAAGGTTTTGTAATATCTTCTAAGATTTTCATATGAAATTAAGTGATGTCAAAGACAATTTTGTTCACAATTAAATACTCTTAATCAACAACACATTTATTTGGATAAAGTTTAATATTATTACGTTGATACAACTCTTAACAAATAATGCATTAATTTCGACCAAATTTGTTTACAATAAAAACGGTTCTAGTGACTTAATCTTTAAAGATAGACATATACTGTCGCGGACATTTTTTTAGATCATTTCAAGAGGAATAATTCTTTCTTACATATATTTTTGGTATCTTGAACCGTTTTTGCAGCGCACGCAATGGAAGCCCTTAAGGATGAATAATTTTTCCCGTTTTTTTTCACATTTTCCATTATTTCTTCGCTCCTAATAATTGCATCGTGATGTTATATAGCCTAAAGCCTTCCTCGATAAATGGTCTATTCAACTCAAAAATAATTTTTCAATTCGAACCAGTAGTTCTTGAGATTAGCGCGTTCAAACAAACAAACAAACAAACAAACAAACTCTTCAGCTTTATAATATTAGTATAGATATATGAATAAAAAAGGGCTCCTTTTTTTGTTTAATTTTAAGCAATTTATTCCAGACTTATTTATCATTAGGGCATGCAATACTTTCATGCATCTATAGAATGAACGCTGCTGATGGGCACTTACTTATAATCCAAAAATCATGTAATTGGGCAAGAAGCAATATGTGGGCTACAAGCATCAAGACTAGTGATGAAAATGCCTGAGAATTTTCCCAAAGTGCCCAAAAACTTCCTTGGGAATATTCCCGGGAATTTACGAAATGTTCTCGGAAGTTTTGGGCACTTTGGGAAAATTTCCGGGCATTTTCATCACTAATCAAGACCAATCTGAATACCATAAGATTTTTTTTGCGGCCTTTTACATTTCGTATTCGCGCACCAAGGGTCCCGTATATATACACTATAAAAGCACTATATATTGCTCTAACGAAATGTTAAACCATATTTAAGGGCGAACTTTACTTTGCGGTTGGTAAATTGCTGTCGCTATGTATCAATATTGCGGGCCTTTTACCAACTGCAAATACGTTTATAATCGCGAAATTTTTTTTTGTACTATAAATAGGGATTTAAGACTTTTCCTGTACTTCTGAGGGCCTTGCTTCTTGCCAAATTTCAAGATTCTATAAACGGGCAATATTTTTTGATTGCCTTGATTTAGATTATAGATATTTTCGAAGCCAGAAGACGAAGTAGAAGAAAATGACAGCGACAATCAATGGATGAAAATTCATTGACAGTCTCCGTCGTCATACCGGCCCATATATGCCGAAAGTCAAGGTCACTAGGAATACATATGAGATACTGGATCAGCACAAGCTAATCCCGAAAAGCGACAGGCCAATGCAAGTAAATCTGACGATCTTTACACTTGTGTACTGTAATCACAACCAGTTCTGGCATTCGCCCTTCCACCACCAATAGGAGTGGCTATATAATCCGCAAACTACAGTTGGACACTAGATATTTCTCTTGCTAAATGTCTTGGCCTCCGATAACCCTTTTATAATCTCTTACAGGACAAGTTAAAGAAGGTGACAGTACTTGGAGCTGGTCTTCTGGTCGGAACAGCCCTTGCCGTGATCATTCCCGAAGGTGTCAGGTCGTTGTTCAGTGAACGAATCCATCCGACAGTTGTTTCGAAGGATGCGATAACGGTGGAACCGCCAGAGCATCATGATGATGACTTACATTCCGTCATTGGCATCTCCTTAGTTTTAGGTAAGCCTTCATCAGTATATTGTTGCTCTTCGCCACTACAAAAGTACCTCCACTGCCCATAAAGTATCACTTCACAATTTACAATGGATCTTTCTACCATCCACAATGTATATCTATATCACATACAATGAATCTCTGCCAAACAAAATGAACGTCTCCACCCACAAACTAGCTCTTCACCACACACAATGAATCTCCACAATCCACAAAGTATTGCTCCATTATCCACAATGTATCTCTCCACCACCCACAAACTAGGTATTCACCACACATAATGAATCTCGCCACAATCCACAAAGTATTGCTCCACGACCCACAATGTATCTCCACCACCTACAAACCATCTCACCAGCTCCTACAATGTATCTATCCTTCTGTGTTGTATGTTATATTGTGTGTCAAATAAATGCTTTTTCTGTCTTACTTTTCACCTGTAAAGTATTTCTCCACAACTTAGAAAGTATCTCTCCACAAATTCTGTACCGCAGTAAATGAAATACAGATAGGTGAGCCGTGTTCTTTTTTTTTAATTATATATTTAATGTTATATGAACTTAGTTTGTATTTATTTTGAATTACCATATAATTCCTTATTGTTAGTAGGTCATGTAGATAATAAAGACAAATAAACAATAAGATCTGCCAGTCAGAGGACTCCATGTCATAAATAAAACATTTTTAGCTCCATAAACTTCCTAAACATTATATAATATTCGGGTCACTAGATTAGTGGATTGCAAACATATTATGTGCAGACGTTGGAACAGTCTGCACGACACTGAGACCGGGGCGCGTGCGCCCGACGACTATTCCGTTCGGATTCCCGTGTGTATTCTAACGTGTTATCTACGAGAATTCAGCGCTTATTCCTCAGAAATGCTCAACACATTTAAAGAATTTTTCATTTTAGAGTTTCTCTCCGATGCTTTTTAGGTTTCGTGTTTATGCTGTTGGTTGACCAGATATCTTCGAAGTACAATGATTCGAGTAATCCGATTGAGAGGAATTTCACGGCTACTGTTGGACTCGTGGTCCACGCTGCAGGTATGTGTATTCCATTCTTAGGGTTCCGTATCGCAAAAAGAAAAACGTAACTTTTATAGCACCTTATTTACGTATCGGGTTGAAATCTTGTTGAAAATCTTGAGCCTACGGTATCTTGTGGCCCTATAAAGTCATATTTCCAAGTCAGCGCTATCAAACTATATGTCCATTTAATTCGTATTTCTTCCTTTAGCCTTTTCACGTCCTTTTTGCTCTTTTCGCAAGGCAATAAAAATCTATAGAGCATTTCTCATTGATGTAAAATCGTGAAATTTGGCAAGAAGCAATGTCTTATGACACACCCGTAGCCCGTAGCAAAGGAGGATCGCTGGTTTTAGCCAGTGAGAGTGGCACACCGAGGGGGGGGGGGGGGCGTCACCGTCCCCTTGCCGGCTCACCAAGTCACCAAAAAAAAAAGGTCTTATGACACAAATATAAGAACAAGTACGGAAGCTGTAAATTTGTATCTATATTACATAAAATAGGTCTTATGTGATTATATATACCTATATTTGTAGTTGGTAAAGGGACCGCGAGATTATTGTTTATGGGGAAATCCGTTTACCAGCGGCAAAGTTAATTTTGTCCTTAAATCGAATTTATCTTTCCGCTAAAGCAATGTAAATGTGATCAGATTAATAAAAATGATTACGATTACATTTTACGTTTTTTTACCATTAATATGATTGCATTTTGCTCATCTATGTTTTAAACACTACAGAATCCCAGATTGCATACACATTTATGATTTCTTAATGTTTTAAATGGATTTAATCATGATTACAGAGCAAGAAAATTAAAATTGCGACTACATTTTGTAATCATTAATCAGATTACATTTTGCCCATCTCTGGTGGTGACAATGGACAGTTTTTGCTTGTGCATCATTCCGTCAAATGTGTTAGGAAATGTTGGACATGCGTTTCGCTCTTTATCGGTGACAACATAAGCTGTAATAATTGCTATTTCACGATAAATTCACTTAAAAATTAACACGTTCGCGATAAGACCTACATCTGTTTGCTAATTGTATTATTGTGTAAGAAAGGTTGACTAATCTCTATGTGTATAATTAAACTAGCAGATCCGGCAAACGTTGTTTTGCTATATAAGGTTTTGTAATGTCTTCTAAGGCTGGATTTACATCAAACGAGCGAATGCTCATTCTATCCCCACTCTATCAAATTCGGTTACTGTAAACAGACATCGAGCGTTTTTTCATTGTTCTTCCTGCGCTCGCAAAGATTCTATGGAATATTCTAAGAATGCTCGTTCGCTTTATGTAAACAATACTAGAGCCTGCGAACAGATTCTTAGAGCGTTCTTGCGTGTTCGGACGCGCTCGCCCGCCGGAGCGGTCTCTTCAAAGTGTTCTTGTGTTTGAGCGATCTCGATCACTGATCTGAGTATACTCGTCGATTGAACTATGTATTGGTCTCAAGAAAAATGTCTATTTATGATAGAAGCCTACCGACATTCCAAATGTCTGTGGGATCCGATGTTTGAACACTACAAAAATACATATCGCAAACAAACTGATTGGCTGGAGATTGCAAATATACTAGAATTCAATGCTGAAGAAGTAAAAAAAAGATGGACTCACTTCTCGCATCTTATCGCTGAGAAAGGGTATGGTCACAGAACCACAGAATTAACACGAATGCGCAATGAGCATTCGTTCGACCGCTAAACACCTGAATTCTAGTTCTTGATTCTCATTCTTGCTCGTTGATCGTTAGGTGTTAACGCTAAGAGCGATATTTCGTTTACACTAAAAGAGCGAGAAAGAATGCTCTTGTTCTTGCTCTAGCTCTATGTTCGTTTGATGTAAATCCAGCCTAAGATGTTCATTGAAATTAAGTGATGTCAAAGACAATTTTGTTCACAATTAAATACTCATAATCAACAACACATTTATTTGGATAAATATTAATATTATTACGTTGATACAATTCTTAACAAATAATGCATTAATTTCGACCAAATTTTATTACTATAAAAACGGTTCTAGTGACTTAATCTTACATTAGACATTTTTTTTAGATCATTTCAAGAGGAATAATTCTTTCATACATATATTTTTCGTATCTTGAACCGTTTTCGCAGCGCACGCAATGGAAGCCCTCAAGGATGAATAATTTTCCCCGTTTTTTCACATTTTCCATTATTTCTTCGCTCCTAATAGTTGCATCGTGATGTTATATAGCCTAAAGCCTTCTTCGATAAATGGTCTATTAAAAAGAATTTTTCAATTCGAACCAGTAGTTCCTGAGATTAGCGCGTTCAAACAAACAAACAAACAAACTCTTCAGCTTTATAATATTAGTATAGATTTCCGGGCAGTAGTCTTGAGGTAGTCTGCTGCCCGTATGAGAGGGAGGCGGTGCACGGTGTCCGGCGCGCCGCCTGAGAGAGAGGTTTTGAGGGCTGGATATTTACTCCCACCCCTCCCCCAGAGAAGTAGCCTCAACAAGGCCTTTTGTACCCCGGGCGTCTGGACGAATTTGGCTACCCAGGCCCGGGTGGAGCAATCAGAAGGGCACCCCGGGGGTTTTTAGTCAGTAGGAGTCTGACACGCCGGGGTCGCTGATGGTCCTATGTAGGATTTTCCCCGGGATACAAAAAAAAAAGTATAATTAAATTTGACCGTTGTAAAAAAAATAGAGTGGACGAAGGTTCGTATCCCGGCTGTGGGATTTTTTAGATTACATATGGATTTGGGCACCACATGCGCACCGACCAAGTTGCGCTTCTGGTCACGTCGGGCACGATATGTGAGCGTAAATTAGATGCAGCCACTAACATGTACCTGCTCACCCCTATAGGGACATAGCGTCATGATATAGCGTGATGATATTGGGACATATCATGTCATTATCTATACTAATATTATAAAGCTGAAGAGTTTGTTTGTTTGTTTGTTTGAACGCGCTAATCTCAGGAACTACTGGTTCGAATTGAAAAATTATTTTTGAGTTGAATAGACCATTTATCGAGGAAGGCTTTAGGTTATATAACATCACGATGCAACTATTAGGAGCGAAGAAATAATGGAAAATGTGAAAAAAAACGGGGAAAATTATTCATCCTTGAGGGCTTCCATTGCGTGCGCTGCAAAAACGGTTCAAGATACCAAAAATATATGTAAGAAAGAATTATTCCTCTTAAAATGATCTAAAAAAATGTCCGCGACAGTATATGTCTATCTTTTAAGATTAAGTCACTAGAACCGTTTTTATGGTAAACAAATTTGGTCGAAATTAATGCATTATTTGTTAAGAGTTGTATCAACGTAATAATATTAATCTTTATCCAAATAAATGTGTTGTTGATTAGGAGTATTTAATTGTGAACAAAATTGTCTTTGACATCACTTAATTTTAATGAACAACTTAGAAGATATTACAAAACTTTATATAGCAAAACAACGTTTGCCGGATCAGCTAGTGTGATATATGATCACATAGCTCTTACCCGCAGCTTCGCTCGCGTTAAGAAGTATTATTATTGATTAGGTGTAGTTTCTGCGGCTTTAATTTTGTTTAGCGTGTGTATAAAATTAGGGCCTACAAAACTTCTTTGTATGCAATATTCTTAACTAATCTGTCATTAGGCGCTAAAACTATCAAGCTATTGGGTGAACTCACTCGTGAGCAAGCAACATAAAACTGTCCCTGAGAGAAGCAATGTTCTCTCAAGTCAATACCCGCAAATTTGAGAGTTTGTCCCTGAGACTTGTTTATTGTCATGGCGAAGCAGATTTCATCTACCTGCATGCCAAATCTCAGCCCGATCCGTCCAGTGGTTTGGGCTGTGCGTTGATAGATCACTATGTCAGTCAGTCACCTTTGAGTTATATATATTTAGATTGTCACAACACACATGGTTTACTATGCTTTAGGATTGCCTTGCAATTGCGTTTCTTTATTAAAAATGTCTAATATCTAAAAACTTTATAGCAGCAACGCAATAAGCAAATATTTCACGGTGACCGATTGTTATGGGTTAGCAATTGCTTTGTAAGTTTGCCGCCAACTCACCTGCGTTCACACCAGGTCAGATCGAAACCTATAAAGAGAGAAATTCGGTAATACAGTACATTTCGGGCTAGCAACGTGTCAACACTTAACTTCAAAATCAAATTCGTATCAAATCGAAACGCTATTTAGTTTAAGCGATATTTTTTGGTGATATAATAATGTATATATTTGCAATCGGTAAAAAACGCGGATTCTGAAAATACAGTGCAAACTCTATATAACGACCCTCAAGGGACTATGCATACTTTGACGTTATAGAGAGTTGTCGTTAAATGGAGAAAAGAAATATCTGTATTAGAAAAAGAAGAAGTTTATTTCAGACTAGTGTTAGTAATTACATAAAAAACAATTCTTATTTGATCGCTATTGAGTATAGTCTGTTATTTTTGTCTGACGTCTTTTGCTGCGCTAGTAATTTTGTTGTATTGCAGTGTAAATATAGCAATCTCAATTAGTAAACAAAAGAACGGATTTCTTAGAAAGTTCGGTATGTGTAATGGCGACAGTCGAGTTTATTACGGGCTAGGATAATAAGGCGACAAGAGAACGTACACAGCTGTGGAGTTTTTACTAATTTTGGCAACTTAAAAAATACTTTATATTATTAAATTGCTGTCGTTATTGAGAGTGGGTGTAATGCTATATAGAGTGTATCATTGTATGGGAAACAAGCTAAACCAACCAAAGCCGAGTGATATCGACGCTTCAGTGCGTTTGTCGTTAAATCGAGTGACGTTATATGGAGTTTACATTGTATGTTATTTTTTAATCAGCGGACGGGATAGCCCTGGGCGCAGCCGCAACCACATCCCACGCTGATGTGGAGTTTATAGTGTTCTTTGCAATAATGCTGCACAAAGCGCCGGCGGCTTTTGGGCTGGTCACCTTCCTCCTACACGCCGGCCTGGACAGGTACGTACTGGAGACCGTCAATAAGAGCCCGCTGAGTGACGGTCACCGTTAATCATGACAGCTTGCTTCAAGAAGAAGACCGGCTCAAAGAGCTTTATAGTTTGAGGATGCGGCAGAGTATTCACCGTCCTCGAAAGTAGATTCTTTTGATTGTTCATATCTCTCGATCACAATTGATGATTTTTTAATCGAATTTGATTTTATGGAGTCTAGAACTATCGATGGAATTAATTCACCATGACCGCAGCAATCAAAACTTTGTGCCCGTACCGTTGTGGCTTGGCGAGATTTTCAATGATAGCTTACATCATAAACTACTAAATTATGTTATCTACAAGCCAATATGCTGTTGGCTAGGAAAAGCAACAACAAATTTACCAGGCTTAGAAGGTATTTAGAAGGTGTTCAGCCAGCAAGTTTATGGGTTGGATGGCAACGTAAGGGCGTCCCTGTGGGTACGAATCATAACTTGGGCCAGTAGCCAGAAAGACGAACTTAACTGTGATCTACCAGCGTTTCGGAAGCTCTACCAGCGTTTCGGAAGCGACTAGCTTAAGAAATAACGTCGGAGTGGAAAATCTACTGGCGTATATATGTTTTGTATATATCTCGAGTCCTCAGAGCCATATAACCCTTTCGTCCCGGTATTCGAAGAAACGTTATAATGTTAAAAACTTTGTAACCAAATTTTTTAATTTATTGCCAAATAATAATTGACCAATAATGAACCATAACCTCTAAATGTATAGACTAAATGAAGGATTATGTTTTACTGAATGTCAAAAGAACGGCCTGGTACACTTTTCTATTGATTATAACGTTCAAAAAAAATTTCAGGTGTTTTCAAATTTGTGTGGTACATATATGTACCGTTCGGGACGAAAGGGTTAATTAGTGACAAGTCAGTAATAGTCATTATTAAGACAATAAATCTGCTCTAATGCGATTCTCTCGTAATCGTTCATTCATAATACTTCCTTTGGTGAGTCTCAGAAATCCTTGCTACGACAAATCCACGATATGTCGTTGCGCTGAATTTATTTTGTATTGGCAACTGGACGGACTTGGTTTCCCAAGCCTGGGTGGACTGATTTGAGAGATATCCCGGGGTTTTTTAGTCAGTAGAAGTATGAAACGCCGGGGTAGCTGCCCTCACAGAGGTTCTGAGGATCCTATGTAGGATCTTTGCCAGGGTTACCAAAAAAGGGCAGACAATACCAAGCTAAGTACGAAAGGAGATAAGAGAGAAGGTGCTACGGCACACACAGTCGTTATGTCATTATATACATTAAATATGATCGTGTATGTGTACTGCTAAAAAAGAGACTCTATATCTTGCCGGCAAAACGTACATCCTCCCAGATTATACGAAGTTTTTGGGAGTCGAAGCTGCTCGCGCCCGTAGGCTTTACCCTAGTTTCCCTAGACGTGACTCCTGGGTGGTGCTAAACGAGCAGCAGCGAGGTGGTAGGGCGTCGGTGCCCGTCTGGATCGCGACCACAGTACATGGGTGTAAAGCCCGTCATAGTGACCAGTTTCGGCTTGTCGCGTTTCGGGATCAGCTTGTGTATATCCATTATCCAGTAGCTCATACACCTGGAGACCTTCAGTCGTGGTATATGTGGGCCGACATGACGATGTAGACTATCAATGGATTTTCATCCTTTGATAGTCGCTTTCGTTTTTGGACTACACTGTACTTACCATCAGGTACTCTGTAGTCACTATGTCGAGCCAGTGTAAAAAAAAAAGTTCAAAAGAAGAATTCATTTTTGTAACCCAGTTCTAACGGAAATTTTGTTTATGTGCGTTTTTTTCGTCCAGGAATAGGATACGGAAGCACTTATTGGTGTTTTCGTGTGCAGCGCCATTACTAGCGCTTCTCACGTACTTCGGTATCGGGAATGAGAGCAAGCAGACCCTGAGCGACTTCAATGCGACTGGTGAGTGCTAAAGACTAGTTTTCAAGTTCATGAAGATCTTTTTTTAGGTTCCCCTTCCTTAGGAGACAAAAGGAACCTTTAAAGGAACATTCTGTTGTCATTGTGATCCAGTGAATAAGATACTGGTATCAGGACCGTTTTTTGGTAACCCGGGGGAAATCCCTAATGGACCTTCAGGGGGCAGTGAGGGCCGCCCCCTGGTGTGTCGGACTCGCACCGACTAAAACCCCCGGGGTGTTCCTTCTCCCGCCTGCCGAGTGCCAAGGGCAAGGCTGAGCCATGTTCCTCGGCACCCGGCGACGTCTGGCCTTCTGCAGGCCCCGCCTACTTGGCAGGTGATGGTATCAAGACCGGAACGTTCCTCTAGGCTTGTCCAGATAAATAGTTTTAGTCATCACTTGTTACTATGATGGAAAATATCCTAAAGAAATCCTCGTGGCATTTAATAGAAATGTCATGTGTACTAGTGCTGTGAGAACGGCGACCAGCTGCGCTACTGGTCACGTTAGGCACGATATACAAGCGAAAAATGGGTATAGCCATTAATGTATCTCTGCTCATACCAAAAGAGATATAGCGTGAGGATATGTTATTAATTATTACTTCGCTCTTCATCTGTTTCTCAAAATCATTTTTCTTAGAAACGCGTAAATTATTAACTAGAAATTATAATCAAATTGTACAGATTTCCCTTTACTGGATCATGAGCGGGGAGATTGAATTGAAACCACTAGATACAGGTCACCACTGGTTTAATAATTAAACATATATAGCACGTTAAACCAATACTTGATATCTCTTAGGTATCTCTGTCGTTTCGTCACGATCTACAGTATGGCACCTTTGCCTTATATGCAGCTGCTGTGAACGAAACTATAACGCGATGCAATTTTGCACAACGCCATCTACCGAACCGACATGCATCACGCCATAGTCTGCTCACAGCAGCTGACTAATGTTCTTTTACTCGAACACAAATACTAAAGTGACCTGTCCCTTTTGATTCTGAAAAATGTTACTTATAATCAACGCAATCAAAAAATATCCCTTTGAGATAGAGCAAAGTATGATGGGACACTCCCCTTTTTTAGTCTGCGATGACTTATCATCAGTTTATTTAATATATTTTAAACTTTCGCGTTTGTAGATATTATAAACACGTGCGAAGATACTGCTTATTATAGCTCGACGTTTCGACCGGTTACACAGCCCATTGTCACAAACTGACAGATGCACCGCGGAGTTTTCATCGGGGACGGAAATTTACTTCATCTACCCTCTTTTGTTATTGATAATTTGAATAGTCACGGCACAACACTTACAGTATCTGTGTTTTCAAGTGACATAGAACAAGCTCCTTATTATCTGATCATTGGATATCACGTCGCTGATAACTTAAACCAATCATCGCGATTAAAAGCATTGAGCTTCCTAATAATGATCGCTTTACGAACCAGCATTTGAAGCGATTAGAGGAAAATACCTTTGGAAACGTCGAGCTGTGATTAAAAGTAAATTTGTTCGCGTATAAGACGTGTTAAAGTATTTTAAAATATTTTTTCAGGTATTGCAATGTTATTCTCCGCTGGAACCTTCCTCTATGTAGCAACAGTCCACGTTCTGCCAGAGTTAACTCATTCCTCGCACTCAACGCACACTCTTCTCCCCATGCAAGAGGGAGTTCCCCCCAAAAAAGGCTTCGGGGGACTGCAGTTCTTCGAAGTAATCATACTATCCATCGGTGCTTTGCTACCAGTTCTTCTGACGATGGGTCATAAGCATTAACTTGTCACTCGGGAACATTCGAATATAGATGGCGAAGGTTTATCTGTAGATGAGAAAAATGTTAATAGGGAAAATTCAGTTGTTGATAAGGAAAATGTTAAAGGGGAATGTTCAGTTGTATATGGCGACAATTTTAATTGGATATGTCCAGTTGTAGATGGGGAAAATTACAATGTGCAAAGTCAATGATCAAAATGTTTATGAGGAACGTTCAGTTGTAAATACGGAAAATTTTAATGGAGAAAGTTCAGTTGTAGATGAGGAAAATTCTAATGGGGAACCAGCATTTATAGATGGAGAAATATTAATGCGGAACGTTCAGTTGTAGATGGGGAAATGTTGACAATGGAGTAAATGTGATACCGAGTGGGAAATCGCGTATACTGGGTATTGCAAAAGTGTGTAGTAATACTTAAGGAAATATATACATATATACTAAAAGACGAACTAATTTTTAAAAGCATTTAAATGTGGCTGTGGTCTCGTAGTCGTAGGTTCAGATCCCGGCTCATGCTCACCGGTCAAGGAAAACATCGTGAGGAAACCCGCGTGGCATCTGATAGAAATGTCACGTGTACTAGTGCTGTGAGAATGGGAATCAGCTGCGCTACTGGTCACGTTGGGCACGTCATACAAGCGCAAATTAGTTATTTTGGGGATAGGTGTATTACAATGTATGACCGGTGGTCGTGGGTGTGGTTGTAGGAAGACACGAATTTGGCGTTTTACAGTTTATTTGCACCTTAAGGTAAGTACACGCACGTACTCCCGCCTTGGGTCTCGGTAGTCGACTAACTTCCAAGCGGCCCGTGCGCGCGCGCATCCTCTTACCCCGCACATCTCGTAACACCCTAACGACCCTTAGGGCGACAACTCCGTATCGGGTTACGTCTACATGCTATAAATGTTTTTTCAATATGGAAATATTCTCTCGTTATCTTAAGAATGATTGATTGTAACTAAAAAATTAAAACAAGCCCAGTCTCAATTATGTATCTATTTGTAACATATTCACTGAGAACATTCCAATGACTTCAAACACGATACTTCTGCTGTAAGTTAGTGAGGAGTTGAGTATCCTGCTGCTTCTAGAAGATGATGCAGCTTCAGGTCCAGGTTACTATATTATAGTAATATCGTTGAATTCACAGGATACTAATTTTAATACCTATTAACCTAGTAGAATTGGTGTTCATTCCTTCGACAACTAGAAAATAATATCTTCAAGCAGCTGAGAAGATTTTCTTAAATCATAGTTAAGAATACTCTAGATTAAATCATCTTTCAAATAAAGACAACTAAATCAAAATCGGTTCATCAGTTTAAGAGCATCGATGCCACAGGGACATTGCACGCGTTACTCTTCTAACACCCCTGTTTTAGCGTTGAGGGTAAGAAATTGGCCAATATTTTAAATTCATTTTATCTCCTTTTTACGTAGTATGGTTGCTCGAATGGATCGTGAGCGGAGTACACAAGTGTAAAGACCGTCATAGTGACGTGTTTAGGCCTGTACGTTTCTTTTTCAGTAGTTCCTATGCCTAGAGACCTTCCGTCGTGGTATATGTGGGCAGACATGACGGCGGTGATCATTGTTATTCTTGGACTACCCTCTATTTTCTATCAAGTCCAATGAATTCACTTTGTCGAGCCAATATAATTGAATAGGGAAAATATTTTTACCAATAATTTTTAAGTACGTACCCCAAAATTAGTATGTAATTTAGCCTGATTATAATTTTTAGTTTACTTATATATTTTGACTGTGATTTTATAGTGTGGTCGAATTGTTTGCGTTAATTTACCCACACGCGTTACGCTACCGTAAAAAGGTGCCCGTCAGATTCTGACAGGTGGCCATTTATCGCTCTGTTTGCATTTATACAAAGTGATTTTATAGACGAGGGAGATATTCAAGGAGGATCTTCAGCATTCGATTCTAATTCCAAATATATAGGAATAGTGATATCTTAATATTTCCATTAAAACAAAGTCATTTATAGTCAACATATTAAGGGGCAATGACACACATGATAGAATAAATAACAATTAATTATTAAGTAGTTACTTTGTCTCCACTTTATTGTTTGTTATGTAGGTATTTTGTCTCCATTATAGAGACATTTGGTTTCATAAAGCACACGTCGGTAAAGTTACCAATGCTAAAAACAATCCATAAAGGTATAAAAATGACTAAATTATGAATGACGTGAATCCACGCCCGCGGGCGTCAAAGGGTTAATCTAAATTTTAACATATTACTATGTTTACATATTTGGTATTAGAATCAGATGGTGAATATCTCTATCGACTATAAAATTACCCATTATATCAGTGGCGTGCATCTCGTTTTTACATAAGGCAAGCAGTCAATAAAAAAACTTATTTTAGCGACTCTATTGCTCTTGTTCTACTAGAGCAGGATTTCTTAAACTTTTGTCATTCACGACCCCATTTATGATTGCGAGATTCTTGACGACCCCATACAAATATAAAAGAAAAATAAATTGATATTGTTTTATGATTTATTTATTAGGTAACAATATACATATGAAAATATATAATTTTAGAATTTGTTTTGAAACATACAAAAATCTAAAATTAAAAATTGTACAATTGTTTTTATCTATAATTTTACAGTTTCAAAAATAAAAGTGGATTCTGACCGTTTTAATTCGCTCGAATATATTCAAGTAGTAGCGTGGTAAGTATTAAATTAAAATATAAGTAAAAAATGTAATGAGATGGATGTGCCTGTTTTTTATTGCGTAACAAATCAGATCTTGGTGGAATGTTTGAAACTGCTGGACGTAAGGCCTCTTCAACATTTTTTAGCGCTGAACGATATTGGGATTTAATATGTGTTCAATCAACAAATGCGAGTCTAGACGCTGCAAGTCCACTGTATTCCGCCAACTCTAGTGATGTTATAAAATGGTATATATAAATATTTGACATTAAAATCTGTCGCGACCGCAGAATTTTGCTACGCGACCCCATTTGGGGCCGCGACCCATAGTTTAAGAAGCCCTGTACTAGAAAAACAAACTAGAAACTGAACTAGAACTGTGAAAGTGTGTTATATTTTATTTATTACAATAAGCACACATTTCCATCACAAATTTCACACAAGCAAATCATGCTTGCCCTGTCCCTATATCAAGTGTCTAGGTATTTAATATTGTGCAAAATACCTACCCACAGATTATCTTTGACATAAAAAGCAAATTTTAATTCTACTTTTCGCCAACGTACGCGTCTAGGCTTTCTCCTTATCAAATTAATGATTTGGAAAAGGTGAATTTATTTATTATCGATTGATTCATTCATAATATTAGAATTAGATGCTTATAGAGCTTAGGGCAAGCATTGCTTTATGCTTGTATGAAATGAACGCCACTGCTTTATATGTAGCTAATATACTGAACAATAACTGGATATTATAAAAAAAAATACTATTTTCCTGTTAACGTCATTAAAAAAGTTTTGTTATTAGCCCTTTCGCTAATATCGGTGGCTAATCTCCAGGTAAATAAAGGCGCCTATACGCGATGGTTGACTATATTTTATTATTCTACTAGCAGATCCGGCAAACGTTGTTTTGCTGTATAAGGTTTTGTAATATCTTCTAAGATGTTCATTGAAATTAAGTGATGTCAAAGACAATTTTGTTCACAATTAAATACTCTTAATCAACAACACATTTATTTGGATAAAGATTAATATTATTACGTTGATACAACTCTTAACAAATAATGCATTAATTTCGACCAAAATGTTTACCATAAAAACGGTTCTAGTGACTTAATCTTAAAAGATAGACATATACTGTCGGGGACATTTTTTAGATCATTTCAAGAGGAATAATTCTTTCATACATATATTTTTGGTATCTTAACCGTTTTTGCAGCGCACGCAATGGAAGTCCTCAAGGATGAATAATTTTCCCCGTTTTTTTCACATTTTCCATTATTTCTTAATAATCCTAATAATTGCATCGTGATGTTATATAGCCTAAAGCCTTCCTCGATAAATGGTCTATTCAACTTAAAAAGAATTTTTCAATTCGAACCAGTAGTTCCTGAGATTAGCGCGTTCAAACAAACAAACTGTTCAGCTTTATAATATTAGTATATATTCGTATTATTTTTCTTCTAGAAATCAATGAAATTCGTTTTGTGTTAAAAGTTTGGCCCTGTGTCAATACTGCGTGCGTTTGATGTGCGAGCATTCAGCACGGAGCTCTGTTTCCAGCGAAAATCTTTGCCCCGAGGCCTGCTGTGGCGAAAGGGTTAAAGGCGATTACGCACTGTCTAATTCGAGTTTGTGAAAATTCTTTTCAAAATAGCCGTACAACTGTATGACAGTTTACGTACTATATCCGTTATCCGTCAAACCTGAATCTCCAATTCAAATCCGAATATTGTGAAACTAAAGTAGCTATAGTATTGTTTTACGAATACAGTCAAACCTGGATAAGTGAGAAAATTCTGTAAGTGAGAGTAATAGCCAGGACCCGTCATTTTAAGCTCCTGAAACCTCTATTAGCGAGAAACAAACCTCTGTAAGAGAGAGTCGCTTTTTCCTCATGGACCTCCGTAAGTGAGACTGCTGCTTATCTATACCTCTATAAGCGACAGTCGAGCTTTATTTATTTATATTATTTAGGAGGAACAAATGACAAAACAAATTACAAATTTAACATCTGCTATTTTACGACTCATTCTTAACTTTCGTGAAAAATTCAACAAATTTTATGAGTTAGAGAAAAACATTTTGAATACAAAAACATAAACCCAAACGGAATTGACAAAAATTTTTAAGTGTAAATATCTTATATATAAAAATGAATCGCTAAATGTGTTGATAAGCGCGAAACTCGAGAACGGTTGAACCGATTTAGCTGATTTCTTTTTTGTTGTGTTTGTTGAAGTCTGTGGAAGGTTATTATGGAGAAAAAAATTTAAAAAATTGTCTGAAAAAATGTAAAAACAACACTTTTCTATATTCTCATACAAAAAATTCGTAATAATATTTAAAAGTCAATTTGAACTTTAACATCATACCATAAAGTTTAAATGTTAGTGGACGGGTTCCGGGAAGGCAAAACAATTGAGTGACGTATAAATATTAATATCAATATTTGTCAATTTTTATACATATAGCATTAAGGCCAGGTTCCTTCAAACAATTTTCAAAAAACAGCCGACAGGCCAATAGGTTTTGGCAGAATAAAATCTGACGGGGAATTCTATTAACAAAAAAAAAAAACAATGTGACTTTGTTTTAGAGAAATATGGCAGAACAAGGTCTGCCGGGACAGCTAGTTCTAAATAAAATAAAATTACATAGTGCTTGAATTTTTGTTTAGCTTTCGTAAGCATCTTGATACCTATCCTTATAAAGTACTTATATGTCGAAATCTAATGATCGTAACATATACAAAAAAATCAGCGCTGCAGACTTCCTCTGTGGCTTTAAGCTGATGGAGGTCCCATTTTCGCCATGTTAATATGTTTTTGTTTTTTCTTTTGTTTTTGTATGTTGTTGTCTTGTAACAGAAATGTTGCTTTTGAATTTCTAGTATTTTGTTAGTTTGTGGTGAAAATAAATATATTTCATTTCATTTCATTTTTCATTTCATACACACTATTAAAAATATATATGTACATAATACATTCGTACTTGCTGTGACTTGTTATTGCTGCGTACCTCTATAAGAGAGAAACGCTACCCATGTACCTGCTTTAGCGAGGAACTCGGGTTAGTGGAGACCTCTATAAGCGAGAATGAGATTGTGCTCCCTTGAACTCTCACTTATCCAGGTTTTATGAGTATCCGTGTAATGGCTGTGATACCCTTTCTGGGAAGAGGATCGGTGTCGATATATGGCATCGTAAGTAGTGTTAGGTTCGTAGCCTCGCACATACCTCAGGGTTCTTCCAAATTAAGTATGGATTTAATGGAAACATGCTTACCGGTGAAGGAAATGATCGCGAGGAAACTCGCATAGTATCTAATAGAAATCTCATGTGTGATGATGATGATGTCCTAGCCGAATTCGGCCACGGCGACTGTTTCAACACCGATTAAGAAAATCGAGGTCCAGTTTACGGAAACAGTCAATTACGCAGGATATATTTAAGTGCATAGCTGGACGCTTAGCCAGAAAAGCACTCTCTCGTCCGAGCTCCCTCAGGCTCGATGGAATGGAGAACCAGTACGATCGGGAGGGAGCGGGATGCAGGTTTGGTCGAGTTTTCCTTCTCTGAACGCCTGGTTGAATTGCGCTGTTAAAGAGATACCTTAGTCGCCTTTTACGACACCTCAGCAAGAAGAGGGGGGTGCTATTCTATTTTGCCTACAGCCACCGCAGCACAAAGTCATGTGTATTAATGCTGTGAGAACGGAATCGACTGCTACTGGCCGCGTCAGCATGACAAATATGCGCAAAGTGAATACAGCTAGTATAGGTATCTCTGCTCACCCCGGAAGGGATATAGCATGACGATGTATTTGTTGTACTCGTGTACTGCATCGGAACCTTGACTGAACTCTGTAGAATTTCCTGTCTCGTTGATATGACGCTTTATGGTGATTGCAATGAAATGAAATGAAATATTAATTTATTCAAATAGGCCTACTTCCAAGCACTTTTGTATCGTCAAAAAAAAGCAAAGTGGATCTACCAACGGTTCGGAAAGCAGAATCTACCGAGAAGAGCCGGCATGGAACTCTGGTAGTTGCTCCTGTTAACATAATGCGGTACAATAACAGGTATAATATATAAAGCATTGTATGTCCCGCGAGAACGACTGCATATATTAAGAGCACGCACTTTTATTATTCAAACAGTCATTGATGGAATAATATCCCTATTTTAGCGATTTAGTTTTAATAGTTTTTTTTTAATTTCAATAGTGATAACTCCAAAATGTCTAGGTATTGTATTGTATAAGCGAATACCGAGCCCTATGTAAGAACCATGAATTCTTTAAGCCAGTAATTAGGTAACACTGATTTGTGTTTATTTGTAGTATTAACATTATGAATATCACTACTCACCACAAATAGATGCAGATTTTGTCGTATGTATATAATACAAGCGTAAATATATTGAACTGTTAAAATACCGAAATCATTAAAACGTTCTCTAAGGGAGACTGTATCTATCTATATCTATCTCTGCTCACCCCGGAAGGGATATAGCATGACGATGTATTTATTGTACTCGTGTACTGCATCTGAACCTCGACTGAACTCTAGAAATTCTGTATTTCTGTATTTTTTTTGTTTGTGTTTTGGGAGTCGAAGCTGCTCGCGTCCGTAGGCTTTACCCTAGTTTCCCTACACGTGGCTCCTGGGTGGAGCTAAACGAGCAGCAGCGAGGTGGTAGGGCGTCGGTGCCCGTCTGGATCGCGACCACAGTACATGGGTGTTAAACCCGTCATAGTGACCAGTTTCGGCTTGTCGCGTTTCGGGATCAGCTTGTGTATACCCAGTAGCTCATACACCTAGAGACCTTCAGTCGCGGTATATGTGGGCCGACATGACGATGTAGACTATCAATGGATTTTCATCGTTTGATAGTCGCTTTCGTTTTTGGACTACACTGTACTTACCATCAGGTACTCTGTAGTCACTATGTCGAGCCAGCGTAAAAAAAAATCCTGTCTCGTTGACATGACGCTTTATGGTGATTGCAATGAGTTGCTAAGTTCGTATTTTCACAGGTTCGTGTCAGGCAATCCAATATCCGAACTCTGCTCGAGTTGTCAAGGTTGATTTTTTCACGAATTCGGATCGGGTCAGTGCGTAATCGCCCTTACACGGTAATAAAGCGTTTTAAATTAGGTTTTTTTCTTTTTTAATCTATATCTATACTAATATTATAAAGCTGAAGAGTTTGTTTGTTTGTTTGAATGCGCTAATCTCAGGAACTACTGGTTCGAATTGAAAAATTCTTTTTGTGTTGAATAGACCATTTATCGAGGAAGGCTTTAGGCTATATAACATCACGATGCAACTATTAGGAGCCAAGAAATAATGGAAAATATGTAAAAAACGGGGAAAATTATTCATCCTTGAGGGCTTCCATTGCGTGCGCTGCGAAAACGGTTCAAGATACCAAAAATATATGTATGGATAATTTATATGGCAGAACAACGTTTGCCGGATCAACTAGTATGATATAAACCTTTTCTAAGCACGAAATTTAAATTCGCTTTAAACCTGAACGAATTATAAATCTTTTAATATGGTTCAGATTAGATTAAGTTTACGCTTTTTTTTATAAATTTAAAGATATATTGAAAAATATATTGTCATTATATCATAGTGTTTGATTACTTGATCTTTTAATAAATAACTGATTTATAAAAAAAAAAACGACGTGTTGTTGTCTGTATATGATGTTTTTTGTATGTGTCTTTTTTTTGTAAATATAAATAAAATTTAATTTGTTTCTATATTTCTTGTTTTTTATTTCATATTATCATAACAAAGATACTACTTCCAGGCGAACAAATTCGCGGGGCACAGCTAGTTTTAACAAGCGTTCAATATTCGATCTGTATAAAGAATAATTGACAAAGTTGCGCCAATTCCTTAAACGTAGAAACAGTATTATCCTCGATATTTGCGTTATTTAATATTTAAATGTTAAATACCAAAGTTACTACCATTTTCTTTCTTTACAACTTTAGTTTTTATCATTTTTAACTTGGTTTGACTATGCCAGCCTCTCTAGAGGTCTTTTAGTAGCTGCATTTAGGATTCGATCGTGACACATTCCTTTAAACAATTATTTTCTTATAAAAAAGAAAACTTCCCACTTTGTGAGCGCTGCAAGGTGGTTGATGATATTTATCATCTTTGGGAATGTAGTTGCAACGAAAAGTTTAGGAGAAGACTTCTTTCTCAGGTCTGGGGAAGTGTCGGAGAAATCAACATGATATTGGGAGAGCCGACTTCGGATAATGCAAAAAGAATTTACAGTTTCATACAGTTGTCACTTCGCGAGAAGTAAGTTTAAACAATATGATATACTTTACGAGGCTGGCATGGTCATCAAGGATGCACTGAAGCCTCATTAAAATATTTGATTAAAAAAAAAACATTTTTAAACTACAATCGATAATTTTTTGAGTTTAAAAGAAACACTATTGTATATTTAACAAGTTTTGTAACTAAACCACGTGGTTTCGATTCAATCAATTTAAAAACAATTCAAATTAAATACCAGGAATTTGATGGGCATTACACTATCGACACACGTGCGGCAACCATCTGGCACAACATCGCACTACGAGCTAGGCCTGTCAAATAAATATCGATATATCGATATTTTCAATTCAATATATCAATTTTTGGGCGATATATTTTGTAATGATATATCGATAGAAAATATCCAGTATGGAAAATTGTATCGAAAACGATTTTTTTTTTAATTCTTATGGCAGTGAAGTTGCTGAAATCTGGAACTGTAGAAGATAGGGCCGAACGAAAAAAAAAAAGCTATATTGTCTATCACTGTTGAGCATTATGTTTTGTTACGTTGCATGCATTAACATCTGAATTTGTTGGATGTGTATTATTTGCCGCCATTTATTAATTTATTATTTATTTTTGTTTGATAACTTAAATAGGTCTTAAAGTTAGAAGATAGCCTTTTAGTTCTTGATATTTTATAATTTTGTCTAATAAAAAGGAATACTGGTAAAATACTTTCGTGTTTATTGATATTTAATCAATATATCGATATTTTTCCTTCGATATATCGACGCCGATATTGATATTTTAATAAATATCGCTACATCGATATAACGATATTTTTTTTCATTTTCGACATCCTTACTGCGAGCGGAACGCATGGCGGGGGGTGCTGCGACCGCCCTTCACCTTAGCCCCCGACTGCATTCAACTCGTGCGATTCCTTCACTTGGCGTCACGTGTATGTCATAGAAAACATTAAACAATAATACGACAGTTTGCTCAGAAACCCTTTATTACAATTAACAAGCAATCAAGCAGTAAACCAATTTCCCTGATTTTTTTAAATAATTACAATGATGCCAGCTTTGTTTGAGAGATCCTAAATAAAATTAACACTATATTGTGAAATGTTTAGAAAAAGGTAATAATAAACGAAATGTGTCTTCCGTTCAGAATAACATCGTCTTCGCAAGCCAGTACAGCATGCAAGAATAAAATATAGTTCTGAATATGAAAACGAATCGCTTGACCCTGAAAAGAAGAAAACATTATGGTACTAGTGTGCTAAGTTTGTAATGGCCCAAAGCACACGCGTTTTAAACGACGGTTTTCATTGACTTTACAGACTTAGATGTAGGTAAGTATGTAGGATACAAGATAGTAGTGTAGAAAGGTAGGGTGTATTGTGTTATAGTAGGGCCTAAGGTGTAGTGAACGCGCTTTAAAAAGTTCTCTGCCTCTTAGATATCTTCAAGTGTGATTCCATTTTAGATTTTTTACTTTTACTTTTACTTCACAAACACTTTTACGCGGACCGCTTGCCAACAAGTTGCCGTAGACAACAAAATATAGTTTTATCCCAAAATATTGTGTCTATGCTTAGACATTTAGAAAATCGGTGGCTATTATCTGTGGTCGATTCGGCATGTTCGTTCAACTTATTTGCCATTTTCATTAAAATGGCAACATTTTTGCTTAAAAATGATAATTAGTTATAGAAGATTTATAGAACTGTTATGAATAGACAATTTTATCGAACGTTTCATAAGCCTATCGAGCATTTTAACTAATGAACATTATAAACACAATAACAAGAACATTATAAAGTGCAAGTCAAGTGACGGGGAGTTCTATTCAAGTAGAAGATCGCCCTCGCCACAGTATCAACTTAAATCAAACTACAATTGTGTAATGATAGTTATCTGGGAATATTCCCCAAGATCAAATGAAAATCATTCATAGAGTGCCGTCTTCATAATGAAGTGTGGAGGTCAGTAAACCAAACTTCTTGTGATCCCTTGCTGTGCTTCTCAAAACAGGAAAGCTCGGTCGGGCCGCTGTTCGATGTTATCCAGCCGTATCTGTATCTAACAGCTTCCCTCCCCCGAAATCTTGCCTTCGAAGATCAACGTAGCAAACTCCATATTGCGAACCTCTTTGTCTATATCCGAAGAAGGCTGAATCAAAGCTGCTCGCGTCCGTAGGCTTTACCCTAGTTTCCCTACACGTGACTCCTGGGTGGTGCTGAACGAGCAGCAGCGAGGTGGTAGGGCGTCGGTGCCCATCTGGATCGCGACCACAGTACATGGGTGTAAAGCCCGTCATAGTGACCAGTTTCGGCTTGTCGCGTTTCGAGATCAGCTTGTGTATATCCAGTAGCTCATATACCTAGAGACCTTCAGTCGTGGTATGTGTGGGCCGAAATGACGATGTAGACTATCAATGGATTTTCATCCTTTGATAGTTGCTTTCGTTTTTAGACTACACTGTATTTACCATCAGGTACACTGTAGTCACTATGTTGAGGCAGTGTAAAAAAAAGAAGGCCCCTATAAGTCTCATAGCTGTCGAGAACAGTTCCCTTTTGCGATAGGTCATTGGCATTTTAGGTGATACTAAATGATATCGGCCAATATTGCTCGAGATCAACTCAAGAAGCTCACACGATTGACAGTTTTAGAATTAATGAAATTATTGTGTTACTGTGCGCATTAAAGGCAAGATTCGGATTTTTACAGTGACGACCCAGGTGGCAGCTGCCGTGTTGTTTATACGGAAAGGTGACAGAGCCTGGCGTAAGAGCCACCGCGCAGTCGCCTGCGTCGGACGCCTTCCCGTATGCCTGCATGCTGAGCGGCATGCTGCTGGGCCGTCGCTACAGAGCAGTACTGCCGGAGTCCAAGCCTTGCTTCGAGATGCAGATTATAGTGTTGCTTCACAAAACTTCTACGTAAATAATATTTTACCAACCTTTTCCAATGAGCTTTTGAATATTCTATACCATCCCCAGTCTCTTTCAAGATATATTTGATACCAGCTTTAACAGTTTCTTCAATATATTGAAGAAAATCAATTTGACTCAAATCGTAATCGAAATGATCTCTGTCCTCCTTCTTTAGACGAGCACAGAGCGATTGGAAATTGCCATTCGGGAATATGAAATATATGTTAGTGAAACGCTTTAAAGCGATAGCAGATGTAAATATACGCCTCTGGATTTTAATTAACCTGAAATTAATCATAAATTTATTCATATCTAGCTGTGCTGACCGGCATTCCCCATATGAAAATGAAAATATATTATGTCTAACGTGGTAGATATGCAGGAACAAGAAAGTAGACCTACCTTGCACTAGAGCGCAGGATAGCGTGATAGATGAGTTGATGAAGAAAGAATGAAATGAAGAAATCCAGACAGCAAGTTGATAGGCGTTTAATCTAGCACAGTACAAAGTCCAGAAGGAACAGTGAAGCACAAGATAGTCCAAGTAGAAGTAAAGTACAGAGCACAATAATACAAATAATAACACGAAAATAAACACAATGCGAATACTATAAAATAACGAGCGAGTGGTGCGTGGAGGGGCGTCGAACGTGATAGTGAGACTAGTTTACCGGGCGCGCGGGCGCTCGCGTCGCGTGCACATGCGCAATCCCCCCGCGCGCCCCGGTATCCCAGCAGCTCTCTAGCTTAGAGCCGTTTCCACCGCACGACACGATATTAAGAAATAAATATCAAGTGTGTCAGTATGAAATGTGTTGACAAAATTACTTGGATAAATAAGTGAAGATATAGTAATGTTATTTAAAATAGTTGTTAGTTATAGGTTAGTATAGTAAAAAGAATTAAAAAATAGATAATGTTAAAGACAGAAATAAATAAATAGAAAGTGAGTATGCCACATATCTTACAGTCTTAAAAGTTGATTTTCCAAATATGTCAAGGAAAGTATTTTTTTATTTCTACCCAAAAAAACTTTAAAGAGTGTAATATATATCCTGTCTGACTCGAAAGGGGCTAACTTATCACGGTAACATTACCAGAATACATTAATACAATTCATGAACATCCAAATGTTGTCATATAGAATGTAAAGAATGTACGACGCACTTGGTTGATAGGCAACGGTCGCATTCGTTAGGTTTTCTTGTCCCTTGAAAGTCAAGTGATCGCAATACTGCTTTCTTATTGGTCGTTTAAAGTGGCGTGATAGACGTGCTAGTACAGGTGAAGAAAAGTGCTTAGCCGCACGTCAAACTGGTCACACCGCTAAAAAAGTAAGCACGTAATACAGGAATCGATTTAATTTGCATGTGGTATCAACTTACTTATAAAAATCCACGTAAAAACTAAACAAATCATTTAACTAGTAAATGATGCTTGAAATCTACGGGGGTCATGACCTCTGTGACATAATGGCCTACTAGCACGGACCTTTTCTTTCCTTTATTCAGGAAATACGCACGCTTCCAATGTTGCCGTGTAAATGTATCAATTTAATTATTTTTTATTTTATTTTTGCTCTTTAACTTAAAAGGATAATGTAAATAGAATAAACTGTTTTACCTAGCGCTGGACATCTCTGGCACACGCTACAGGCCTTGTCATCCTATGTGGAAAATCACCGTTATCAGTGAATCGGATTTCGTTGTGCGAACGCACCCCATCATCGACCTCATTAATGCTTTCATCAGATGTCACTGTGGTTAAGCATCAGCTGGTTTACAATAAAAAAAATAACATAATTCTAAACCGTATATACACTTACATTGGTTTCTTCCCCAATATCCAAAGGATTGTATCGATTAGAATAGCGGGCAACAACTGCGACCGCATGAACTGAAATAGGAAAAGATGTATAGTCGACGCGCGAGTTGAATGCAGGCGGCGCTATGTGTACACTGGCTCGACAAAGTCACCTTGTACTGTATTTGAGCAACGCGGGTTGTCATATTTGGGCATTCACTTGAGCGATCGACAAGCGATACAACTTGCGACGAGTTTTATTCACTCTGGAAGTCGTGCTGGTCTCCGTGTCTTAACCGGAACCCGAAAATCGTCTAAATTATTAATGTATTGCCTAACGAATTGCCTAATGGCTAATGTTTAATGATTTGTACAACCACGCGCACACAATATCTACATCATGAAACACATGTAGACGTATTCCCTTTAGCTCTGAAAAATGTCATACTCCTATGAAACGGAAAGAAGTTTTTTGGTTTTGTAACATCCCTACAATAAAATCGCATCACGAGCAGCCCGCATGCACAACGATTGCACGCGCCCAACGCGTGTCGCCTGCTAGAGTACCGCACCGCTGCCCGCGCGCCCCTCCCTCACACCGCGTGGCACTATATAAGCGGCTGCATCGTCTCATTCGACGGGCAATGTCGATCTCCATGACGACTTCAGTTTGGAAACGATCGCCAGTTACATGCGTGAAGCGTCTCGTCGTTACTTCGACAAGGCGCAGCACCATTCTAACAAGTTAATCAGTAGGTCTTGCGTATACGTACGCAAGAGTGTATTCGCACCCGCCATTCGTCGCCCTCGCGACGTGCTAGGGGATCCGGATGATCCAATCACAGTGGCTGTTAAAAGAGCCACCGATCGATCAAACAGTGAGGTACACACACACACTAGTTTCATTCCAAGACACCGGCGTCGCCGGCGGCGCCGAAGAAGGATAGTTCAGTCAACTGCTGCCAAGCGGTGCGTTTACGCACCGAGGCGCAGTTCTACTCCGACGCAGCCTTGAGTTTCTTTCGGCGTTTCTTCTCAAGGTAGTCACTTCCGAAACGCTGGTAGATCACCCGTAGGGTTAGTACTTATTTGGCTGGCGGTCCAAGTCGAGGTTCGTACCCACAGGGGTGCCCTTGCATTGCCACCCAACCCAAAATTTCGCTGGCTGAGCACCTTCTGTGCTCGCCCCCTAAGCCCGGTTGAGCTGAAAATGCCTTTCCCGGCAATCAGTAGTTAGTCAGCTTCAAAAAAAAAAAATAAAAAATAACTCATTCGACGGAGTCCGCGCGGCTTGTACGGACAGCTTCCTGGTTTTGGAACTGCCTCGGACGGCTAAGCAACTCCGCCCTTGCAGCCTAGTAAGGTTGGCTTCCTGTCGTTGGAACCTTCCTGGACGGCTACCTTCTCCCTGCATCGGCGCGTACGGTCACGCTTCCTGGTCTTGGAACGTGTCGCGGACAGTCGATCGCATCCTATCTTACCTTTTCCTTGCTTTGGCGCGTACGGTCACGCTTCCTGGTCTTGGAAAGTTTCTCGGACGGACTCTTGCGCCCTTATTCTCCTGGCCAACCTCCTAACATACCTCAAGTCTCCAAGCATACGACGGCTCACGCGTATTTATGTACTAAAAGATTTGCATTTTGTAAAAAGCTCTATATGTTAATAAACGCCCTACCTGGGAATACCTTGTCTTTCGAGTGGTTTCATTCAGGAAGAACCCACAACACAACGCCCACACTCCCTGAGCTGAATTATTAGTTGCTGTGGCCCAATTAATTATAATAATGGGTCCCTAAGAGTCGGTGGACATATTTAATGTTTGTACTACAATCCGCGTACTATATCTATATCTGATTTCTTATTTGAATTTTAATATAAAACACTCATGTTTGCTTTTCCTTATTGCTCTAAAAAATATCATACTTCTATGAAACTGTAGTTTTTTGTTTTTTTTTTTACACTAGCTCGACATAGTGACTACAGAGTACCTGATGGTAAGTACAGTGTAGTCCAAAAACGAAAGCGACTATCAAAGGGTGAAAATCCATTGATAGTCTACATCGTCATGTCGGCCCACATATACCACGACTGAAGGTCTCTAGGTATATGAGCTACTGGATATACACAAGCTGATCCCGAAACGCGACAAGTCGAAACTGGTCACTATGATGGGCTTTACACCCATTTACTATGGTCGCGATCCAGACGGGCACCGACGCCCTACCACCTCGCTGCTTCTCGTTTAGCACCACCCAGGAGTCACGTGTAGGGAAACTAGGGTAAAGCCTACGGACGCGGGCAGCTTCGACTCCCAACAATTTGAAATTTTACCTGAAAATATTAGTTGTCGTGGCCTAATCAATTATTATAACAGATCCCGATAAGTCAATGCACACGGTGCGCTGCGGCGGTAGTGCGATGTCATCAGGAGGTAACAATGCGCCAACACATATCGGTGAAATTTAATGCTATTCTATTCGCTTCTTAATTCATAATTCGATCAGCGAAAGAGTGAGGTACGCTCCCAATGCTTATTTTTAGATGTTCTTCCGATCTGGGAACCATTAAAAGAAAAGTAAATAGGCATTCGTTGGGCGGACGCAAACCACCGTCGGTCTCACCTTCTACTAGGAGTGATTGAAGTTCATATCTTCTAATTTAAATCGGTTTTCTACTTACATTTATGTAAAACCAGGTCTCCGAGTTTGTAAACCGTAGGTTATGTGTCCATATAATGTCTTTTACTGGATAATTCTCTATTAATTTGATACCTGTTTTATATATTTCAGCAAATGAGATTTTACAGTATTCGTTGGAAGTACAGTTATATACTGGCACATCATCCGTTGTCTGGAGACTGCAAAGCAATAATTGTTAAATTACTAACGGATATCATATGCAACTTGATATCTTCACGCGTTCCTGATTAAATTGTCTTATTTATTTCTACTAGCTGATCCGGCAAACGTTGTTTTGCTATATAAGGTTTTGTAATATCTTCTAAGATGTTCATTGAAATTAAGTGATGTCAAAGACAATTTTGTTCACAATTAATTACTCTTAATCAACAACATATTTATTTGGATAAAGATTAATATTATTACGTTGATACAACTCTTAACAAATAATGCATTAATTTCGACTAAATTTGTTTACCATAAAGACGGTTCTAGTGACTTAATCTTAAAAGATAGACATATACTGTCGCGGACATTTTTTTAGATCATTTCAAGAGGAATAATTCTTTCTTACATATATTTTTGGTATCTTGAACCGTTTTTGCAGCGCACGCAATGGAAGCCCTCGAGGATGAATAATTTTCCCCGTTTTTTTCACATTTTCCATTATTTCTTCGCTCCTAATAGTTGCATCGTGATGTTATATAGCCTAAAGCCTTTCTCGATAAATAGTCTATTTAACACAAAAATAATTTTTCAATTCGAACCAGTAGTTCCTGAGATTAGCGCGTTCAAACAAACAAACAAACAAACTCTTCAGCTTTATAATATTAGTATAGATATAGATTTACATTAAGTTTTCTGGCTCTTGATACAAGTCCTTTTGAGCTCGTCGTTAATATTTTTAATATTCACTGATTGACGACAAAACCAAGGACCGCGCGACGCGCCCGCGACACGCGCTCCACCCCGTACTATCAGAAAAATCAGTGATTCCTCGCAGTATTTTGTCATACGGGTATCTTATCTCTGTCTGCACCTAAACACCACCACCACCTAAAAAACAAGAACAACATGTCCCCAAAATATAGAGTGCAAGCATGCTACGCAATTGTGCGCAAAACATATATAGATATGTTTAATCCTAATTGTGAAATCAAATTAGCAATACGCTAGGCCGAAGCAATATGAAGTGATCCTAAGAGTGTTTTGTTTAGATTACTAAAATCGAAATTACAAAAGGCGCTCTTGAAGGACATTTAATGGTCCGTCTGTCGAAATATGTTTTCTCAGAAACGCGTCGAGGTGTTAAATTGAAATTAATATCAAATACACAAATTTACGATTCCTTCGAGCTTTGAAGAAATCAAACTTCAATGCAGTAAAAATACACATCTGTTTACATCGTATATTTTGCCAAAAGGAATCAAAACCCATAAATCAATTAAATTTAATCATGAAATTCGGTGAGACCAAGGTGTTATAGCACTCATAAAGAAAAAATCTTTATAACAAAAAGTCTTGTGATTCTACAGCCAGCAACACCAATTTCCTGCCTGATGTGTTCCAGTAGTAAAGCCAAAATCGCAGTTCTTGTTTTTATGTAAAAGGGAGGCATACAGGGAAATATTCCACCCAATAGAGCCAGCAAGCCCAAAGCAACTGCAAGACAAGAGGTGTCTTCATTGCGCTGTTGATCTAGAAAAGCGATATTTTCTCATCTTTGAAGTCCAGACCACAACCTTAAACTTTGCAATAGGACGATTCTATATAATCTATAGTAGAAACTTGAGGAGCCTTGATGACTGATGGGAAGGAGCCGATAGCAAACCGCGCAAAGTGCGCCCCAGGAATACTGATTAGCGCAGCAGACCAAATAATTAAAAAATAAACCTGTTAATTTCTCTAATCCAAGATGTTGCAATAATGTTCTTGACTAGTGATGAAAATGCCCGGGAATTTTCCCAAAGTGCCCAGCACTTCCGCGAACATTTCGTAAATTCCCGGGAATATTCCCCATACAAGTTTTGGGCACTTTGGGAAAATTCCCGGGCATTTTCATCACTATTCTTGACGCAGTAATCAACTGGTATATAATCACACGAGGTATCCTTATTTCCGTACAAGTTTCGTAAAATACCTTTGAACAAACGCAAATTACATTATACAAGTGAATTATGCATAATGCACCAAAGTATGTGCGTATCCGTAATAAAATGTTTGGATTAATTACCTTTTCCACATCCAATGAAGATGCCAACTGGACCATTCATATTTTCCACCCATCCCGAAACGGGTTCGCAGTATGATGATGTCACTGAAAATACATAATATTGACTTCACAATATTTGCGTGTCGTATAGCGTAGTGCGATGTCAGGAGCATTGCCATTGAGAGCATGGAGAGCTGGACATGCAAAGGCTGATCCCAAACAGTGACTGGCTACTTAGACGAGTTACTTCAAAGTGTTTCGTAACCAAGTATGAGTTCTTTTATTTCATGTAAGAAACAAACCTGTCTGTATAGCCAGCGCGCCAATTGAGTGCAGAGCTCAGGGACTTGCTAGTGTTGTTACCTAGTTAACAAAAATGATGATGATGATGATAATGTCCAAGCCGGATTCGGCCACGGCGACTGTTTCAACGCCGATTAAGAAAATCAAGGCCCAGTTTTCGGTAACAGTCAATTGCGCAGGAGATATTTAAGTGCATAACTGGACGCGCAGCCAGAAAAGCACTCCCTCGTCCGAGCTCCCTCAGGCCCGATGGAATGGAGAACCAGTATGATCTGGAGGGAGCAGGATGCTGGTTTGGTCGAGTTTTCCTTCTCTGAACACTTGGTTGAATTGCGGTGTTAAAGAGATACCTTAGTCGCCTTTTATGACTCCTCAGCAAGAAGAGGGGGGTGCTATTCTCTTCTGCCGGCAGCCACCACGGCTAATAGACAAAAATATCGATATTGTGTCGATGAATTAGACGAAGACATGTACAATCATAGATGTAAAAAATGTAATCAGAATAACAAATATCGATTACGACTACATTTAGCGGTTTTCTTCATTAATTTGACTGCATTTTGCTTATCTGTACCTCAAACACTACGGAATGCTCAATAGCATATACGTTTATGTCTCCTTAATATTTTGAAGGGATCTGTATGATTACAGAGCAACAAAATTAAAATTACGACTACATTTTGTAATCATTAATCAGATTATATTTTGCCCATCTCCGTATATAATAGTACTTTTATTAATAAAATTTCAATACTCAACCATGTAACAAAAATGAGCGACTAAAATCCGCCGGTGCATTAGCGACAGACCTTTATTTAAGGTAGTAATAGTATTTGCTTGATATTTTAAAGGTAAAGTTTTTGCGAATTTCGTTATCAAGTTTATTTCTTAGCATTTTTATCCTACGGTTGATTATTTATGAATTAAATAGTTTTAAAAGTAAATTTATAACAATTTAAATTGAGCGTCGATATCCGTGTGACAGCTGTCGGGCACAACACCACTTGAGCGCGAGTGGCGGGAGGGGCGGATTTGTGACGCGCCCGCTCCTTCTTCAGTCCCAACTAGGCTGCACTCAACTCGCGTGTCCACTATAGTTAAAGTCGGTAGTGTAGTGATTATATGTATGGAGTGCTTTAAAAGTAGGTTAGATGTATATGATATTAATATAATGTTGGCCGTTGCAGAGATGGGCAAAATGTAATCTGATTAATGATGAACGATTACAAAATGTAGTCGTAATTTTAATTTTGTTGCTCTGTAATCATTATCCATTTAAAACATTAAGAAATAATAAATGTGTATACAATCTGGTATTTTGTTGTGCTTAAAACATAGTTGAGCAAAATGCAGTCATATTAATGATAAAAAACGTAAAATGTAATCGTTAATCATTTTTATTAACCTGATTACATTTTTCCCATCTATGGGCCGTTGAGTAAAAAATAATAATTTGTAATAAAGAATTGGAAAAGGGATGATTTTTGATTTTATTCTAGTGATTGCATCTTGGGATTTGGGAAATGGGTGTTGTGTAAAAATTAAAATATAAAAATAATAAGAAATAATATGTAAATTTATCAGTAGTTTTGCAAAATATAAATTGGGAAGGAAATGAAAAGTATTTTAATTAAAGTGAGAAGGAGCTGAACAATTCGTGCTTCATCACCATCATCAACACGAAGCCAAACATAACAGGATAGAGACGTACCTCTGTGAGCTTAGGAACGAGTAAACTCAGATACAATGATCAGAAATATATAATATCAGCTCTAACCGCGACTTCGTTCGCGTGGAAGATGTACTTTTGCTTACAATTATTTCAAGCTGAAATTTTTGTATAAGTGATATAAATATCATCGATTCTTTTTAATTATGAATAATCTTGCGCTTGACTTCAATGTCGCCGGATGGAACATGATGATTAGGCCGATGCTGGAACGCGTTCACTCAACAAATATCGATTCAGACGTCATTTGAAAATTCCCATGTCACAAAATGTTGGAAAAACAGACGCAGGAAGTGAATTCCATTCCAGTGCATAAACTATAGCTGACCCGTCGCACTCCGCACCGCCTGACAGCCAATGAATGTCGTGTTACAGATTAGCCGAACTTAATTTATGATTTTATGAAATTCGTATTTTTCCGTTGTTTTTGAATTTCTGTCTTCCTAACTCACCGACAGAAGGTCTGACGATGACGGCAGGCAGTAGCCCTCTCTGCTCATACACCGCGTGCTCGGCGAGTTGCTTAGAGAATACGTACGTGTTTGGACAGCTGCCGATGAACCTGGAAATATTAACTTCATAAATGTTACAGAACGTAGTTCACTTGAGATATTCAACTAGCATTATAGTGGTGTGGCGATGAAAGAGTTGATTCTCTTTTTTGGCAGGATGAAACGCTGTTGGACAGGACAGGCCTTGGTAACTTTGCCTTAGGCAGGCACTTGAGGTGTGCAGCCAGCGAATATATGGATCAGGAGCCAACGCAAGGGCGCCGCTGTGGATACACACCTCGGCTTGGACGGACAAAGAAGCTATTGCACCTTGATGTATTCTCAAACAGAAGAACATGAACATTCTACGACCTAACGAGTTGACGCATCGCGATCTCCTGATTTTAAATCAATTATACAGTTTGTATGTCAAGAAGGAATGCTACAGAATTAAATCACGATTAAAAACATAATATAGAATATGAACGTGAATGAGGTTACGAAAATAGAAAGTATATTCCTTCACTTCGATCCGCGGGTTTTATATTAGATTACTCTACCGTGAAACGACTTACTTAGTGGCTACAGTGTCAAGAACATGCGGATCTAGCTTGGAACACAATTCCAAAGTGTCGCGCCAATCTGCGAAAGCTGGATACATGACCTCTTCCACCGGATTTCTATCGCAATTGGAATATGCAGTAGACACGTGAACTAGGACCTAAAAAATAACCATTAAATTAAAATTTAAAACACTTTCTGACTTAATTATATAATCTATTTGGAACCTATTCATTGAGAGCATTCCAATGAGCTCAAACGCGATACTTCTGCTGTAAGTTAGTGAAGAGTTGAGCATCCTGCTGCTTCCAGATGACCCAGCAGCATCACATCCAGTCTACGTGTTATTATTATGTCAATGAAGTCACAGGATATTAAATTTCGAGTCTATTAAAGCAATAGAAATATCATAAATATATCATCTTTAAACATAGCTAAGAAAATTCTCGATCTAGTTAACTTCTACCAAAAAAACTAAATAATGATCGCTTCGGGATTAAAAAAAGCTACAATGCCACAGACAGACAAACAAATACACAGAGCCACTGATGCACGCCTTAAGCTTACAACACCCCCCTTTATCCATCGGAGGTTAAAAAAATTAACCATCGCGTGGCATATGGACGATTTAAAAAATAGAAACAAATTATAAGATTGAATCTATTTCTAACCACCAACATAGAAAGAAGAGTGTTATTAGTTTAACGCGTGTGTGAATTTCTTTGACTGCATGTTGCATTGTAGGTCCTAAATGGTTGAACCTAAGTTCCAAACCAAAATTGTCAGCAAGGCGGATACAACAATGGCTAAGATCAAACTAGAAAACATAGTAGCACAGATCTACACAGGCCATGGGCTGGAACGGCCTGTGAAGTACGGTGGCTAGAATGGAGCCGCCATTGCCCCCCCCCCCTCGTCCAACTGGGGGACGTCTGAGTCCGTCTGAGGGGACAGCTACTTTGGCTTTACTCCAACGGTGCGTGCGAGTTGCCGCTCACCATTTGGCTAAGGAGAGGTGCCGCAGATAGGATTTTCCAGTAAACAGCCACACCCTACTATAGGAGGAACACCTTCTGGTTTCAGTCATTAGGAGTCTGGTTCTCACGGTTACCCTGAAGGTCCATGATGGATTTACACCGGGCTACCAAAAAAAAGTAATATTAACTTCTTCTACTGGTTTATTCAATCACATTATAATTTCACAATTACCTGGACCCGATACAGCATCATCTGGAAGCAGCAGGTGCTCTACCCTTCAATAATTTATTCGACACCTACTTTAAATTTATTCCTAAATTAACTGACTCGGCAATCTTCGTACCGCCATGAAAGCCGTTACTTACAATGAATAATCTATACTAATATTATAAAGCTGAAGAGTTTGTTTGTTTGTTTGAACGCGCTAATCTCAGGAACTACTGATTCGAATTGAAAAATTCTTTTTGAGTTGAATAGACCATTTATCGAGGATGGATTTGGGCTATATAACATCACGATGCAATTATTAGGAGCGAAGAAATAATGAAAAATGTGAAAAAAATGGGGAAAATTATTCATCCTGAGGGCTTCCATTGCGTGCGCTGCATAAACAGTTCAAGATACCAAAAATATATGTAAGAAAGAATTATTCCTCTTAAAATGATCTAAAAAATGTCCGCGACAGTATATGTCTATCTTTTAAGATTAAGTCACTAGAACCGTTTTTATGGTAAACAAATTTGGCCGAAATTAATGCATTATTTGTTAAGAGTTGTATCAACGTAATAATATTAATCTTTATCCAAATAAATGTGTTGTTGATTAAGAGTATTTAATTGTGAACAAAATTGTTTTTGACATCACTTAATTTCAATGAACGTCTTAGAAGATATTACAAAACCTTATATAGCAAAATAACGTTTGCCGGATTAGCTAGTAACTAATAAAACACAAATCAATGCACATAACCATTATTTTAGAGCTACTATATGTGTATACCGACGAACAGAAAAATTTGTGCAAATACGTTTAATATTTAAACAGTAATTCATGAAAACATATTAAACATATTATTACAAACTTATTTTCGGGCGCAATAATTTAAAACAAAAACGTAAATTATGTATTTATGAAACTTACAGATAAATTTTTCATTTGTTTTGCCAATTCAATAATTTGCACGGTGCCTCCTAAATTAATTTTTATGGCATATGCTAAATGATTAACCCTAAAAATAATCGAATTAATTTGGTTACTGATTAAAGGAATTCAAATCTCCAGGCCAGGCTTGCAGCAAGAAGAGGCAGTTCCAGATCTTTGGGCAAGCCGGGATCAGGATGTAGTTGTTTTATTGAAAACATTCATATAATTGAGGCACAAAGGTAAGAGGATTTGCGGAAGAAGAGAAGATAGACAGCAGTTCCTCGAAAATTTGAAGATTCGGGGCCACCAACTGACGGTTCCATCCAGTCTTTCACGCGAGTTATAAAAAAGGACTTAGGACAAGTCACACACAGTTGTCTCACCTGACTGTAGCGGCTGCATGGAAAATAATGTTAACGCGATTGATAAGAAGAGTTCTGTCGTCTTCAGACATACCTGTAAATATTTTATTTATTTATTTATTTATTATTATCAGGCAAGCAGTTAAAATAATTATAAGTAAAATACATAGACACAAACAGAACATAACCCCAAAACTGCTAGGTGTTTTGTGTATGAGAGAGGTTCACTAGGCTACTGCCCATTTCGAACCTGAACCTTTACCGAATCATATCGAAATCAGAGGTAAAAATAAAAAGTTGTGTTTATAATAAGATTAAAAAGAAAAGAATACAAATAAATATAAATATAACAAAAAAAAACAATAATAATATATAGATATAATAAGTAAATACACATATACATACACATATTAGGTCCTTACATATGAAATTGGCGTTTTGTATGGGAGGAACAAAAAGTCGAATATTTTTTAATATAATATATTTAATTAATCAAAGTATGAACCATTATTTTCTATGCACTTTTGCCATCTCATAGGTAGTTCATTGATCCCTTTACTAAAAAAACCAGTCGGATGGGAATCAATAAAATCTTTGAAGGCGATTTGGACTGCCCCATCGGAGTTGAATTTTTTCCCTTGCAAGAAGTTATCCAAATTTCGAAAAAAATGGTAATCTGTTGGAGCAAGGTCCGGGGAGTACGGAGGATGTCTTAGACTTTCCAATTGAAGCTCTTCTAATTTAGTAGCCGTCTGTTGCGCAGTGTGTGGTCTAGCGTTGTCGTGAAGCAGCAGTGGCGTGGAGCGATTGACCAGCCTAGGTTGTTTAGCCGCTAGCTTTTCCATCATGGTTTGCAATTGCTGACAATAGACATCAGCCGTAATAGTCTGGCCAGATTTGAGAAAACTGTAATGAACAATACCGGCACTAATCCACCAAACGCTTACAAGTAACTTTTTTGGGGTTAATTTTCGCTTGGGGCAGGATTTGGCTGGCTGGCCAGGATCCAACCATTGCACTGAGCGCTTCCGATTATCGTAAAGAACCCATTTTTCATCACAGGTAATGATTCGGTTTAAAATACCTTCATTATTGTGCCGGTTTAGTAATGTAACGCAGCAGTCGACGCGCGTTTGCCGGTTTGCTTCAGTCAATTCGTGAGGTACCCACCTTTCAAGCTTTTTAATCTTCCCAATTTGCTTCAAGTGAATTAAAACAGTTTTATCACTAACATTGCAGCCTGCAGCTAACTCGGACGTGGTTTGCGATGGATCCGCTTCCACAATAGCCTTCAACTCTTCATTATCAACTTGAGTCTCAGGCCGTCCACGGGGCTTGTTCTGCAGGTCGAAATTTCCAGAACGAAAACGTTGGAACCAAAAACGAACTGTGTTTTCTTTTGCAACACGACCGCCATACACATCATTCACCCTTCGAGTTGTTTCCGCAGCACTAGTGCCACGGCGGAACTCGTACTCGTAAATAATGCGATATTTTAAGTTTTCCATTTTGTAAAATGAGTGACGCAAACAGAAAAAAACAGAAGAAAAAAACAAATGAATGACGATCATCGAAGCACAAATACATGAATCTATAGCTGTACAAATTTGAATTTGGGATTCCTTACCAAAGAGGAGAAATTTGTGATTAAAGTGGCCAGTACGATAAACGCCAATTTCATATGTAAGGACCTAATATATACAAGTAAATACACAAATAAAAGAATATATAATTATACTGTAATATGGTAGAATACTTGGTAATCATTTAGATACTATTTATTAGCATGTATGTTTCTTAGCCATCCACAATATTTTATCCTATCCAGGTATATAAAAAAGCTCCCTCTCTGATTCTACAGTTCCCAACCGAATGAGCCAATCAATAGCCACTTTCCAAATAAGGATAGAATTATCAACCCTGGCAGAACTGAATGACTTGCAAATTGATATTAACACATGTTGTGTTTCGACGTTTATAAAAAATAAGTTTCTAAAGGGTATATAATTTCTACCCTGCAAACCCTATCGGGTCACCACAGCTGGTTGGAGATTAACTCTTGATGAATAGAACTATATATCCTGCAACACCGATTGTCTAACTCCGTTGTAGACTCAGCTTTTCCTAGTTGTCGATATTCACCAAATGTGTGGCGTGTTGGTGCAAGTGAAATCTTACCGAGACAGACATTATCTTACATCTTCAGACACGTCGCCAGCTATAGTGAGCACTTTTGATTCAAACACGCCAGGCTTCTCCAGCCGCAGTCTGTCAAACATCTGCATGACATAGATTAATACAATCATGATAAGGATGGTGCCTGTTGTAGCTTTGTCGTAGTGAGCCTAGAAGCGGCTTAGTATCGTCGTGGGGATTCGAATCTTGGCACTAGCTTCTGGATTTTTCCAGATAAAATAGAGATTTAGGTACCACATGCCCATGAGTGAAGAAAAACATTGTGAGATAACCCGCATGGCTTCTAATACAAATGTTATGAATTGAAATATAACTTTATTCAAATAGGCCTACTTCCAAACACTTTTGAATCGTCAAAATAAGCAAACCGAATTTACCACCGGTTCGGAAAGCAAAATTTATTGAGGAGAGCCGGCAAGAAACTCTGGTAGTTGCGCTTTTTGACATAATGAGGTACAATTACAGGTATAATATACGAGGTGTTATGTCTGCTGGTGCATTTAAAGCGGTGATCAGCTGCATTGACGATCACGTTGAGTATGGCATATAAGCACAAAGTAGATACCGTCACTAAAGTATGTCCATAAAGGCACTAACTGGAATCATAACTTGGAGATTTCGAATAGGTAAACCAATTGTGGGACATTACCTCGCCTTAAGCGCACTTCGGTGTTTGGCAGTCAGGACTCGGCAGGTGCGACCCCGCAACGTCTTCGAGGTCATGATGCACTGCGCTACACGCATTTATATGTAAAAGCATTCGATGTAGGTGACTATGCAGCGCTGTCAGCGTGTCAAGCCATGGACGTGCCAGCTGGCAGCACCGCGCAGTCACCTGCACCTTTCCACTGCATGCGGAGCGCTGCACCATAGCTGCCGGTCGCCACTGCCAGAATCCGACTCGCTCCTTTATCCAGAATACACTTTAACTTGATAGTTACCTCTAAAGCGTACATTCTCTTCAATCTCTCATCAGGACTGACTCCTTTCTTGCTCCTGGTCAATACGTAGATCCTGTCCAAATCAGGACATGAATATAGGAGCTTCTCGATTAAAACTTTCCCACAAATCCTGCGAATTAAAATAACAGCTTCACAGTAGCTCACATCCTGGCTAGGACTAAGAAGTTCTCCAACTCTTATTGCAGCCGAGTCGTTGCTCTGTGGAAAGGTCTTCCGGCGAGCGTGTTCCCACCATCCTATGATATTGGGTCATTCAAACGAAGCATGAAGATATGCCTGTTTACGCCGTTTGTTATTTAATTTACACCATCATAATTGCTTGTATTTCTATCAACCTTAAAAACATGGGATGTGTCATCAGCAAATAGAACTATGTAACAGATATTGTTAACAAAAAATGGGAGATCATTAATATATACTAAGAATAAGAATGGGCCCAAAATTGAGCTTTAGGGCATGCCCATCAGGACAGCTGAGCCGAAAAAATCCACGCTACTAATACTGACACACTGAGTCCTTTCGTTTAAATAAGATTTAAATAACTTGAGAGCAGAATTTCTAATACCGTAATGATAAAGCTTAGGTAATAAAGTATTGTGATCAACACAATCAAAAGCTTTGGATAGAACGCAAAATATACCAATTGCATTCTGTCCCTCCTTCCAAGCATCACAAATGTTCTTAAGAAGAGCAACCCCAGCATCTGTTTTGGAACGCCCTTTGGTAAAACCATACTGAATGTTGTATAAAAGATTATTTATATTAACATAATTAACCAATCGATTTAATATATTTTTTTTCAAAAATTTTACTCATTGTAGGTAATATTGAAATAGGCCTATAGTTAGTGGGGTCTCTACAACGAGATTTAAAAAGAGGCATTATTTTACTTAGTTTCATTAAATTTGGAATAACTCCTGAACTAATGCAATCGTTAAAAATTTCTGCTAGATAAGGAGCAAGAGTGAATATAGCACATTGTAAAACCTTTACAGAAATTCCCCAAAAATTGCCTGTTTTCTTTTGATTGATGGATTTAAATGAAGTTATAATACCTGAATAAGTTAAACATTCTCAAATTAAATAAAGAGGCGCTCTCCTCCACATTGCTTCTAAGCAAGGCCTTAATTAGAGAAGAATCTAAGAACCGAGTTGTATCCAATGGTATATTTGCGAAGAACTAATTAAATGATTGAGCAATATCAAAATCATTATTTATAATTTTCTTATTAACACAAAGAACGATATTTTTGTCGGATTGGTCTATTTTGCCGGTTTCAGATTTAATAACATTCCATGTAGCTTTTTTTTTATTAGAAGATTGATTGATTTCAAAGCTAAGGTACATGGATTTTGTGCAATAGCATACGAATATTTATGCCTACTATCAAATAGGCATTTAGATGAGATACTTTAAGTAAATTTGGAATAGGTCTGATGATGGTGCAAGGTCAGGTCAGGTTTGGGAGTCGAAGCTGCTCGCGTCCGTAGGCTTTACCCTAGTTTCCCTACACGTGACTCCTGGGTGGTGCTAAACGAGCAGCAGCGAGGCGGTAGGGCGTCGGTGCCCGTCTGGATCGCGACCACAGTACATGGGTGTAAAGCCCGTCATAGTGACCAGTTTCGGCTTGTCGCGTTTCGGGATCAGTTTGTGTATATCCAGTAGCTCATATACCTAGAGACCTTCAGTCGTGGTATATTTGGGCCGACATGACGATGTAGACTATCAATGGATTTTCATCCTTTGATAGTCGCTTTCGTTTTTGGACTACGCTGTACTTACCATCAGGTACTCTGTAGTCACTATGTCAAGCCAGTGTAAAAAAAAAGGTCAACCAGACACTCACACAGCAGTTATACCGTGTTTGGACTCATTTAAATTCACTAGCCAATCAGTAAATTAAATGACTTAAAAGTGACTTATATTCAATATTATTTTTAATTTTTTAATTGTTTACAGGGTAAGGCTAGTCTGGAAGCATCGCCAGTTGTTATAACTGACAGAAATATAGTTAGAAATGTTAGGATCTCACCGGAGCTCCCGGTTATAAATATTGTTTTCCCTTTGTAGAAATCTGGAATTGACGGCATCCCCTCCAAATCTTTATCTTCAAGGAACCCCATGGCTTTTAATTTTGTCCAAAGTCCAATAATTATTAATTAAAATAAATTTCCGTCTTACACGGACGACGTATTACTCCTTGTGACCCTTCAAAAAGTGTGAATTGAACAAATATAACGTGAGTGCCGTCAGCACCTGTTTAAAATAATTATGTGCGGAATAATAAATACAAATTAATATATCTATAATATAAAAATGAATCGCAAAATGTCTTGATAAGCGCGAAACTCGAGAACGGCTGATCCGATTTGGCTGATTTTTTTTTTGTTGTGTTTGATGAAGTCTGAGGAAGGTTATTACGGAGAGACAATTTTTAAAAATTCCCTGCAACTGTCTAAAAATAACACTTTTCTGTATTCTCATACAAAAAATTCGTTATAAGTCATTTTGAACTTTAACACCACACCATATAGTTCAAGTGTTAGTGGACAGGTTCCGGGAAGGCAAAACAAATGAGTGACGTATAAATATTAATATCAATATTTGTCAATTTTTATACATATAACATTAAGCCCAGGTTCCTTCAAACAATTTTCAAAAAACAGTCGACAGGCCAATAGGTTTTGGCAGAATAAAATCTGACGGGGAAGCTATTAACATAAAAAAAAAAACAATGTGGCTTTGTTTTAGAGAAATAGGGCAGATCAAGGTCTGCCGGGACAGCTAGTGTAAAAATATAACTACATATAAGTTTATAAAGTATAGTATGATTGTCTGCAATAAACTCGATGACTACTGCACTGACTTTTATACGATTTTCATTACTAGACAAAGTGATTCATGTGGAAAATTGTAAGATTGGTTTGGTGAGGATAATGCGGAGGAAAGGTATCGGGAGACAATCGACGACGCCGATAGTCCCATCCGGCGCCCATGTAGAATGGGACGTAAGAGAATGACCTTCACCGGATGCCTTCCTTCATAAGACATTACGCGATTGAGCGCACTTGAGTGAGCACACCGCCCAACGTATCCAGGCGAGAATGGTGTGTGATGGGTTCCCGTGCTCCGCCCCAATGACATTAGATTGGAGACGAGTGAGGGATGGCCTTACACAACCCCCTTAAAATTTTTAGACAAGCTACGTCTGTCTGTCTGTTCGTTGTAAACTCAAAAAATACTGATAATAACATTACTAAAGATAAAGTGATTCATGAGGAAGGTTTTAGAGAAGCTTGCGTCAGCAAATTAAATCTAATTTAAAAATGTATAATACATATATTAGCGATAAACTGCACTTGTTGTCTTACTCAGAAACATTACCCAGTTTTAACAACTCTCAAATTTAAATAATCGTTCGCTTCAATTTAATAGCGTTTTACACAAGTCTATGGTAATATATCCTCACGCAAAATCCTTTTCGGGATGAGTAGAGATGCAATTGTTTTTTTTTTTTGAAGCGGACTAACTACTGATCGCCGGGAAAGGCATTTACAGTTCAACCGGGCTTAGAGTGCGAGCACAGAAGGTGCTCAGCCAGCGAGTCTATGGGCTGGGTTGCAATGCAAGGGCACCCCTGTGGGTACGAACCTCGACTTGGACCGCCAGACAAATTAAAATACTAACCCTTCGGGGGATCTACTAGCGTTTCGGAAGTGGCTACCTTGAGAAGAATCGCCTGCAGAAACTCAAGGCTGCGTTGGAGTAGAACTGCGCCTCAGTGCGAAAACGCACCGGTTAGCAGCAGTTGACTGAACTATCCTTCTTCGGCGCCGCCGGCGACGCCGGTGCTGAGGAGTGAAATTAGTGTGTGTGTACCTCACTGTTTGATCGGTCGGTGAATGAGATGCAATTGTGGCTGTATCCATTTTATATATCATACGCAACGTGACCAGCAGCGCAACTGATTGCCGTTCTCAGGGCACCAGTTCACATCACAATCCTATTAAATGCCGTGTGGATTTTCTCACTGTGTCTTCCTTCACCCCTGAGCATGTGTTACCCAAATCCATATTTAATCTGGAAAAGCCCAGAGGCTCGTGCTGGGATAGGAACCTACGATCTCTCGCGTTGCCGCTCATGGATTACAGTTCCTTATCTACTGAGCCACCAGATCCACAAAGAGAATCAATAAACAGTGTAGCGTGTACTCTGCTGGTCCACTCTCGCGGACGGCGCAATGTTGGTACGGATCGCTTGCGCACCGTCCGCGGTAGACGGTAGGAGCAGAATCGTGTGACGTCACTCGATACACCGCGCACCTTACATACGGACGCTGACTAATTATTCGCTATTTTATGTAGTTTTATTGTTTTAAATTTAGTATCTGTGCAATAAAGGTATTTGAGTGATGGTCTTCTCGTGTGTTTACTGCTGAGTTCCCCAAACTTTTTTGTGTCGTAGACCCCTTGCCATGTTTTTCCGTGTTGGGTAGACCCCCCTTACCTGATATTGATTTCCTGTAAATTTCTAACTGTAGTGAAGCTTAGTGTTAAAAACTTAAAGCTATTTGGCCCGAAGTGTGTTCCCGCGCCTTTTTTTTTTTTTTGAAGCTGACTAACTACTGATCGCCGGGAAAGGCATTTTCAGCTCAACCGGGCTTAGGGGGCGAGCGCAGAAATGTTCCCGCCCCGTGTGACGTGTCAATTTAAAGCAGCCATCAGCCCCCCCCCCCCCCGTCTTCCTCTTTACTCCCTGTCCTTCGTGTTTCTACGCCATGGCGCTAGAGATAGTCTGTGCGACTATTCACTGGCGCTAACACATATATAATATTTTTTTTACTTCATAGGTACTTTTACAAATAATGTATATGTTTCGATATTATAAGATAGTATGATGCAAATAAATAGGTACTATCAGTGTATGTGTTGAAATCCATTATCGTGGACCACTTTGGGAATCACTGGTTTACTGCCTTCGAACGTTATAACAGTAATTTATAATTGAATAATACCTAAATATTATTTATATTAAATCTTGCATATATCTTTCGCGGCAGTCGCAGTATGCAGCCGCATTCAGAGCGGGCATAAATTTTGGCGAGAGCTCTGCAAGAAGCGCGTGCAGCGGCGCACACGAGCTCAGGGGCAGAGGCTAGTGGCATTGTAATGCTCAAATAACAATGTAATCCATGATTTGCATTCGTTTTTGCATTGATTGACCTATTAGTTGAGGTCAACCCGTGCAAATACAATACTGAGGAAATGTACATTCGTATTACACCTTCTATTTCAATATTTTTAAGTAAGGCCAATATATTTGCTGATTCATGAATTAAATTTTATAGACCCCCAACTCAGTTGTGTTTATTTGCAACAAATTCATTGAGAGCACTCCAATGAGCTCAAAGACGATACTTCTGCTGTAAGTTAGTGATTAGATGAGTCCAGATGATGCTACAGCGTCAGGTCCAGGCTACCATGTTATGTTGACATCTTGTAGTCATAAAATACTTGTGGCATACTCACTATCTATTTATTTATTTCTGTCTTTAACATTATCTATTTTCTAATTCTTTATACTATACTAACCTATAACTAACAACTATTTTAAATAACATTATTATATCTTCACTTATTTATCTAAGTAATTTTATCAACACATTTCATACAAACACACTTGATATTTATTTCTTAATATCGTGTCGTGCGGTGGAAACGGCACTGAGCTAGAGAGCCGCGGGTTACCGGGGCGCGCGGGGGGATTGCGCATGTGCACGCGACGCGAGCGCCCTCGCACCCGGTAAACTAGTCTGACTATCACGTTCGACGCGCCTCCACGCACCACTCGCTCGCTGTTTATAGTTTGACGTTATTGTTATTATTCGTGGTCCTATTCGTATTGTTGTGTTCTGTACTTTTCTAATTATCCTACACTACTTGTGCTGCCTTATTTGTGTTGTGACTTTTTACTGTGCTGTATTAAACGCCTATCAACTTGCTGTCTGGGCTTCTTCATTTCTTTCTTCATCATCTCATCTCTATCACGCTATTCTGCGCTTTAGCCTACGGTAGGTCTACTTTCTTCTTCCTGCATACCTATCACGCTAAATACTAAATCTCGAATCGATCAAGCCAATAGAAGCAGTTAATATTCCTTCAGCAACTAGAGAAGACCTGACTTCTTTAAATCATATCTAAGAACACTCTCGATCAAGTTAGCTTATAAACGAAAACAAACGTCCAAAGTCGGTTCATTTGTTAAAGAGCTACGATCCAACAGACAGTCATATGAATACCCAGAGCCGCACTTACACAGATCCACTCCTGTGGACCCTAGATACACAACTGTGTATCTACATAGACGCACAGATACACAAAGCTACTGATCCACAGTTCCATGTGTGCACAGATACATAAAGCCACAAATACCCAAAGCCCTCCACAGACACACGTGTTAAATACATAACACTCCGCCTTTTCCATCAATGGTTAAAATTGTATGAAATTGATTACTATAGAATAGTGTTTATTAGTTTCGAAGCGCTGTAGAACCCTTATGACGAAATAAAATGTATTCTGCTAATTTTATTTTATATTATAAATGCAAAAGTTTGTGAATATGTTTGTTACTCTTTCACGATAAAACCACTGGACGGATTTGCATGAAACTGCCACAGTAATATAGATTATACAATCGGAATAACATATAGGCTACAATTTGTAATGACTTTATGTAATTTTGCTTGTAATATAACGATACATGTCAATTAAGTCGGAAAAAATCTGGCCTTTGAGAGCTATCTTGGCGTACACTGCCTAAACCATTGGAGTTACACAAAGATGATGTACCGTAGGATTGTTTGTCTTGAATAGTTCTAAATAAAAGTCAGCGACAGCATATATCTACCTTTTATGTGGAAGCTACTAAGACCAAAATTGTATATTGTAATACAGAAGATATTCACTAGAAATAATTTATACAGCAGAACAACGTTTGCCGGGTCAGCTAGTAGTCTATAATATTAGGTCCTTACATATGAAATTGGCGTTTTGTATGGGAGGAACAAAAAGTCGAATATTTTTTAATATAATATATTTAATTAATCAAAGTATGAACCATTATTTTCTATGCACTTTTGCCATCTCATGGTAGTTCATTGATCCCTTTACTTAAAAAAACCAGTCGGACGGGAATCAATAAAATCTTTGAAGGCGATTTGGACTGCCCCATCGGAGTTGAATTTTTTCCCTTGCAAGAAGTTATCCAAATTTCGAAAAAAATGGTAATCTGTTGGAGCAAGGTCCGGGGAGTACGGAGGATGTCTTAGACTTTCCAATTGAAGCTCTTCTAATTTAGTAGCCGTCTGTTGCGCAGTGTGTGGTCTAGCGTTGTCGTAAAGCAGCAGTGGCGTGGAGCGATTGGCCAGCCTAGTTTGTTTAGCCGCTAGCTTTTCCATCATGGTTTGCAATTGCTGACAATAGACATCAGCCGTAATAGTCTGGCCAGATTTGAGAAAACTGTAATGAACAATACCGGCACTAGTCCACCAAACGCTTACAAGTAACTTTTTTGGGGTTAATTTTCGCTTGGGGCAGGATTTGGCTGGCTGGCCAGGATCCAACCATTGCGCTGAGCGCTTCCGATTATCGTAAAGAACCCATTTTTCATCACAGGTAATGATTCGGTTTAAAATACCTTCATTGTTGTGCCGGTTTAGTAATGTAACGCAGCAGTCGACGCGCGTTTGCCGGTTTGCTTCAGTCAATTCGTGAGGTACCCACCTTTCAAGCTTTTTAATCTTCCCAATTTGCTTCAAGTGAATTAAAACAGTTTTATCACTAACATCGCAGCCTGCAGCTAACTCGGACGTGGTTTGCGATGGATCCGCTTCCACAATAGCCTTCAACTCTTCATTATCAACTTGAGTCTCAGGCCGTCCACGGGGCTTGTTCTGCAGGTCGAAATTTCCAGAACGAAAACGTTGGAACCAAAAACGAACTGTGTTTTCTTTTGTAACACGACCGCCATACACATCATTCACCCTTCGAGTTGTTTTCGCAGCACTAGTGCCACGACGGAACTCGTACTCGTAAATAATGCGATATTTTAAGTTTTCCATTTTGTAAAATGAGTGACGCAAACAGAAAAAAACAAATGAATGACGATCATCGAAGCACAAATACATGAGTCTATAGCTGTACAAATTTGAATTTGGAATTCCTTACCAAAGAGGAGAAATTTGTGATTAAAGTGGCCAGTACGAAAAACGCCAATTTCATATGTAAGGACCTAATATAATAAAAATATTACTTGAAAATCGGCCTATTAAAAAATGTTCTGATAAATTTTTGTGTGAAATAACCGGAAATAACTTTACATCGAATTTGACTTCGCACTTCCACTGTTCACATTTCTTACATGCCTTACAAAATAATGATCCTCACAAGAAACTGGGTTCACTTCTGTAAAAAATAATTTTGATCCATTTTGTTGGTTTTCGTCGAAACTCTGCGCTTGACTAAAATTGGAACTTTACAAATTTTGTGTTTAATCTATCTGTGAATATATTCGTGTCATTATTTATTATTATTTTTAAATACTAACTTGAATTGGAGAAGAAATAACACATAGTTTTTATATTAAAACAAATTTATTTATTTTATAAAATTTCCCCATAAAATATTATCACATTAATAACATATTTTCGTTATAATCTCTAATTAAAATAATACGTTTGAAGACATTCATTTGTATAGACATAAAGACGTTTATATAGAATTAATTTTGTTGGTATAAAGTGTCTCATAAAAACCCTGTCTGACCCGAAAAGAGCATTGTGGTATAACAATATAAAAATACTCCAAAAAATATATTATTCATAAACATTAAAAACTTATTGTGATATAAATTTCGAGGAATTGTATAATTTTACATGCAACCTAAGCTCGGATTACTTACAATAATAATAATGTTTATTTCAACACAAAATATTGTATATCAATATATACAAGCGGGGGATAACTTTCACCGATAAAATAAAACTTGTATCTAGGGAGAGTCGCACTTCGGTTCGGATTGCTCAGAGATGTGTTGCCTTCTTGAGTACTTTTAATAATCAGTTTATAGACTTATCAAATAATTTAATTAATAAACTGTGCTTGGGATTTACGAGAGTCCAGTCCCTTCTGAAGTCTTTACCTGCTAGCATCATTCCTTGCTTTCCTTTCTTCCTTTGTTCATGATATATACAATTTCCCAAGGTTACCAAGTAAATTTTCCTTTTAAATCTTTTATTTATTTATTTTAAAGGGAAACATACAGCAATATAAAAATGATAACAATATACACAAAAAATGTTACATAAGCCAGCAAAGTTTCCACAAAATTAGTACAAAAATCAAGCTAATAAATAACAATAAAAGAAAATCAATCAAATATACATTCATATATATGTTACATATAAATAGTACATATATATTAAAAAAATACATTATAGAACAAAATTGAACTTAGGCTAATATTTTCTCTCTCACCATTCGTTTATGGGGCCCAAAGGCACAGGACAGTATATCTATATCGCAAAAACGACTTTTCTCTGACTATAGTCACCAGTTAAAAAACATCGCCTGTTGACGATGGGTGAACAATATTTTATTCACACGTGTAATGCGGGGTCTATTCTTAGATCGCTCGCGCTTTACGGTGTACACCTCTTTCCCCTCACCTCTAGGTGGCCCGCGTCACAGATCGCCGCGCAATCGTTGTATCCCGTCAGCCGATCGTGTTACGCGCGTCCTTTTTTCTGTATTTTTTTATATTATGTGTTTGCTCTGATTGTGTGTCAATAAACAAATCGAAATAGAAGAACCCCGTTTCAATTAATATCCGTTGGACACGTATTATTTTTCTTTAGAAAAGTAATGAAAATTGGTTTTGAGACAAAATTTTGTTCCTGAACGCTGAAGACAGCGCGTGTTTGACAAGCGCACTTTCAGAACGAAGCTCTGCGAAATACTTTGTAGTGACGCATGCCGTAGCGAACTTACGTAGCGTTTTTAACTAAAAGGATATCTTAAATAGAATTTAATATTGATATCAAGCATAGATGGACAAAATGTAATCAATTTATGAAAATGATTACGATTACATTTTACGTTTTTTACCATTAATATGACTGCATTTTGCTCATTTATGTTTTAAACACTACAAAATCCCAGATTGTATACACATTTATCATTTCTTAATGTTTTAAATGGATTTAATAATGATTACAGAGCAAGAAAATTAAAATTACGACTACATGTTGTAATCATTCATCATTAATCAGATGACGCCAAGTGACGCCTTCACGAGTCGGACAGGGCTTCAAGTTTGAACAAGTTGTACAATGTTTTCTTATTCATAAATAAAATAAATAATGAATACTATTTATTATTGTTAATCTCAATAATGGACGGAAAAAGTTACAAACTTTTACAACAGATGTCGCTTTTTAAAACTCTTATACATAGATACTAAACGCAAATATAAAAAAATAATATCGAGACATTTGATTATAATAACACGTAAGTAATTGAACTTTTTTTCTAGAAAATTCTTATACAAAAGATCAAGGCTGTAAAGTACAAAAAATAAAATTTCATAAATTAATTCACGAAATTGTAATTAAAATGTAAATCATCGATGTACACATTTTAAATCTATTTACTTAAATTACTTTGTATGTACAAAAAAATCTACCCAACTTAAAACTAGATTTAACTTTAAACTATAACAGTAGCCTTATATTGTCATAATTAACACTTCGTGTGTAAATGGACGTCATCTTTGTTCTAGCAAAATTAATTTTTAATTATATCTGCTAAATAGAGAAGCGGCGGGCATTCTCTTCTGTCTTTAATCTACGAGAATTTTTAATTAGTCTTTCAAAATTAATGTTTAGAATTTCAGATTGATTTTTTTAGAATTTTTTGAGTGCATTAAACGGGTGAAAAGTCGGCAGGACGCGAAAGTCTCCCGTTTACAGCGGAAGATACGAAAAAACGTTTCCAGACGAAGTGTGGAGTTAAAATACTTTTTGTTGTCTATCAATTATGGTTAATAACTTTAGGAAACTTGCCCACTAGATGGCGCTAAAAAAGTTTTCATTATATCCTAGATTTGGTCTTCAACTTTACACATAACTAAAAACAAGTTAATTTTGTGTAAAATTTTATAAGCATTACAAAAATATTGACTTAAACACGACGTAGAACACAAACAAAACTAAACTGAGTGTTGCCAGTTTTAAAATTTGATGCATGATATATAATCTGTAACAAAATGAATAGCTTAGGGCATGGATACATGAAGCTCAGAATAATAATTAATTTATTATTTAAATTTTAGTACGTAGGGAAAAACAGCCAACAACTTTATACAAGATGATTATATAGACGAGGGAGATATTTTAGAATACAATAATTTGTACCTTCTTATAACTAATAAAAATATAAATAACCATATTCCCTAACAAATCATAAAGAAACATTGATGAACAAATGAGAATTGATCCGTAAAAAGTTTGGACACCGCAGCGCGTGTGGCGCACGATTGAATGGCATTTAGATGAAATTCCTTTTACGTGGTTTTAGGTAAACAGGTAATTGACTCGATACCCTTTCGCACTTTATCCTGGCTTAGGAGAGACAAAATACCTACTTAATAATTAATTGTTATTTATTGTATAATGTGTGTGATTGCCCCTTAATATGTTTACTATAAATTACTTTGTTTCAATAGAAATATTAAGATATCACTATTCATATATTTCGAATTAGAATCGAATGCTGAAGATTCCTTGAAGATCTCCCTCGTCTATAAAATCAGTCTGGTTGATTTCACAAAAGCAAAGACGATTACAGTGATTTGCTTCGGTCTGTCGCGTACTGAAGTCAGCTTGGGTACATCCAGTTGTTCTACCTATAGGCCTTCTGTCGCGCATGTCAATAGATTCGCCTTCCTTAACGATCACTGTCGTTTTTGGGTTATATTGTATTTGCCATCAAAGGCAGTGTATTTCACTTCTGGGAATAGTATTTTTTTTTTACACTGGCTCGACATAGTGACTACAGAGTACCTGATGGTAAGTACAGTGTAGTCCAAAAACGAAAGCGACTATCAAAGGATGAAAATCCATTGATAGTCTACATCGTCATGTCGGCCCACATATACCACGACTGAAGGTCTCTAGGTATATGAGCTACTGGATATACACAAGCTGATCCCGAAACCAGCCCAGCCCCATTCCACCACAAAACCACTAGACATCGTGTCGGATACCATCCGTATGTGGTGGATGTTCCTTATATCCGCACGAAAAGATTCCCTTCTACATTCATCATGCGAACGGCTAAGGAGTAGAATATGCTTCCAGCGGCCATATTTCCGAGATCTTATGACCTGGGAGTCTTTAATAGAAGAGTGAATAGGCATTTGCTAGGCGATCGCGTTTCATCGTCGAATTCATCTTCACCTTCCAACAGGTGTGATTGAGGTCAAGCGTTCGCCTATAAATTATAAAAAAAAACGCGACAAGCCGAAACTGGTCACCATGCCGGGCTTTACACCTGTGTACTGTGGTCACGATCCAGACGGGTACCGACGCCCTACCACCGCGCAAAACAACACACACACATGACATTGGAAACATAATTGGTGGGGCTGTGGTGGCTTTGTGAATAATGGATGGGTTTGCATGCGCAGCAACGCGACTGGTCGTAGACTCGATTTCTGGCACGTACCTCTGGGTTTACGCGGGTTACATACGGAATTAAGCAGCACATGCTCACCGGTGAAGAATAAAATCGTGAAGAAATCCGCGCGGCATCAATAGAAATGTCACGTGTACTAGCGCTGTGAGAACGGCGATCAGCTGCGCTACTGGTCACGTTGGGCGAGGCATAAAAGTGTAGTAAGCAAAGTGGATACAACCATTAATGTATCTCTGCACATCCCATTAGGGATATACCGTGATGACATATAATAATATTATTATTAAAAAAAAATCAGAAAACTGCCCCCGATTTCTCCAAAACAAATAATCTAGAAAAAAAAAATCATCCATACCTATTCCACTTTTCTTTAGCTTCAGGCAAGGTGGAAAGGTCATCTTTAAGAAGGTATACTCTAAGACCTAGAATAAAAAAACAGCTTTTTAGCGTCGAAGTAGTGCTTAAATTATTTTTTATTATTAACATTGAAAATCTTAAGAGATCTTCGGTTAACGATGCCTTTATGCTTTATGCAGCCGACCCGCGGGATGCGTGGAATTAGTTCAAAATCCCAGCGCGACTGATAAAAGATAATTTCTCTTGAGGAGTCTACATGCCTCGACGTACACGGCGCTTCATTGTTCTAGAAATAGCGGGTAAACTCCAATTCTCACCCGAAAAACATATAAGAACAATTTTGCGAGTTACATTTATACATTTTATTTAATAAAACTATTTAGATGCATATCTAGTGCCTAATCTATGCCTTTCACGTTGGCTTAGAGTTATTGCTAAACGAACTTCAAGCATATATCCAGTCTTAGTATGTACAATTCCATTATTTTGAGGTCTGAAGCAAGATTGCAGCGCCTCTGATATTGCACTCATTTACACCGATAGTAGTCATTTTTAATCAGGTGAGTATAAACAAATGTGAAATTCTATTTTGTATGGAAAATCATGGGAGTATCAGTTATTAAAATAGGCTTCCTTAACGATTAAAAGTAATGCAAATATTTAATATAGCGACATCTATTATCGACTTAAATAACAAAAATATACTATCTTTATTCACTCAATGGAAAGTAGTTCTAAATTACACTAATAGATTGCGCTGTAATATAATTAATTTCACCAAGATGTAATTATTAAACGATAAAGTAGCATTATAACGTAAATTTAAATTGCGTAATTTTTTTTCTTTTCCTGACATATACAAGATGGAGCTCGTTTTAAATTACTTTAGAAATTACAATTACGAGCGCGTCGCGACGTATTGCTATCAATGCCGGTCTTTCTTGACACAAGAGTATATTTCACAGAAAAAAATAATTGTTTATGTATGTTCTCTAATATTTTAAGGCTCAAGTCACACTGAGAATTTTCACACGCGGATTTTATTCCGCCAGTGCGTGCGCTTTTGTGTGATTTCAACTATCGCAAAAACTCCGGTAAAATATTACCTGGAACAATTCGCAATGCATCCTAGGTCTAATGATACTCACCTAAAAGAAACGTTTCGGAAAAATATTCCCAAGACATCTCAGACATGCTGAATGGAAACACAGCTTTGTCGTCATCGGACAGAGCTTTCCACATACTCTGGACGCCTTGGTCGCTGAACTTCCAGTCTTGGGTCGAAAAGTAGAATAAAATATTTGCGACCCTCATAACTTTGTTGTACAATGCTAGTGTTCTGGAAAAAAGTTTTAAAATAAACTTCTTTTTTGTGGCTTACAGAGTGGACTGTACGTTAATATACGTATAATATTTGAGCGCCATCTACAAAATGGTTTAATATGCCTTACATAAACAGTAATCGAAAAATGTATTCGGCAGAAGAGAGTTGTGAGATCACTTCCGCAATCATACATTTATGGGTAAGACTCATTTGAATTGATCTAGCGTGCGACATCGTTCGGAGCATCACGCAGCTTTAAATTGCTTTTCAGTATTCATATTAGTGTGGTGTACAGACGTTTAGCCAGCCGGTCACTGTTTGTATCCGACTTTCCCCCCAATAAGCTTACGACTGATGCGCTGATTTCGATGATGGAACCGGAATGAAGCCGCCTGCCGTGGGAGCTGACAACCTGGTACCGTGGGAGAGTTGGTCAAGGCTAGTACATTGTATTGTACGCGAGAGACTTCATCAGGGCTAGGTTTCATTATCTATATCTTAATCGCCCTACTCATTAGTATATTATAGTTGAGAATGTGACAGTTAAACGCGGTTTTATCACAGTTACAAAATGTTATGTTAGAAAATTTATTTAAATTGCTTACTTTCTTCGTTTTCCCATTAAAGTGAAATATGCATCGATCAATAAAGCGGGCAGGAAATGTAAGAAGAAGTTGTAAAACAGGAACATGTAGTAACAATTTGTTGGATTCAAGCCGTAATACCTGGAAAATAAAAGTTTATAAAAACGCCATCTATTAAACTGTTCCGTAACTATTGAACTATAGGTGTTGAAAATCAAAACCCGACTCAGATGCCCTCCTAATACTGACGAATGCACTCCTTACCAATTAATGTTCAAGAGAGATATACGTACGTCGTTGCATGTGTTGTTTAGAACATCTGATAATCACACTCGACCGACCGAAAAAACATCCATCAAAAAGTAAAGTTCGTGAATTTTCTATTGGAGAACGAATTCCAGCACGTTCTTATACGTCTACTAGCTGATCCGGCAAACGTTGTTATGCTATATAAGGTTTTGTAATATCTTCTAAGATGTTCATTGAAATTAAGTGATGTCAAAGACAATTTTGTTCACAATTAAATACTCTTAATTAACAACACATTTATTTGGATAAAGATTAATATTATTACGTTGATACAACTCTTAACAAATAATGCATTAATTTCGAACAATTTGATTACCATAAAAACGGTTCTAGTGAGTTAATCTTAAAAGATAGACATATACTGTCCTGGACATTTTTTTAGATCATTTCAAGAGGAATAATTATTTTATACATATATTTTTCGTATCTTGAACCGTTTTCGCAGCGCACGCAATGGAAGCCTTCAAGGATGAAAAATTTTGCCCGTTTTTTTCACATTTTCCATTAGTTCTTCGCTTCTAATAGTTGCATAGTGATGTTATATAGCCTAAAGCCTTCCTCGATAAATGGTCTATTTAACACAAAAATAATTTTTCAATTCGAACCAGTAGTTCCTAAGATTAGCGCGTTCAAACAAACAAACAAACAAACTCTTCAGCTTTATAATATTAGTGTAGATGTACAAGAAATGAGACGCCGCTGGACGGTGTATATTCACACGCGTCGCGAAGAAGTTTGATGGGATGGTGAGGAAACTTATTGAAATAATGCGTGTAATTTCATAAAAATCCTGGAGTCACAAAAATTGTGGTGAAATTTGCGCACTGTAAACTCGCAGTGCGTCTTAGGCCTTGATTTGTAAGAATATTTTTCAATCAAATCTATAATTTTATTGTAAAACTAGCTGTGCCAGCGACTTCGTTCGCGTGGAAAAGTACTTTTGCTATGATAATGATTATTTCAATCTTGAATTCTTGTATGAGTCTTCATCATAGTAGATCCAATTTTAATTTCAGTTCTATTAGCCGAAAATCTAAGAAGATTTATACAAACTTTCATCCCCTATTTTATCCCCTTGGGGGTGGAATTTATCAAAATCCTTTCTTAGCGGATGCCTACGTCATAACATCTACCTGCATGCCAAAATTCAGCCCGGTCAGTCCAGTGGTTTGGGCTGTGCGTTGATAGATCACTATGTCAGTCATTCAGTCACCTTTGAGTTATATATATTTAGATGATTTTAATTTTACTCAGCAAAATATAGCTTTTAATCGAGTTGCGCATTTTGGTATGTTTTGTAAGCTTTTAATAGAATAGTAATAGTCCATCACTGGACTTACATTCAGTTTCCGTCAGAGGTGATTAAAATCAACAGTTCTTTTTACTAGCACAACAAAGTGACTACATTGTGCCTGATGGAAAGTCATCACATTTACCGTGACCGAAGGTCTTTAAGTATATAAAAAAATAACAAATAGTTTTTCTGTAAAACAAAAATGTATATATATAACTTACCATACAGCTTTAGTGGTAGGAATTTTTATTCCACATTGACTGTTAATTTCAATGAATTCCTTCCAGTTGATTGGGTTCTGAGCGCCAGAGACGTAGTTGTAAATGGGGATATCAGATGTTTGACTGAAAACGACAAAATTATTAATAACTTTCTGACCCCGGGCATTCTTCGTACCGCGTAACAGCCAATGAATGTATGTGGTGTTAACTAAACCTACTCTCCAATTAAATCTAACGAAAATATGTTCCATAGTTTTTGTATTTATAGCGAACAGAGAGAGAAATGCGAAAGTAATTGTGTATTTTATTTAATATTTTGTATCAAGCGAGCTACGGAAAGATATATCTAGTTATTTTTAAAATGGCATTTTTTTATGTAAACATACAATGGTTTTGGTTAACCTTTGGTTTTGAAAACGTGTGTAAATATTTTTTTGTGAGATTTACATTTTGGTGGTGCCATCTAGTGGTGCTATAACAAAACTGTCATAACGCTCGTATATTGATTAATTCCATCTCAGTCAAATTAGTTGTACTAAAGCGCACTCTATTTGTTTTCCACAGAAATACTTTCCAATACCCAATACGGATTTTACATTTTTTATTTACGTTATTTATATGGTCAACAGATGTCGCTATATTAAATATCATTTGATTTGGAACGTTATTAGAAATTCTGTACTACAAGCCATTCAAAAAATGTGTAAATGTGTATTGTCAGTTATTGTTTCATGTTTTGGAAAAGATCTATGAATCCATGCAATGTTTTGAGAAATAATTCCGAATACAGGTAAAAGGTAAAGACAAGCGGAGGAACACGAAACATTTTTCGTGCAGTCGCATTATTACTTCTAGAGTTGTTGGATACTAACTTTTCTTTAAAGTTTTTGGCCGTGATCCAGGCTGACGCGAGGATAGCGTTGACTGCTAGATCCACTGGGACCATGTCAGCTACTTTTCTCGAATCCATATACATAGTACGAATCACCTATAACAAAAAAAAACAATATCCAATGTATTCCGCCGCCATTATTGTGCGTATTTTGAGTACTAGACGTAGGGCCGTGTTGATGAAAGTTCATTGGCGGTACATTACTGTCGCCGGATAATTCGCCCATGTTAGCATTATTTTCCTCTTCCAAAAACTTTGCTTTATTTTTCTATTCTTTCAGAAGTCGGTTTTAGAACCATATTTTTACTCTTCGCTCGTTCAAATGAAGTAATTCAGCGAGCTCCATTCGACGTGTGCGGTCGATGTAGCGAGATCTGTCGTACTCCTGTTCTAGTCTGATCATTTGACTACTGGTGAAGGCTGTTCTTATCCGTTTTTACTCAATAGTTTACCGGTTGAATAGAATAATGTCTCCCCCTTCATAATACAATACGCGGCTTCATGCTGTGTGCACCCGCCCTCCCGCATTGCATAAGAATGAATGAATGGAAATGTATTTATTTCGCCACAAATCAATAAAAAACCAGAAATTTAAATGCAGCAATACAAACAACACACAAAAACAAAAGGAAATACAGAACATATAAACATGGCGAAAATGGGACCTTCATCAGCCTAAAGCCACAGAGGAAGTCTGCAGCGCTGATTTTCGTGAAGGGCCCCGGTCGTGTTACATTTTATAAGAATTATCAATAAACAATAAAAATACATATACCTTAAATAATAAATACAAAATAAATACGAGTGATACTAAAATAAACTATTACATACAATAAATAACCTACCAGATGTATTAGTGATAGATACTATAGTAAAAATATATGTATACCTAAAAAAAGAGCAAAAGTATAATTAAAAATAAATGAAATAGATTACTTGTAACTAATAGATTATTAAATAAATATCATTTTAATTCTATTTTTCAAAGCCAATTTAGATTTGGATAATCTAAGCGGTGGCGGCAAATTGTTCCAACACTTCGTAGCCTGGTAACGGAAACTACCACGAAATGTTGTCAAGCGGCGTCGCGGTGTTACTAAACAGGAAACAAAAGAAAGAAGAATCATAAGCATGCTATTGCGCGCATGTTATATGTTCAAATCCTTTGGATTCCACAAATTTGGTGGAAAAAGGGAAGGGACGAAGCTAGCTAATAATGAGTTCTTACGAACTTGCTTGTGTGAGGCAGCTGTCGGCTTCTTACAACTCACCAACGAATACCAGGTCGGGAGGTACAACTCTACTTTTTTTTTTACACTGGCTCGATATAGTGAGTACATAGTACCTGATGGTAAGTACAGTGTAGTCCAAAAACGAAAGGATGAAAATCCATTGATAGTCTACATCGTCATGTCGGCCCACATATACCACGACTGAAGGTCTCTAGGTATATGAGCCACTGGATATACACAAGCTGATCCCGAAACGCGACAAGCCGAAACTGGTCACTATGACGGGCTTTACACCCATGTACTGTGGTCGCCTGTGGTGGTCTACATGCGTTTATATGGATAGGTTGGATCTGTTGTAGGCATAATGTAATCAGATTAATGATTGACGATTACAAAACGTACTTGTAATTTTAATTTTGTTGCTCTGTAATCAGGATTAAATCCCTTCAAAACATTAAGGAGTCACAAATGTGTATGCAATTGAGAATTTCGTGGAATAAAACGTAGATGAGCAAAATGCAGTCATGTTAATGATAAAAAACGCTAAATGTAATGGTAATCGTTTTTCATTAATCTGATTACATTTTACCCATGTATGCACAGCATACAAGTGCAAAGACCGTCACATTAACTTACTCAATTACTTCGGCTTGTCGCGTTTCGGGATCAGCTTGTGCATATCCAGTAGCTCATATACCTGGAGACCTTCAGTCGTGGAATATGTGGGCCGACATGACGAAGGAGACTTTGCGTGTGCGTTGCACCTTTATTAGTCGTTATCGTTTCTAGAATATACTATGCTTTCCATAAGGCAGTGACGTGCATACTGTATTTGAACGAGGTAGGCAGTATTCGCATGATTGTTTTGAATATTGTATTATTATAGTTAGCACTATATTGTTATCAAAGGAAAGATACATCCTATAGAAATTGAATGGTATTGAATATGAATATTTACTTTTATTTGTTCAACTTTAAGAAATTCATTCCGGACTTATTTATTGTAAGGGCATGCAATGTTTTAACCCTTTGTATCACGCATTTTTTGTTTAGTCCAATCGGCTTAAAATTTAGTACCGGGGGTCTTCAGGGTGGCTGATTACGATTCCATCCTCAAAATTGCAAAATTCAAAATGGCGGATCCAATATGGCGGCTGTAAATTCAAAAATTAAATTAAATCAGTACAAAGGTAGTTGTTTATGCTTACCCCAGTGCCAATACCGATAATGAGACCTGTGGGTCCATACACGCTGTCAGTCCAGCCACGCATCGGTTCCTCGTACGTCGATATTACTGTAACAGTCAAATATATTATCAGATTAGAGTAATGAAAAATAATTAACATTATATTATTCAGCATTAATATCGAGAGGTAAAAGGCTATTTGGTTTAAGCGAAACTTTTTGGTGATATAGTAATATATACTTTCGGAATCAGCGTTTTTTTACCGATTCCATATATATATATATATATATTGCTATATCACAAAAAAATGTCGCTTAAGCCTAATAGCCTCTCACCTCTCCATATGATTACAATTTACCTATCTATGTTTTAAGCACTTAGAAATCCTTAATTGCATACAAATTTATGACCCGTCAATGTTTAGAAGGGTTTTAATCATGATTACAGAGTAATAAAAATAAAATTACGACTACATTTTGTAATCATTAATCTGATTACATTTTGCCTATCTTTGATTACATACCTATAGATGGTCGGACTATACATATGGGTAGACCCTCGCCATATATTCTCACAGCTTCCTCCGCCACGGCTTTTGTGAAGCAGTATGTATTGGGCCGTTTGCCCAAAAGTCTATAAAAACAATTTGCATGTAAACATTTAATTGTAAAGTAAAAAATGAAATCAAATTAAAACATTTATTTGGCCTTTTTTGACAGGAACATTCATCCCTGCCAAATAGGCGGGGGCTGCAGAAGGCCAGACGTCGCCGGATGCCGAGGAAGATGGCTAAGCCTTGCTCTTGACACTCGGCAGGCGAGAGAAGGAGCACCCCAGGGGCTTTAGTCGTTGGAAGTCCGAGACACCGGGGGCGGCCCTCACTGCCCCCTGAAGGCTATTGACTTCAACTGTTCAGGGATATCACCCGGGTTACCAAAAAAAGAACAATACATTGATGACCGAGAAAAACCTTTACAACTACACTGGACAAAGGGAGCGAACATTTATGGTCTTCAACCAGCGATTTATTGGTTGGTTGGGAAAGTAAGAGCACCTTTGTAGGTATGGACCTTGACTTGGATGACCAGCCAGAAAAATTAGCCTAAAGGTGATCTACCAGCATTTCGAAAGCGACTACCTTAAGAAGAAATGCCGAAAGAAACTCAAGGCTGCGTCGGAGTGGAGAGAAAAAAAGTTGTTTTGTGTTATTTTTTGTTATAAAAATACTATCTTCTACTCTTCTCAGCCAGTTAGTCTCAATACATCGTTGTAGACTCACCTCGGTAGTATGGTTTCTAGAAGATTCTCATCCAACTCCGAGATAGCTTCCAATGCTTCAACAGACATCGGGGGCTCGTAAAATCTGGTAAAATTAATTAAAAACACAGTATGTAATAATTTTAGAGGTCGTAGAGCGAAAGCCCGAACTAGGTCGTGACCACAGTAGACAAGTGTAACACCATCAGAGTGACTCGCTCTGGCCTGTCGCGTTTTGGGATCAGCTTGTGTATATCCAGTAACTCATATACCTAGAGACCTTCAGTCGCGGTATATGTTGGCTGACATGACGACGGAGACCGTCAATGGATTTTCATCATTTGATGGCCGCTTTCGTTTTTGGACTACACTGTACTTACCACCAGATGCACTGTAGTCACTATGTCGAGCCAGTGTAATAAGAAACCTATTAATGGTATTGGTTTATTTAAATCAAGTTATTTTGAGTGCCTTTAATATTTGTGATTGTGGTGACGTTTTGGATATATTTTTTGGATTTTATTTTTGGATAGATAGCTTTTGGATAGTGGTCTAGCTTACAAATGCGGCAACGAGAGGTTGTAAGTTCAATACCCGGCACGCACCACTGGATCTTTCCAAATAATGTAAGGTTTGGTCACCACATACTGACCGTTGAAGAAAAACATCGTGAGGGAACCCGCACGGCATCTAATAGAAATGTCATGTGTATTAGTGCTGTGAGAACGGCGATCAGCTGCGCTACTGGTCACGTTGGGCATGACATATAAGCGCCAAGCGGCTACAGCCACGGGTGTATCTCGGCTCACCACGGAAGGCACATAGCGTGACGATATGTGGTTATTATTTTGAGTGTGACATATGTTACAATAATAGAGGAGCACAATGGCAAATGGCATTGATAAGCTAGGCTGGATTTTTATCCAGCAAAAATAAAATATAATAAATATAAATAATATATAAAAAATAAATATAAATAATAGTTATTAAATGCTAAATATTAATGTGAACACCATTAACAATTAACGTATACTTTACAATAAATATATTTTATGTTGGCAAACATAAAGAAAGTGACAGGAAGGATATGGCGGGTTTGGACAAGTTTTAATGGCGGCGGCTTGTGTAGTTAAGTGGCGAAAAGGAAGGCGTTTGATATTGTGTTGGAGTTCTGTAAATGAATAACAAATAATTATGTGGTCGGAGTTTGATGCAATGGTCCTCACAGGTGTCCAGTACGAAGTCTAGAACCCAAATAAAAGAGATGTCGAATGGCGAGTTTACCAACTAGCAGATAAGTTTTAGAGTTTATAATAATATAATATTTTATCCTTTTAAAACATATTATACGAAGCTGGAAAAACAGACGCTGAATTATCAGCGTTAGCATTAGCATTAGCTCCTCTTTGACAGTTAACTTTAAATATATATTGTTATAAACTAAGTTCGGCTTGCATTAACAAATTAAATCTAGTTTAAGCCTGTATAAAACGCTAATCTGTGAAGTGGTTTCATTCAATCTTAATGATGACTAGCTTTTGCCCGCGGCTTCGCTCGCGTTAAGAAGTATTATTATTAATTATAACATTTCAATAGGCTGGTCATGTATATAAATAATGTCTCGATAAACTTTAGACAGCAACCTGCAACATCTACCTGCATGCCAAATTTCAGCCCGCTCCGTCCAGTGGTTTGGGCTGTGCGTTGATAGATCACTATGTCAGTCAGTCAGTCAGTCAGTCAGTCAGTCAGTCACCTTTGAGTTATATATATTTAGAAGATTTATAGAAACTTTATCCTCTATTATATCTCCTTATGGTTGGAATTCATCAAAATCCTTTCTTAGGGGATCCCTACGTCATAGTAGCCTTATGCATGCAAAGTCTCAGCCCCATCGGTTTAAAATTGACAAAGTTTCATACAAACTTTCATCCCCTATTTTATCCCCTTGGGGGTGGAATTCATCAAAATCCTTTCTTAGCGGATGCCTACGTCATAACATCTACCTGCATACCAAATTTCAGCCCGATCCGTCCAGTGGTTTGGGCTGTGCGTTGATAGATCACTATGTCAGTCAGTCAATCAGTCAGTCACCTTTGAGTTATATATATTTAGATTTCAATTTAAGAGTTATTACAACTGGATTTTGATTCTGTTCAAGACTATAAGTACAGTTTGGCGCTAAATAGCATTTTATATAAGTCTTAACTAGATTTAATTTGCTAGTGCAAGCCGCCCTTACTGTAGCCGATGGGGACGCGTGATCAGGGCAAAAGTAAAAGATGTACGTTTTACAACACGTATATTGCTAGGAAAGGCACAAGACAAGCAAAAATTATTTGTAAGGGCGGAACGCACGGGACGCTACTAGTAATGAAAATGTCCGGGAATTTTCCCAAAGTGCCCAAAAACTTCCTTGAGAATATTCCCGGACATTTACGAAATGTTCTCGGAAGTTTTGGGCACTTTGGGAAAATTCCCGAGCATTTCATCACTAGACGCTACCCAACCTGTCAGTGACCTTAATCGGACTGTCTTAAACACAATGAATGCGACTACAGCCGCGACGCGTACGCTCCGCCTCTGAACATTCGGGAACACTTACACAAATGACAAGCATATAGCAAGTGTTTTAAATTGTTTTACTGTTAATATAATTACAAATTTATAGTTTGTGTATTAAGGATCTCTTGTTTTTTATCGCTGTACCACTAGTATATATTTTTTGCATTGATTTTCTCTTTGTACTGAATGTTGCGTTTTCGCGTAATTGGAATGGTGCACTGTAAATGTATAAGGCATGTTTTCTATTATTATTCGTTTTGTGTATACACTCTGTTTGGAAGCCCATTAAAATAAAATAAAATAAAAATAATAAATACAATGTAACCTCCATTTAACGTCACTCGATTTAACGACAAACTCCCTAAAGCGTCGATATCACTCGGCGTTGTTTGGTTTAGCTTGTTTTCCATACACTCTATATAGCATTACACTCACTCTAAATAACGACAGCAATTTAATAATATAAAGTACATTCTTTATCACCAAGATGCCTCAATATCGCAAGATATGAATAAAACAATAAAAAAAAAATACAACAAAATTACTGGTGCAGCAAAAGGCGTCAGGCAAAAATAACAGACTATACTCAATAGCGATCAAATAAGGATTTTAGCATGTAGACGCCGCCCGATACATAATTGTCGCCCTAAGGGCCGTTAGGGTGTTACGAGACGTGCGGGGTAAGAGGATGCGCGCGTGCACGGGACGCTTGGAAGTCAGTCGTCTACCGAGACGCAAGGCGAGAGTACGTGCGTGTGCGTCGCAGTTCGGTGTGCCATAAAGTGCAAATAAACAGTAATACGCCAAAATCTGTATCTTTCTACAACCACATCCACGACCACCGGTCATAGGATTGTTTTTAATGTAATTACTAACACTAGTCTGAAATAAACTTTTTCTTTTTCTAATACAGATTTTTCTTCCTCCATTTAACGACAACTCTCTATAACGTCAAAATGTGCACAGACCCTTGAGGGTCGTTATATAGAGTTTGCACTGTATATATATTTTATACTAAAGTTAATATTTAACAATTACTGAGCGCGTCGCAACACTTACTGTTCTTTTATATGCGTGACGTGGGTGTTTGAAAAGGCTGTCGACACATGAGTAATTGCCTTCAAGTTCCTGCACTCCTTGGCCAGTTTTAGCACTTCTTTCGTTCCCGTTACGTTTACAGTTGTTGACACTGACAGCTTCTCGTCAAATTTGACAGTAGCCGCTGCATTAAATATCACTGAGACCTGAGAAACAAGATTTTAAGATTTTTAGGAATCAAAGCTGCTCGCGTCCGTAGGCTTTACCCTAGTTTCCCTACACGTGACTCCTGGGTGGTGCTAAACGAGCAGCAGCGAGGTGGTAGGGCGTCGGTACCCGTCTGGATCGCGACCACAGCGCAGTAGCTCATATACCTAGAGACCTTCAGTCGTGGTATATGTGGGCCGACATGACGATGTAGGCTATCAATGGATTTTCATCCTTTGATAGTCGCTTTCGTTTTTGGACTACACTGTACTTACCATCAGGTACTCTGTAGTCACTATGTCGAGCCAGTGTAAAAAAAAAATACTCCCTCTACTTTTAACATCCTGTATATATGATTATCAACTGTGGTGTACTATAGAATCAGCAAGCATTAGATGAACTAGCCTGGCTTCACAGAAATGGAATTTACACTCAAAACTGTCGTTTCAAAGAAACTTTCAACCCCTATTTCACCCCTTTTCGGGATAGTATATTAAAAAATCCGCCCTTAGTAGTATAGGTTAGACCACGGGATATTGTAAGGTGGAACTTACGCCTTGGAAGTCAAACTCCAGGGACGGCAAATGAGGACATCACCGAGCAAACTTACTGATTAATATATCTAGAAAAATGAGCCAAATTCTCCATAAGAAATAGGTTGATAATTTGTATGAGCCTTTAATATGTCGTTTTAAAAGTTCATTTATAAGTCTCATAAGATCTCTGCCAATGCTAGCAATAGGCTATACAAATAAATTAAATTACTTACCCGACTAATTAGTGTTTTTTTGTCTTCCTCACTGATTCCCAAGCCAGGTCTTTGTAAATCTCCATTAATGGGTACAATTTTGTGTATTGCTTTCGGGTTTACTTTAAGTGCTTTGTGAAAAAGCTGTAAGTTAAAACAAAATTATACAACGAAAGTTTTTTAAAGATCATAAAAGAATTTATTTCATATAAGCCATTATTTCTTTAGCGACTTTCGATGTTTTCCTTTATTAACTTCTTGTCAAACATGATTCTTGATCAACGTAAAGTTCACTTTTGAGGTTTTAAGGCGATTGCCCGAACTGGGTCATGACCACAGTAAACAAGTGTAAAAACCGTCATACCGGTCCGCTTCAACGAGAGTGTCCAGTAGCTCATATACCTAGAGACCTTCAGTCGCGGTATATGAGGGCCAATATGGAAAGAAAAATGAAAAAGTATTTATTTCGCCACAAATATACAAAAAAAAAACAGAAATTTAAATGAAGCAATACAAACAACACACAAAAACAAAAGAAAATACAGAACATATAAACATGGCGATAATGGGCCCTTCATCAGCCTAAAGCCACAGAGGAAGTCTGCAGCGCTGATTTTCGTGAAGGGCCACGGTCGTGTTACATCTTATAATAATTATCGATAAACAACAAAATACATATAGCTTAAATAAAAAATACAAGTGATACTAAAATAAACTATTATATACAATAAATAAATCGACTACAAAATTTATTAGTGATAGATACTATAGTAAAAATATGTGTATACCTAAAAAAAAAAAAGAGCAAAAGTATAAGTAAAAATTAATGAAATAGACTACGTGTAACTAATAGATTATTAAATAAATATATTATTTTAATTCTATTTTTGAAAGCCAATTTAGATTTGACGGACTGACAACGGATTTTCGTCTTTTGATGGTCGCTATCATATTTAGACTGTACTTTAGTTAATTTTTTGAGCCCGTGTAAAAAAAAACTCTATAAGTTTTGATTCCCTTGCAAATATATTATGTTTTGAAGCCGATGTATTACATTGGGGCGCGCTCCCCTCGTGACACTGGCCGGCTGGTGAACGTTGAGGGCGTCCGCCGTCCGGCAGAGAAGACAAGGCGTCGTGTGTGCCTATATCACGCCTCATTGAGAGGTAGTGGGGAGTAACATTTGACCCCCTCCCAGAGAGGAGGCCTGCCAAGGTCAGTCGCTCGCCGGTTCAGTAGAAAGTATACGGATACCCAGGCCCGGCGAAGGCGAAAAGTAAGCAGTGCTGGCATTCCGGTGGTTTTAGTCGGTGCAAATCCGACACACCGGGGGATCGGCCTTCGATATATTTTGAGTTTCACGGGAAGCCTCGATGCGTAAGTCTGATTTGCACTTGGCCGGTTTTTTTACCTGATACGTTCATAGTACGGTCATAATATGCTCTAGTATAGTGGGTTAAGTGCTCTAAAGTTATAAAGGTACTTACAATATCGTCGAGCATTCCTTGGAGACGAGTCGAGCTATCTTTTCCTTTTTTATCCCTTATTAACACGTAGATTGTGTCAAAATCTCCACACGAACGTATTAATTTCTCGAGAAGTACTGAAATTTATTTAAAATACTTTTACAACAAAGTAATATAACTTATTTGTTATATCTTCACGGTATAGCCCTTAAGGGTCGAACAGAGATACATTAATGGCTGTATCCACTTTGAGGCGGCGGAGCGGGATCGGGAGGCGCTGCTAAAACATCTTTGGCAGCGTCCTTCCAGCCCACCCGCCGGAATGTCCGACACTAGCGGCGGCACCGGGCGGCACATTTGAGGGAGTGTGTCATCCAACAAGGGTGCGAGCGGCGCGCGATGTGTTCCCGCGTGCCGCTCTACAACAAAGATGTACGAGAGGGGTGGCTCTTTACACCACTCCTCCCCAAGCGAGTAGAGATCTACTTAAGCCCGCACCCAGCCGGTCATCGAGGATGAGACCCCAGTCGTGCCCTCGATGCCGGTAGGTGGAAGGTGTAGCACCGCGGGTGTTTTAGTCGTTGCAAATCCGACACATTGAGGGTAGCCCTAACCGCACCCTGAGGTCTGCTAGGAATTTCCCCGGGATACAAAAAGAAGTGGCTGTATCCACTTTGCGCTTATATGTCGTGCCCAACGCGACCAGTAGCGCAGGTACTCGCCGTTCTCACAGCACTAGTACACGTGACATTTCAATTAGATGCCGTGCGGGTTTCCTCACGATAGTTTCCTTCACCGGTGAGCAGGTGCTGCCTAAATCCATAAGTAATCTAGAAAAATCCACAGTTACGTTTTAGGATTCGAAACTACAACCTTCGCGTTATTGAGCAGAAAAACCGGTCCAATATCCATAAGGCAATCACAACCGCGTTATGCAGAAACAGGATGTTGCTCATTAAATATATATATATATCCGAATGGCAGTTTTTATATTCTCCATCATGTTTATCTCAATTTAGCAATAGAACTCTCGTTGATTTTTGCATATTCAATGACGTTCGTCCCTTCCGTCAAAAACGTCTCGCCGGAGGTTAGCTTTTTTTTTACACTGGCTCGACTGAGTGACTACAGAGTACCTGATGGTAAGTACAGTGTAGTCCAAAAACGAAAGCGACTATCAAAGGATGAAAATCCATTGATAGTCTTCATCGTCATGTCGGCCCACATACACCGCGACTGAAGGTCTCTAGGTATATGAGCTACTGGATATACACAAGCTGATCCCGAAACGCGACAAGCCGAAATTGGTCACTATGACGGGCTTTACACCAAATGTACTGTGGTCGCGATCCAGACGGGCACCGACGCCCTACCACCTCGCTGCTGCTCGTTTAGCACCACCCAGGAGTCACGTGTAGGGAAACTAGGGTAAAGCTTACGGACGCGAGCAGCTTCGACTCCCAAAATCCTCCCAGCTGGAACTGTTGCGCTATCTACTCTCATTCGTTCATATTTTACCAATAACAATAACTTTGAAGAGCAAGCTTTGTTTCGTCTTGTTGTAGCGCCATGTATCGATCTACATTCCATACGAGCTTCCCATTACATTAAACAGTTCGCCGATATATATTTTGTGAGAAAGAAATGGAAAAAAAGGAAGATCGTTTGAATTTGACATTGAGAAAAGATTTTTGGTGATTCTAGAGATCGCGTCTTAGCTTTGATAAGGGAAGGTTGATAAATTAGAATATAATAGAAACAATATTATGTAAATGTAATAATAATTTATGTAAGAAATAAAATGGAAAGTGATAATCGTTTGATTTAAGTGCCATGGTACTCAGCCAAAAAATTTTTAGTTAGTGTAGCAATTTTTATTGATAGTTCAGGTACCATGGACGGCTTCTAAACGAGTTTTAGAAGTGTAAAAAATGTATAGAGAACGAAGCATGATTAACAAAAAATGTTTTTTTTTTTTTTTAAATCTCGTTTGTTTTTAAATTTTCTAATTTTTCCATAGTTTTACACTTTTTATCAACTTGACCTATGACTATGACCATTCGAAACAGCACCCTCGAAAACATAGGATACATAGGATACAATAGTTCTCATATTTTTCCTGTTCCAATTTACGGTTATGGTACCAGCTCAAACTCGAAGCTTGAGAATCCGTCCCGCGGACGTTAAAGGGTTAAATCGTTTGTTTAATCATCAAACAAATTTTTGTAAGTAGCCTGAATTTAAATCGCGTGTAAGATAATAATAATAATATTTACTAACAATTACACACATTGACCTAGTCCCAAAGTAAGCTTGCGCTTGTACTATGGGTACTAGACAAAGATATACATACTTAAATACATACATATATACACAACCATGACTCGTGACAAACCCATCTGCTCATCACAGAAAAGTTTACCACAACCGGGACTCGAACCCAGGACCTTTAGCATCGTAAGTAGGGTCTCTACAAACTGCGCTATCAGGCTGTCAATAGTAAAACCGGCAATAAATCAGTTTGTTAAATGTTATATGATAATCACTTTTTAATATTCGTAATCTATACTAATATTATAAAGCTGAAGAGTTTGTTTGTTTGTTTGTTTGTTTGAACGTGCTAATCTCAGGAACTACTGGTTCGAATTTAAAAATTCTTTTTGAGTTGAATAGACCATTTATCGAGGAAGGCTTTAGGCTATATAACATCACGATACAATTATTAGGAGCGAAGAAATAATGGAAAATGTGAAAAAAAACGGGGAAAATTATTCATCCTTGAGGGCTTCCATTGCGTGCGCTGCAAAAACGGTTCAAGATACCAAAAATATATGTAAGAAAGAATTATTCCCCTTGAAATGATCTAAAAAAATGTCCACGACAGTATATATATATCTTTTAAGATTAAGTCACTAGAACCGTTTTTATGGTAAACAAATTTTGTCGAAATTAATGCATTATTTGTTAAGAGTTGTATCCACGTAATAATATTAATCTTTAACCAAATAAATGTGTTTTTGATTAAGTGTATTTAATTGTGAACAAAATTGTCTTTGACATCACTTAATTTCAATGAACATCTTAGAAGATATTACAAAACCTTATATAGCAAAACAACGTTTGCCGGATCAGCTAGTCTATTATATAATTTTTGATTTGTAGTCTTTTTTAGGTCTCTGACTCTTGCCGGGTTGCTGAGCTGGAATGGTCTTCGCGCGTATTCCAGCCGTCCTACGATATTTGGTCCTTTAAACGAAGCGTGATGAGATATGTGTACAGGCCGGCATGATAGCTGCGACTATCGATAATTTTTTTGTTATTTCTCGATAGTTATGGCCAGTTTTTTGCTCTACATCAAGGGTCAGCGGTAATCTTTTCCTATATAAGGGCCGCAAATATTATGAGTATATTGTTGCGGGCCACATTTCATCTAATAAACACAATTGTTTAGATAAAACTATTTTATCATTTTTAACCATATTTATTGTTACTTTCATTTTCCTGTGATCGCTTGAGCTGAATTTCCGGCTTCCGCGCACACAAAACTATGAAATAAAAACTTATTTTTATAAGTGTTTTTAATTTATTGGCTGCGGTGCGGCGTTCTGTGCAACGGCTCTTACTTGCGCGGGCCGCACCGCAGTGGCTTACGGACAGCATGCGGCCCGCGGGCCGCTACTTGCCGACCGCTGTTCTACATCATACCCCTTTCGCTATTTTATTTTGCAAATTTATAATCTTCAAATGTGTTTTTGACTGATTTCTGATTGTATTCAAGTGTAGAGTGGAGAAATAATAATAAAAAAAACACGTTAAGTTACACATTTATTAACGAAATTCAAATTGACAAAGTCAAATTATAATCTGTTATTATTATGTGTTGTTATCTGTTGTTGTTATTATGTATCTGTTATTTAAATTAAGCCGTGGTGGCTGCCGGCAGAATAGAATAGCACCCCCCTCTTCTTGCTGAGGTGGCGTAAAAGGCGACTAAGGTATCTCTTTAACACCGCAATTCAACCAGGTGTTCAGAGAAGGAAAACTCGACCAAACCTGCATCCCGCTCCCTCTCGATCGCACTGGTTCTCCATTCCATCGGGTCCGAGGGAGCTCGGACGAGAGAGTGCTTTTCTGGCTGCGCGTCCAGTTATGCACTTAAATATCTCCTGCGCAATTGACTGTTTCCGCAAACTGGACCTCGAATTTCTTAACCGGCGTTGAAACAGTCGCCGTGGCCGAAACCGGCTAGGACATCATCGTTTAAAATTTAAATGCCTTTTTGTGAAAGCAATAAACCCGATAATTCTTCTTTACATAGTGTAAAATGAAGTCGCTCCTACTTTGTCTTCGCTTAGATCTTTTAAACTACTCAACGGATTTTAATGCAGTTTTCAGAAATAGATAGAATGATTCATGAGGAATGTTTATATGTACAATACATATATATTATATTATAGGAAAGTCGGAAAATTCGAAGATTTGTAATGTGATGACGTAATGAACTTATTTTGTGCGCTTAAATCGCAAACACTGGCTAAACCTTATGAGATAGATCAAATTAATGTACTACGGAATTGTATATCTTCAAATGATCCATAAACAAGTCCGCGATTGTATATATATATATATCTCTAAAGTATAATCCACAGTAAACATTTTAATCTTTTACATACTAAAAAAAATGTGTTATTTACTAACAGAGATGGGCAAAATGTAATCTGATTAATAACGAACGATTACAAAATGTAGTCGTAATTTTTATTTGCTTGCTGTGTAATCATGATTAAACATTGAAAACATTAAGAAATCATAAATGTGTATACAATCTAGGATTTTGTAGTGTTTAAAACATAAATGAGCAAAATACAGTCATATTATTGGTAAAAAACGTAAAATGTAATCGTTAATCATTTTCACCAATCTGATTACAGTTTGCCCATCTATGTTTACTAAGCTGTTTACAAAATATAGCATTATTCCTTATCCATTGAAATACATTACATTCGTTGGACATTTTATGTAGATATAAACTGCCCTTAACAGCATTACATTAAAATGGATATTTAAGAAAACTGCCCCATATTAGAAACTACATTACGTGCGAAGCTGGGGCTGGTTGCTCGTTGATAAGAAAATTTTCAATATTTGGCATCAGCTTAGTTACGTTTAATCAAAAAACTGGATAGTAGAGAGGCAAGAGAGGGAGATTGTGTATGGGGTCCGGCACGCCGCCCGTGTGAAAGGGTTGAACGTGTGGGCTCTTTACCCCACTCTTCCTTGAGCCTTTTTTTTACACTGGCTCGACATAGTGACTACAGAGTACCTGATGGTAGGTACAGTGTAGTCCAAAAACAAAAGCGACCATCAAAGAATGAAAATCAATTGATAGTCTCCATCGTCATGTCGGCTCACATATACCGCGACTGAAGGTCTCTAGGTATATGAGCTACTGGATATGCACAAGCTGATCCCGAAACGCGACAATCCGAAACTGGTCACTATGACGGGCTTTACACCCATGTACCGTGGTCGCGATCCAGACGGGCACCGACGCCCTGCCACCTCGCTGCTGCTCGTTTAGCACCACCCAGGCGTCACGTGTAGGGAAAGCCGTAAAGCCTACGGACGCTAGCAGCAGCAACTCCTAAAGCCTGAATAAGGCTATTCGCTCCGTGGGCGAATGAACGAATTTGGTTTCCCAGGTTCGGGTGGAGCGATTAGAGAGACACCCCGAGGGTTTTTAGTTAGCAGGAGTCTGACACACCGGGGTCGCTGCCCTCACAGCGGCCCTGATGGTGCTATCCTGGATTTCACCCGGGATACAAAAAAAGGTATAATCTTAAATTTCCTCGGTTAGTGAAATAACCGTTGCAAAATTGAGCCGGAGGGCGATTTCCCGAACTGAGTCTGGACCACAGTACACAGATGTAGAGATCGTTATAGTGACCAGTTTCGGCTTGTCGCGTTTCGGGATCAGCTTGTGTATATCCAGTAGCTCATATACCTAGAGACCTTCATGGGCCGACATGGCTGTCAATGAATTTACGTCCCTTGTCGTTAATGGCGTTGAATATACAGGCTGATTTTATAGACGAGGAAGATATTCAAGGAGGATATTCAGCATTCGATTCTAATTCCAAAAATATAGGAAAAGTGATATCTTAATATTTACATTAAAAAAAGTATTTTATAGCCATCATATTAAGGGGCAATGACACACATGATAGAATAAATAATAATTAATTATTAAGTAGGTATTTTTAGTCAATTGCCTGTTTATCTAAAATCACGTAAAAGGAATTCTACCTACATGCCATTCAATCGTGCGTCACACGCGCTGCGGTGTCCAAACTTTTTACGGATCAATTCTCATTTGTTCATCAATGTTTCTTTATGATTTGATAGAGAATATTGTTGTTTACATTTCTATTAGTTATAAGAAGGTACAAATTACTGAATTCTGAAATATTTAGTTTATAAAATCACTCTGTATGCATAAAAGCAATGCATACCTTACAATAAATAAGTTTTGAATAAATCACTAAACATTAAATAAAAAAAAAAACATTCATATGATTGCATGCCCGGGGTAAATTTGATATACTGGTCACTGCTTAGCGTTCATGACCATTCTCGGACTACGGCGTACTTTCTATCCATTGTAATGTAGTCACTTTGACGAGCCAGTGATAAAAAATCAAATATCTTGCTAACACAAATTTATACGAATTTTAAAAAGTTTTAAAAGTTGAAAAAACTATGATTCCGGCCAGGATCGAACTGGCGGCCTTCTGCGTGTAAAGCAGATGTGATAACCACTACACCACGGAACCGGCAGACGGTGTTACGAAAGTACAAGCCTGCTAGCAAATCGAGCCTCGCTTCACACGGACATCTATTATGTATTTTATATTATTAAAAAACTGTTTAAGGTCAAATATAGTAACTTGTTTTTTTTTAAATCAATCAAGTGGGAATCGGACTTGTAAACCGGAGTTTCGGCACAAACTTACAGATTTATAATAGCAAAAAACTGGCCAAGTGTGTGTCAGAGTGGCGCACAAAGTGTTCCGTACAAACCTAAAATATTTCACGAAAGTTATCATTGAATTTGGCTCAAATCCAATTCATACTACTATAAAAAATGTGTTTTTTTTGTGTTTTATTTCCGTCTTATTTCCTCATTGAATTTTATTATATATTTTTTTATAACTTATAGGCGAACGCTTGACCTCAATCACACCTGGTGGAAGGTGAAGATGAGTCCGATGATGAACCGCGTCCGCCTAACAAATGCCTATTCACTCTTCTTTTAAAGACTCCCAGGTCATAAGATCGCGGAAATATGGCCGCTGGAAGCGTATTCCACTCCTTAGCTGTTCGCATGATGAATGTAGAAGCGAATCTTATCTTATTATAATAACTATTATAGCTGTGAGAACTCTCTGGGATTGGATTTATCACAACTGATTTTTGACGGCCGGACTTCTAGAACTTTTATCGACCGAATTATAGAGCCCTCGGCGATTGAAAACCGGGATTATTTGACGATTGTGCTTCAAGATATTTCTATGACTGAGTACTAATATAGCACACTCTATTCGATTAATAAATCGATTATTCGTTACCAGCGAAATATTATTACCAAACGCTCGTAAAAATAAAACAATCAATCAAACATCGAGTTTATTAAATAACAGTAAATAAATTAAAAGACGGTGTATGGGCAGCATGGGTAGGTTTTCTGAATAACTTTATTCTGGAAATGTACTTTCACCACGTTGCATGTAGAGGCCTGGTAACCTGAAACTGCTGATGGTAACTGGGTAGATAGAGGCGGGAAGACCCAAGAGCTGGAGCCCTTAAGCGGTTGGAGCAGGTCCTAGAAAAGCTGGAGCTTCCTGTTAGTGCTGCGCTCCACCAAGGCTGAATGAAATTAATGAAGATAGCTACTCAACCGAATGATCTAGAGACATATAAGGAGAGAGAGAGGAGGAGAGTGTGAGTTGAAAAAAATACAAATACATTTCGATTCTTTACAGCAGAACTTTTTCAACGACACGACTTGCCTTCAAACTTATTCTGCCATCTGAAAAATAAAATAATTTTAATAAATAATTGTCATTTAAAATCACGGTATTATCTCTTTCATGATTAACAGATACAAATTAACGCTTAATAATTACTTCAAATAACTTTATAATATTACATTTACTATCTAAGAATGAAAGTACGAAGGATTGTTTACGAAGCAAATTCTGATTGTTTGTAAATATAATAACTGAACTAAAAAAATAATAAAAAAGGTCCAAAGATTTGTTGGAAAGTCGAATGCGAAGTCAACTCGAAATAGACTGTCAAAAAACCTTTCAGTAAGACCACGAGGAACAAGGTTATCGACCGGGCGCGATAACCTAACTGTCGAAAAATAAATAAGGACAAATTTGTGTCAATATTTGATTTATTTAATAAAATGTTGCTCAGCAATGTAAAACGTGTCTATTTTCTTGCCTGATAACATAGATAATTAAAAATTATTATTAAAAAAAACTTTGTTAGTAAAAAAATCTTGTTTGACCAGTTTCGGCTTATCGTGTTTCGAGATCAGCTTGTGTATAACCAGTAGCTCATATACCTAGAAACCTTCAGTCGCGGTATATGTGGGCCGACATGACGACGGAGACTTTCAATGGATTTTCATCCTTTCGTTTTTGGACTACACAGTACTTACCATCAGGTACTCTGTAGTCACTATGTCGAGCCAGTGTAAAAAAAAATATTTTCTGTCATCGCTTAAATATGCCAGAGCAAGAGAACCTGGTATGGTGCTTAAAATTAATTAATAAAGTAAAAGCAAAAAGAATATTATTTATTTCTAAAGGTTTGTCTGAGGACAAAAAACTTAAGAATTGTTTGAAATATAATATATAAAGAAATCATAAGTTAAAGTACTTTTTGCTAGAATTTTACCATAATTTAAGCGAATTAACCCAAAAACCAACCAAGAAAACACACTTAGACAAATCAAACTCCATATCCCGCCAAAACACTCTGGAAAACACCATACCATACAAGACAGCTCCATATTTTAGCCTATTCTTTACCGCTTCTACAAAAACTAAATCTACTCCACTAAATAATTACTCCAAACCAGTTGATATCACCTACACTTAACCGTACAACGTCTGTGAGCTATTGATATGTAGGTAAAATTTAATACTGTATTGTTACCAGTAGCGTTCATTCCATAGATGCATGAAAGCATTGCATACCCTTACGATAAATAAGTCTGGAATAAATAGCTTAAAGTTAAACAAAAAAAAGGAACATTTATATTCATATCTATTTTATATTCACGCCATCTATCTGTGCTATGAAAGCAATATTTTATTTACTATCATAATATAATATTCAAATTAACAACGCGAGTTCTGCCTATCCTGTCCAAATACTCTATGCACGTCGCTGATTGTTACGATATGTCCATTTCGGAGTAAGCGAAGACGGTTAAAAATAAACGAATACAAAAAACTATGGATATCTTTGTTTTTATTATTTCTTTTACGAGACTTGTAGTGGGAATTAACTAGGACGGGCCTTTCCCAGGATAGTGGGTGGTGTGGTGGTGGGTGGACAGGGCATGGCAGGCGGCCCTCTTCTTGATGAAGGAAACGATGAAGGTAAAAGAGGCGGAGGAGCGGGATTGGGAGGCTATTGCCACTCCCGATAACCTAATCCACGGCCCAGCTCGGACAGGACGCCGGAGGAGGGCCTTCGCCAGAGTCCCTCTTCCATAACCGGATATACGCCGGGCGGCGCGCTTGACTTGCATTTGTGAATCGATATGTTTGAAGTCAAAGCAACGAGTATATCAATATAGGAAAAAATACATCAAATTTTCACTTACCTTTATATGTCAAAACAAAAACACTCGAAATTCCACACACAAAATTATAGCAAAAAGCAATACAAACTCATGCGAAGAAAGCGCAAATATCACATCCAGGTTTTTGATACTTAGAATATTGATTCGAGAATGAATTCGTAAGTGTAGAATGTATGTATACAGTATGTTTAAAAAACCCTGTCCGACTCAAATGAGGCATATTGGTGACCCAATATCATCACCCAAATACATCAGAGAATTATATCATTCGTGAACATTGAAAAAGTTATTGTCAATTAAAATTGTACTATTTTACATGCGATTTAAGCTCAGATTACTTTAAAAATCGACTTAAAGATTAATGAAACGATGTAATTTATAGATGGGGCTTGGTTAGAATCTTATCCTTTTGACGTCATGACCTACTAGCATGATCCTTTGCTTTTTCCAGTGTTATCAAGGAAGTTTTTATCAATTAATATTTTTTGTATTTCATTCGTTTTTTTTTGCTATTTAATTACGAAAGATAATGTAAATTGCGCCTTTACGGATCTGATAGGGTTTTTTATTTCATACTATTATATATAACTTAATTCAACGCAATATTTTGTGATATGAGTTTGTAGTTTTTAACTTTAGGCAACTGTTTACGATTTCAGATACGCAGTATGTTTGAATTAATCAATTTATGAATCAAATCCGCTGTCTTATTAAGGTTTTGCTTAAAAAATGTTTATAAGAAGTGCTATATGTGGTTTGCCTTGGGATTTTAAGTTTTAACCCGGTTAAAAATATTTGTATCGTTGCGTTTATGAAATACTTACATATTAAACAGTGCTTGGCCGAAATTTTGACAAGTTGCGAGTTCATCTATATACTAAAACGTGAAGCAAAAACTTTGTTCCCTTTCTTTACGAAAATTACGCCGACGGGGGAGTATGACATTTAGCACACTTATAGTTTATATAGAGAAGGAGTGGAGAATGCTATTTTTTTTTTAATAATACATAAAAAATATCTTACACAACCGCCATGCATTTGACACACACACACACACACACGCACATACTCTTTTGTTTATGGTTATAGTCTGTGGTCAAATTAAGAATAGATTAATATTGTTTGTCTTATTATTATTTGTCTACAGTCTTACTGAATGTCGAACATAACCTATAATAGATATTTGTGCTTTATATTGTAACGGAATTCATTTATTACAGTATATTAGTTATTTTAAGTTAATTTTGGTCTAATTTCGACTACTGGGCGACCGCTAGTTTTAATAAGCTCTAGACGATATATATATATATTAGGGCGTTTAAAAAAAAAAAAATTTTTCCTCGGAACCACGCCCAAAACTTTCGTTTTAATGCCAAAATAGGCCTCTGAAAATAATAATATAATATTAATACCCCCTTAATATTAATATTTAGATTGTCCGCATCGCACTTTTCGATTTCCCATACAAATATGAAATAACACAGGTCAAAAGTTTTTTTCTTTTGACTTTTATAACTAATGAACGATATATCGTATTGCAATACCCATTCATTATTTTTGTAGAGAATTTAACGCTCTACCAAGATCCGTGTCTTTCTACAACCGCAGCCACAACCACCGGTCATAGGTTTTTACTAATGTATTGTGCGTTTAACATATATACGTATTATATTATATTTATATAAATAGAAACCTTTAATTTCAAATTTTTAAAAATAGTTTTATTATGTACTTTTAGTCAAACTTTAACTGATTTTTTTGTTTGACTGAGGCAAGTCAGACTCCTTTTTAAGCTGACATAACTTGTTTATTTATAAATCGATAGGAATAAAATCACCACTGAACGTTAAACGCACAATACATTAGTAAAAACCTATGACCGGTGGTCGTGGGTGTGGTTGTAGAAAGATACGGATTTTGGCGTTTTACTGTTTATTTACACTTTAAGGCACACCGAACAGCGACGCACACGCACGTACTCTCGCCTTGCGTCTCGGTAGTCGACTGACTTAGCAAGCATCCCGTGCGGCGCGCATCCTCTTACCCCGCACGTCTCGTATCACCCTAACGACCCTTAGGGCGACAATTACGTATCGGGCGGCGTCTACATGCTACAAACCACATTAAAATTGTTTACACCGTTTCTAAGATTAGCGATTAAAAACGCGTTCAGATATGTGCACATCGATTAACGCTTCCGATATGTTTTTACTAACCTACATCACGCAAGTGAAATTTTTCTGGCCACTCGCATATATACAAGTTCTTGCAAGTCACGGTATATACGGATTGATAGAGAGGTGGCTGAAAAATAGATTTATTACATAAATTGATCCGCAACGTTTGAGCAAAAACTAAGTAAAGTCTGTATTTGTTAAGAAAGTAATAGTTTAAAAAAGTAAAACCATGCAAACTGACCTTTACCAAGGAACCCAGTACCACCCGTCACAAAAATACACTGGTCTTTGTAAAATCTTTGGATCATTGTAGACGCTGTTTTACCCTTGGTAAGAGTTCGCCTTTCTTCCTCGCGAGCGTCCACTATGTCTTCTTCACCGTAGCAATTGTCCAACTGGTTAGCAGAGACGAATTCATGGTCTTCCGAGAAGTCCAGAATTGGAGCGGTTGGATTCATAGCTTCATTTTCAATGTCTGCTATACGGACTTCATTTTCCAGCACCTGGTGGGCAATAGTATAATTTTTAAGATTAATTTCTTCAATCTGAAAAAATGACCGAGAGAGATTAGGAATCGCGCATCAAGAGTTTCTTATAAATCTGTATTTATAAAATCACTTATCCCGACAGACATATGGTATTATAGCAAAAACTAAATTACTGAAGTTAGAAACATAAAACTTTCATCGGGTTCTTTTTATAACACATATACCCACTAAGAATGGATTTTTTTATATTCCACCCCTGAACGGATGAAATAGGGTTTGAAAGTTTGTAATTCCGTCAACTATGAAGTAAGCGCCCTGGGTATTTTAGAATCTTACATTTCTGGTAAAAAACAATCCCCCACCAGAAATCGATCCCCCAGGTGGTAAAATCTTTCTTAGGCAACGACAGGTCTTCAAAGTTTAAAAACTATCGAGCGTTTTGTCTCTCGAGTCGAGAAAGTAGTTGGTGCACTGCATCGGCTCCTGTTTAACCTTGGGGACCCTTCTGAAGGAATCCGCCTGCTCTAAGCTAGAGTTGAGGACTTTATGGTCCTCTACGGTACGCCAGTCTGTGATCATAGACTGTGCGTTCGCCGATGTAGACAAAGGTTCACAGTTTGCAACGGAGAATGGTCATTCTGACTGCACGCGGCTGTAGAACAATATCTTTTGGAGCGGCGATGTTGTTAGCGTGCTTTCTACCCTTCGATATCCAGTACACCCGCGAAACCGTGCCTCCCGGGCCGCTCCAGAGACTGAAGGAGGATGTGTGCCAATCAGGTCTGAGGAAGTGGTGCGTGTAACTAAAGAGGTGCGATGCATTTGCGCGTGGACAAGCCAATTGTGCTGGACCTGAAGCCAGGCTACAGAGAAGAAATCACGTCACCTACCGGCTGATACAGGTACTGATTGGATACGGAAGTTTCACTGAGTACCTGTGCCAGTTTGGCAGATAGTTGATAATAGAACCACGTGCGTTGAAATCCAGTGTCACAGTTTTACGGTGGCTTCAATTACAGCTATGTAGCGCGAGTTCCATCTCAGTCAGCTGTACGGGCATCGCAGCTCCGTTCCCGCGAGGTACGGCGCGGAGTACGAGGGGAGGCCTCCCGCAAACCCACTTAAGCTGGGAGTTCGCTTGCGCCCGCGCGGAGGATAACATGTATCCTCCGTGCGATTCCCCCGGCCGAGGGACTCCGCAGCCGCGTAAATTCACCCGATAAAACGATAGTGATTTATTAGATTTTAAGATGTGGAGTTGATTATTAGTTTTTAAGCATGTGGGGTGTGTGATGTAATAGGTTAAGTCTAGTTAAGGATTTTTGACGACGAATAAACAAATTACAGTGTCTCCGGGTTTGTTTTCGTCATGGCCTATTCACCCTATTGCTAGAACTAAGAAGTTCTCTAACTCTTAACTTTGTAGGGTCATTTAATTGTGCATTCCACAATTCCTTCCGGCGAGCGGGGTCCATTCGCCATATTATATTTGGTTCTTTAAACGAAGCATTAAGAGATATTGGCGAAGGCCGGCATAATCCGGTGACTATAGGCACTTTTTTAATGTTTTACAGGCAAATGCTTGACCTCCATCACATCTGGTGGAAGGTGAAGTTCAATCCAATAATGGACAGCGTCCGCCCAACAAATGCCTGTTTTCTCATTAAGGCTCCTAAGTCATATCATCGTGGTAATGTATATGTTATAATTTTATTGTATAAGGCCCAGGTCAGGCCTTGTATGGAATACTGTTCGCATCTCTGGGACAGTTCTGTAAAGTACTTACTCGATGCCCGGGATTGGTTGCAGCGTAGGGATGTCCGTATAGTAAATGATCCAGACATTTCTGGACACCTAGAATCACTCCAATTGCGTAGAGATGTTGCCTCGTTAAGCGTTTTCTACCGTCTGTATCATGGCGAATGTTCTGAAGACCTATTTAACCTTGTTCCGCCCTCTCCCTTCCATAGTAGAACCACGCGCGCTGGTCTACGAAGTCACAGCCTTTCAGAGACTGACATCCTGGCTAGGACTAAGAAGTTCTCTAAATCTTACTGCAGCCGAGTTGTAGGACTGTGGAATGGTTTACCGGCAAGCGTGTTTCCATCATCTCATGATATTGGTTCTTTTAGGCGTAGCGTGAAGAGATATTTGTGCAGGCCGGCATGATTGCTACGGCCATATTGGTATTTTTTCTGTTGATGATCGTTGGCGTTTTTTGGACTGCACCATGCTTACGATCAGGTATGATGTAGTCACTGTGCCGTGTCAGTGTAAAAAAAAATGTGCTCGCTGGAAGCGCATTTCAATTGTCTCTCGATTGTCGTACTTGGTTTTTGGACTTTACTTTTCGTAAAGTACGGAGCAGTTACTGTGTTAAGACTGAATAAAACTAAAGTCAATTATTTGTACTGTCTTATATGTAGCGTTAAGGAACTGGGAATATCAACTTACATGCAGATTGTCTTGTAGCTCTTTGCTCAAATTTCTGACGTGTTCCAGTTCACGAAGTTGAGTTTCTGTCGGCTTCCCGTATACATCTATATCTATCTTTTCCCCTTTCTTTTGAGCTTCTACCCACTTGTCCATCTTCTGCGCCGTCACACTGTTGTCCATCAATGGAGAGTCTTCTAAGGTGTAGTTCATTTTCTGTTGACAATTAGAATTCGCAAATCTATACTAATATTATAAAGCTGAAGAGGATGTTTGTTTGTTTGTTTGAACGCGCTAATCTCAGGAACTACTGGTTCGAATTGAAAAATTATTTTTGAGTTGAATAGACCATTTATCGAGGAAGACTTTAGGCTATATAACATCACGATGCAACTATTAGGAGCGAAGAAATAATGGACAATGTGAAAAAAACGGGGAAAATTATTCATCCTTGAGGGCTTCCATTGCGTGCGCTGCAAAAACAGTTCAAGATACCAAAAATATATGTATGAAAGAATTATTCCTCTTGAAACGATCTAAAAAAATGTCCGCGACAATATATGTCTATCTTTTAAGATTAAGTCACTAGAACCGTTTTTATGGTAAACATATTTGGTCGAAATTAATGCATTATTTGTTAAGAGTTGTATCAACGTAATAATATTAATCTTTATCCAAATAAATGTGTTGTTGATTAAGAGTATTTAATTGTGAACAAAATTGTCTTTGACATCACTTAATTTCAATGAACATCTTAGAAGATATTACAAAACCTTATATAGCAAAACAACGTTTGCCGGATCAGCTAGTCATTTATATAGCAAGCTTCCTGGTGCCACAGTCTAAAAATACAATCGTTCGAGGAAGATGTCTTAGGGGCAATCGTGTAACGGGCAGCACACCTGAGGGAATGTGTCGGCAGACAGGGATGCGAGCGGTGCGCGATGTGTTCCCGCGTGCCGCTCTACAACAAAGATGTACGAGAGGGGTGGCTCTGTACACCACTCCTCCCCAAACGAGTAGAGATCTACTCAAGGCCGCACACCCAGCCGGACGTTGAGGATGAGACTCCAGTCGTGCCCTCGATGCCGGTAGGTGGAAGGTGGAACACTCCGGGGGCTTTAGTAGGTGCAAGTCCGGCACACCGCGGGGCGGCCCTCACCACAGCCCGAGGTCCGTTAAGGATTTCCCCCGGGTTACAAAAAAAAGGGAGCATTCGTGCACTATTGGTGCGTGTTTTTTTTTTTTTTACACTGGCTCGACATAGTGACTACAGAGTACCTGATGGTAAGTACAGTGTAGTCCAAAAACGAAAGCGACTACCAAAGGATGAAAATCCATTGATAGTCTACATCGTCATGCCGGCCCACATATACCACGACTGAAGGTCTCTAGGTATATGAGCTAGGTGTATGTGATTTCTTTTTTTTACATTTCCTAAACAAAAGAGCGAAGTGAGACTTCTGAGTTAAGTTGCAGGATTCGGCACCTTGTCTATCTGTTAAAGACCTATAACTTTGAACTCATATAATAAAATGGTTTGAAATTAGGCACTTTTTATTACTATGTAAACCTTTAACGTAAAACAGATGATGATGATGATGATGTCCTAGCCGGATTCGGCTACGGCGACTGTTTCAACATCGATTAAGAAAATCGAGGTCCTGTTTTTGGAAACAGTCAATTGCGCAGGAGATATTTAAGTGCACAACTGGACGCGCAGCCAGAGAAGCACTCTCTCGTCCGAGCTCCCTCAGGCCCGATGGAATGGAGAACCAGTACGATCGGAAGGGAGCGAGACGCAGGTTTGGTCGAGTTTTCCTTCTCTGAACACCTGGTTGAATTGCGGTGTTAAAGAGATACCTTAGTCGCCTTTTACGACACCTCAGCAAGAAGAGGGGCGTGCTATTCTATTCTGCCGGCGGCCACCACGGCATAAAACAGATAATGGTATTATGTAATAAATAATTTTGATGGTAGGGTGTTTGCCCGTATTAGATCATGACCACACTACACAAGTGTAAAGACCGTCATAGTGACCAGTTTCGGCTTGTCGCGTTTCGGGATCAGCTTGTGTATATCCAGTAACTCATATACCTAGAGAACTTCCGTCGCGGTGTATGTGGGCTGACATGACGACGGAGAATGTCAATTTAAATTTCATTAAAATTTCTGGTTTCTTGTTGGTTTGTGGCGAAATAAATACATTTTCATTTCATTTTAATTTTCATTTCATTTCCATGGATTTTCGTCCTTTGATAGTCGCTTTCGTTTTTGGACTACACTGTAGGTACTTACCATCAGGTACTCTGTAGTAAATATGTTGAGCCAGTGTAAAAAAAATGTATCTCTGCTTGCTCCTAAAGAGATATATCGTGACGATGTATTATTAATCTTTCAGGCATACATACCATATACTGGCCGAGTTTTACGACGCAATTATTCAAACAATTAAACATGGTATTTCATCATTTAACGCTATAATCAAGGCAATGCATACATATAAAGCATTTTTCTTGGCCATAACTAGGGTTGCCGCCTTTTTTATAATTAAAAAACATTGCTTATTAATAATAATAAAAAAGTAGATAGTTCGAAATAAAGGACCATTTTTTTATCATTATATTTTAAAATATATAATAATATATATGTATATATATTTAGCATGGTAGGTACGGTGGTAGGTGGTATAAAAGTTTGAAATATTATCGTTAGTTTTATTTTATACCGCCATTTCTATGCAATAGGTAACTCAAAAAATCCCTTAGAATCATATATAGGATTATATTTTTTTTTTAAATAAAGCAATATCACCATAAAGAAAATTCATACATACTTTTAGAATATGAAAGAAATCAAATCATTTGAAATAAAGCATTTGCACGTACTTTATTGTTCCGGTAAAGTATAGAATGTAATTACCCGAAATAACTTATAATAGTTTCTTATAAAATACATCTGAGAACCCTAGCTATAATCTACGTCAGCATGACGTCTGTATTTCGATACGTGCTTAAAGAGGCTGCTTGGCATGTCTCTAACTTATTATTTGTTCAGTAATCAATTTTCAAGGCAATTCCTGCTAAGGACGTGTGTCCACTAAAGTAGCTATAGGCAGAGATGGGCAAAATGTAATCTGATTAATGATGAATGATTACAAAATGTAGTCATAATTTTAATTTTCTTGCTCTGTAATCATAATTAAATCCATTTTAAACATTAAGAAATCATAAATGTATATACAATCTGGGATTTTGTAGTGTTTAAAACATAAATGAGCAAAATGCAGTCATATTAATGGTAAAAAACGTAAAATGTAATCAGTAATCATTTTCATTAATCTGATTACATTTTGCCCATCTATAGGCTATAGGCCATGACAAGTTTGAAACGATTATCGATTGTTTAAGCCTCCTTATTACAATACATTGTTTTAGGTTGTTTGTTTCGAGCTCACAATCGCTGCTAGAGTCGATGCTTCGTGGCATTAGTAATCGAGACACTGCATCCGAATCCGGAGAGTAAAGCTAGCTTTTCATGCGGACGACACAGTTCTTTAGGCCTTAGTCACGCCAAAAGGCGCAACCCCAGAACCTTAAAATAATAACAAGGTAAACGCACCTAATCCCCAACGCCACCTGGCGTACAACATTCATTCTTATCTTACTTTCTTAACGTTCGCATTTAAAACCAAACTCCGCATCGCATTCTTTTAAAACTTTATAACATCGCATCGCATCCTTCTACATTACAATCGCATTTTTACTAATTACGTCAAACTCGCAACACACACAATCCTCACAAACACCATACTCCACATATTTGCATACAAACATACATAGTGAGTGGTTGTAAAGTGCCTGGAATACCGCTGCTCGGTAAGTACTTGATTTGTCTCAAATTATCGCAATCTTTTTTTATTATAAATCATCCCGCCTACGAGGGTGCATTTTGTGCAACGGCATAAGTCAATAACTTATCCCGGCCCGCGTAGGCCTCTTAACGAAATGTTGTCTCACTGAGCGTTTTCTACCGTCTGCATGGCGAGTGTTCTGAAGAGTTGTTTAACCTTGTTCCACCCTCTCCCTTCCTGAATAGAACCACGCGGGTGGGTTTGCGGAGTCACAGCTATACGGTATCTCACATCCCGGCTAGGACTAAGAAGTTATCTAACTCCTTCTTTTGCCGTCTCGTTGGGCTGTGAAATGGTCTTCCAGCGAGCGTGTTCCCATCATCCTATGACATGGGATCCTTTAAGCGTAGTGTGAAGAGATATTTGTGCAGGCCGGCATGATCGCTGCGACTACCGATAGGTTTTTCTTCCCTGTCGATAGTGGTTGGCGTTTTTTGGACTGCATCATGCTTACCATCAGGTGTAGTGCAGTCACTGTGCCGAGTCAGAATTTAAAAATGTAATATCCGTATGTCTGTTAGTAGTTCCGCAAATGGCGGATAGAGGTCAACCCTGAGAAAACTGTTGCAATAAACTTTACACGGAACGATGCGTAGAGTATATAAAAAGATAAAGAAAAAAATAGTTTATTGAGGCAAAGGAAACAACACACAACAAACATATTTATATAAAAACAACAATGAAAGAATACATAACATCACATCATGTATCCTGTGTGCTGCTAGCCATCTCAAAGAGCGCTCGGCTCAGCGTGTGCTGGGCGACGCTGCACGCGCCAGCCAGCGCTGGTTTTCAGCCGACGCTTAAGGGAGCCTATTGCGCGGACGTCACGGTGCTATATCAATATTAGAACCTAACCAAATATACAAAAACATACCTTATAACTTACAATAAACAAGCATGACAATAAATACATAGAACACTTTTGAGAAGCATACAAAAATGTAGAATACTAAATAAAATATAATAGAGATAGGGTAGATTGATAATAAAATACATTTACATACATACAGGCTGTTCCATAAAATATCAAGTCAAATTACAGAAATATCTAAAGTTACTTTTTCGTATTTAATTTGAGATGTTTTTTGATATCTGCATGACGACCTCGAACTGGAGAAGGTCGCCGTTCTTATGAGTACGAAGTCAGTTCATTACAGTGACCAGAAGTCACATCATCCAAATCCATCAATAAATCACGCGTGCCAGTGCACAGCGACTAAAGGCTCCGCGCGCGCAAAAGGATACCCACATCATCTCCTGTTGGATTCCGACAATCCAATTACCGCGTTAACAATCGCAGCTCCGAAAAACTCTGCGGTACACACACGCGCTAGTTTCAGTACACAACACCAGCGTCGCCAGTAGCGCCGACAAGGGATTTCTTTTTGGTATTTTTTTATAACTTATAGGCGAACGCTTGACCTCAATCACAGCTGGTGGAAGGTGAAGACGAGCCCGATGATGAACCGCGTACGCCTAACAAATGCCTATTCACTCTTCTTTTAAAGACTCCCAGGTCATAAGATCGCCGAAATATGGCCGCTGGAAGCATATTCCACTCCTTAGCCGTTCGCATGATGCATGTAGAAGCGAATCTTCTCGTGCGGATATAAGGAACATCCACCACATACGGATGGTATCAGACACGATGTCTTGTGGTTTTGTGATGGAATGGGGCTGGTGGAATCAAAGAATGTAGTATCCCGGAGAATATTCCTGCACATGAGTACCAGGGACGCTGTGAGGACAGCGACCCCGGTGTGTCATACTCCTACTGACTAAAAACACCCGGATGTCCCACTAATCGACCCGGGCCTAGAAAACCAAATTCATCTAAACACCCGGGGAGTGAAAAGTCTTGTTGAGGCTACCACTCTGGGAACTGCAGGAGTAAAGAGCCCAGCCCTCCACAGGGTCCATCTCAGATTGCGCGCCGGATACTGCGCACCAACTCCCTCGGGGAGAGGGTTACGGGATCGGTATCTTCCGGAAGAATGATAGTTCAGTAAACTGTCGATAACTTGTGCGTTTACGCTCTAAGGCGCGTTTCCAGTCCGATGTAACCTGAGTTTCTTTCACTATTTCTTCTCAAGAAGCTCTCGCTTCTGAAATGCTAAATGATTATTAGGTTAGGTTCCTTTCCTGGCTGGGCGCTCAAGTCGAGGCTCGTACCCACAAAGGTTCCCTTCGTTGCCACTCAGCTCTAAACTTACTGGCTGAGCAACTTAACTCTCTCATCCATGAAATTATAAAGGGTTTTCCTGGCCAGTTTCATTCTGTTTTGCCAGAAAAAAGGGGGAATCCGATGATTCACTCGATGCATTGGCGTTGGACTTGAATAGAAACAATTGAAAAAAAAAATCGAGCAGTCAATCGTCCGGGCTATTCGATTACTGTCTCGATAAGTCTGGTACACTGGTATTCACTGGATTATAGAAATCTTTTGTAATCTCCTAACTGGGCAATATTAGGGGATATCTATGCTCAGCTGTGGACGTCCTATGGCTGATTTGCTGCCTTCTTATTCATCATTTGTCGTGCTAATGGTAGCCTAGTCTACGGAGGATCCTGACGAAGCAGTAAGCCATCGTGAAAGCCCTAGGGGGCTGATGGGAGTCAGTTATTAGTTCTCAAACTCTACATCCTGCTCTCTCTAGTTGTGTCGGTACTCCATCTCATAAGAAAAGAGGGGTTTGGACGAGAGAATGCGTTTGTGTAAGCGCTAGCATTCACGCGCCAAATATGTCCTGAGCAATTGACCGTTTCGACAAGGCGCAGCATCACCCTAATCCTTTAGTCCGCAGTGCCTGCGATTACACACCGGAAAGCGGCATCGCGCGCAAACTTCGCCGCTCGCGTCATGTCCTATTGGATCCCGTCGATTCAATTACCGCGACTCTTGCGACCGCCGATCCTATCAACAACGAGGTACACACAAGCACTCGTCACATTCCGGGACACCGGCGGCGCCGACGACGACGATTAAGGAAAGGTCCGTCAGCTGTCGTTTAAATAACGCAGTTTCACTCCGACGCAGCCTTGAGTAACATTCGGCGTTTCTTCTCAAGGTAGTCGCTTCCGAAACGCTGGTAGATCACCGTTAGGTTCGTTTTTCAACTGGCCGGCCGCCCAAACCGAGGTCCGTACACACAGGGGTGCCCTTGCGTAGCGTCCCAACCCATAAATTTCGCTGGCTGAGCGCCCTCTGCGTTCGCCCGCCAAGCCCGGTTTTGTTGTGAAGGTCTTTCCCAGGCCACCAACGTAGGACGTGTTGAAAAAAAAAAACAATTGACCGTTTCAGAATAGATTCATCAGCGAGCTCATCTTTCCCGAATGGAGCTGCAGCTCGCGTCTACTTGATGTGATTTGGAAACGTCGCCAAGGCTGAAATCGGTTAGGATTTCATCATCACGATAACCATACTCTTCACGCTTTGTACTACAAGCAAAAGTAGCGAATTACGTTTCTTCGTTCTACAAGATGGCGCCGATAACACAACTGCTTCATTTACCGTAGCTGGGGTAAATTTGTACAGCACTCTCGGTGCGCGAGGCTGTCTTACACTTGGCTGGGGTTTCTTTTCAGACACACGGAACCCCAAATACCGACCAGACGAATGACCTTTGTTGACTAAGTTGTTGTACATAACGCGAAAGTCGGTATATAGCTGCGTAATCGGTCAGACGCTTTAAAAAAAAACTGCAACGTTTGTTGAGAAATTCATCACATCGTTAATCTGGGGTCATTTACGGCATGTCGTTAGATTTAAATCGTTACGAGCAAACTAAGATTTATAGATATTACTTTGACTTATCTTAGACTTTACAAGACAATTATAAATTTACCAATCAGTTAATTAAGTAATATAAAAGTTATTTATACTGGTATATTGATATAGTTAGTACCTACCGTGTTATATATTACGTAACTTGCTGTGCGCTCGACTGCGTTCGAGGCGAAGTAACACCTTTACTTACGAAACGTGTAAAATAAAATTAACACTAAATATCAAAGACAGCTTACCACAACACAAAAGTGAAAACCGCATCCAAATCGGTTAAGCCGTTTCTCACACACAACACACCACACAAACACACACACAAACAACACAACCCACAAACACAACACACACAAACACACACACAGACACAAACACACACGCAAACACACACACAAACACACACACAAACAACACAACCCACAAACACAACACACACAAACACACACACAGACACAAACACACACGCAAACAAACGCAAACAACAACACAAACACAACACACGCACAAACAAACACACACAAACGCGCACAGATACGTGCATATTGATTAACGATTTCGACACATTTTTTACTAACCTACATCGCGCTAGTGAAATTTTTCTGTAAGCCGGTATATATAGAAGTTTTTTTGGAAATTTTTCATCTCACTCCGACACAACCTTGAGTTTCTTTCGGCGTTTCTTCTCAAGGTAGTCACTTCCGAAACGCTAGTAGATCACCCGTAGGGATAGTGTTCTATTTGGCTGGCGGTCCAAGTCGAGGTTCGTACCCACAGGGGTGCCCCCTTGCATTGCCACCCAACCCATAAACTCGCTGGCTGAGCGCCTTCTGCGCTCGCCCCCTAAGCCTGGTTGAACTGTATATCTGTCCTGGCAATAAGTAAGTAATCCGTATTTAAAAAAACATTTTCATCTCGATATGTAGCTGAGGAATCGAAAATATTATATATGTTGTTTAGGCAATGACTTCAAAAATGACAAAGATAAAATATGACCCGACACAGTGACCACACACCACGGCTACCAACAGCAAAGAAAACCATCGATAGCACAAATATCTCACGCTACGCTTAAAAGACCCAATGCCATAGGACGCTAGGAACACGCGTTGGCTGGAAGACAATTCTTCAGCCCAAACGACTCGTCAAAAGTAAGAGGAGAACTTTCTTAGTTCTAGCAGGAATGTAAGTTACCGAATAGCAGCGTGACTTCCGTGGATCTGCGCGCATGGTTCTACTATGGAAAGGAGAGTGTGGAACAAGGTTAAAAATAGCTCTTCGGAACACTCGCCATGATTAGCGATGAAAATGCCCGGGAAAATTTCCCAAGCAAGTTTTGGGCTCTTTGGGAAAATTCCTGGGTATTTTTATCACTAGCCATGATACAGAAGTTATGTTAATCCATTATATAAAAATAAGTCCGGTTTTCCTTCCTGACGCTATAACTCCAGAACGCACGAACCGATTTCCACAGTTTTGCATTCGTTGGAAAGGTCTCGGGCTCCGTGAGGTTTATAGCAAACAAAATTCAGGAAAATTTTCAACAGAAAAGCAGGAAAACGGGGAGAATCATTTTTCACATACAGCGCCATCTCTGATACATAGCATGTACTACAAACCAATATGGTTTTGCATGGTGGTGGAGCAGATCGCACCAGTATTTCAAGTAGAATAAGAAGCCATCTGGTGGCGAAACAAAGTTCGCCAAGATTGCTAGTATAAAAATATAAGTTGCTTTTAAGTTATTTGATTGACAGATTTGAGGGGATAAGCTGCCTGGATCAGAAGGACGTGCCGCCCATGAGAAAGGTTTATTAGGGGTGAGCTCTTCACACCGATCCCTCCCGGAGAGAAAGCCTGAATAGGCAACTCGTTTCCCGCGCAACTGGACGTATTTAGTTTCCCAGGCCCGGGTGGAGAGATTAGAGGGACACCCCGGGGGTTTGTAGTCAGTAGGAGTCTGACACTCCGGGGTCGCTGCCCTCACAGCGGCACAGTCAATGCAGGATACCAAAAAAAAGTAGTTTGAAATGTAGAAACAATAATAGTCGATTATTTTTTAATTGATATTCAATACAAATGAAACTGCGTCTCAAAGTTGTTTATTTTAACAAAACATTTCTTTATAATGAAATAAATGTAAAGCTAAACGCTGTTTACAACATTTGTTCTGTAAATGTCAGATTGAAGAAAAATACCTTCCAGCTTATGAGTAATTTTTATCTACATAGTTTTGTTTACTCTTTTTTAAATTGTAATATAACTTAAATGAATATACATTATGTTTCCAAAGCCCTGTCCGACCCGAAAGGGACATATTGGTGACGCGATAACGCTACCAAAATATATTTAGGATGGATGTTAGTGTATGAAATATTATTATGTATGGATTAGTAAATGCGTAGAATGGAACATATGAGAGTGAAAGGAAGAGGAAGGATAGAAAGAGAAGGAGGATAAGCGGTTTTTTTCGACGCGAGGCTCTGTAATATAAAGACGTAGAAAAAGTGTTAAAACCTAAAATTATTTTGAAAAAGTACAATAAAGAAGTTTATAAAGTTTATTCAGTGTTTATTCTGATCCAAAGATCCCCAAAAGAATATTCGTTAGGAATTTAAAAAGTTATTGTTATAAAATTCAAAACATTAAATTATTGCACATACGATCTAACCTCGGATTACTTACAAAAATCAGTTTAAAGACTAACAAAACGATTTAATTGATAAGTGGGGCTTAAGATCATTGCGGGTCTGGACTCTTTTGACATCAGGCCCTACGAGCATGATCCTTTGCTTTCCTTTTTTCACAAGCAACGCACACTCCCTGTATTGCCATGCAAGCTTTCTCCATTTACATTTTGCCTTCAAATTTTTGTTTTTTCTACATTACTCTTTTATCCACCCTGGTGAAACATTCTTCATTTGTTGATTGTTTCTGTACCTGGTGGACTAATAAACAAAATATGATTTGTTTGTTTATGACTTACCATTATGAAGCTATTGAAGAAAAACTGAGTGTATGAATACTTTTTTGACCCACTGTACATATACATACATGATGTGATGTTATGTATTATTTTTTGTTGTTGTTTCTATATAAATGTGTTTGTTGTGTGTTGTTTCCTTTGTCTCAATAAACTTTTTTTTTTCTTTCTTTTATTTAATTAATTTTCACGTATTTGCGTATATTATACAAAACGATGTGTTATTCATTTAGAGTATCCTATTAAAACCTTGTCCGACCAGCAATGGCGTTACTCGGTATCGATTTGAATCTGTGTTTAGATAATCCTCTCTAGTTAAGGAGAAAAAAATCGTATAAAATAAAAATACAAAAATGGGGACACTTCCATGACAATACAGGAAGTGTGCGTTGCTTGTGAAAAAAGGAAAGCAAAGGATCATGCTCGTAGGGCCTGTGGCATACTGCCACACGACATTGATTGGCCGAATGTCGTTGCATCGAGCGCATCAAAAATCGTGCGATACAAAAGGTACATGCGCACAGCGGGGTGCCTCCCGTACGTCACCGACCTGCGCGGGCGTCCGGCAGTGCTCGCATTACCTCTCGAGACGACACACGCACTTACGCAAATATTGTATTCCTGAAACTCTGTAAATAGATATTCATACTTAAACAATAACTTAGAAAATATAGTGCTTACCTGTGTACTGCTGATTTTAATTAAACCGTGGTGACGAGCTTCACACCTCACCGCGTCGCATATCTAAACCTACACTGGTAACCCGCCTATACTGGTGACCCCTAGAAGAGAAGCACGGAGCCAAGGAATCTACTTGCTGTGAAGTCATCCAGAAGCAACATCCAGAAACAATCCTGTAAGCGAAAATCAATTAAAAATTGTTCATAATGGAGGGTAGTAAAGATAACGTCGAACATTCGTCGCCTGTTGCTAGTCAAGACGAAAAGACATTTACACCATCCGACATGGCAGAACTACTTCGTATTGGTGTACGACCTCCACCCTTTTGGTCAGACGAACCGGCATTTTGGTTTTCCTTACTAGAAAATAATTTTAAACTTTCCGGGATCAAAGATGAAGATACAAAATATTACCACGTTACTTCCATACTAGAACCAAGATATGCCAAGGAAGTTAAAGATATCATCATCAATCCACCTAAAACGGGCAAGTACGAAAAGTTAAAAGTTGAACTAATAAAAAGATTATCAGCTTCGAGAGAGAAAGAGGTAAAACAGCTCCTGATGCATGAAGAGCTTGGAGATCGGCGTCCGTCGCAGTTCTTGCGTCATTTGCAAAATCTGGCAGGTCCATCAGTTCCAGAAGAATTTATAAAAACTATCTGGATCAGCCGCCTGCCCACTGCACTCCAGCCTATCATTATATCTCGAAAAAATACAGATTTGTCGGAACTAGCAGATTTAGCGGATAGTATTCATGAGATTTCACCTTCTATGCCTCAAGTAGCATCAACCTCATCTTGTGGCATAGAATCCAGACTTGAGACTATGGCAAAACAAATAAATGAGTTAACAAGCCAAATGAAATCCATGCACACAGAAAACTCCAGGATTCCAAGATCTAGAAGGAGAACTTCAAGTACGGATCGCAAAAGAAACAGATCTCGATCCAGTTACAGGAAATTCCCTATATGCTGGTACCACCACAAATACCAAGAGAACGCGAGAAAATGTGACAAGCCCTGCGACTTCCGACAGGGAAATGCCACAGGCAGTCAGTAATGGCGGCATCTGACTGCCATAGTACACCGGGTCGCCTATTTGTTACCGACAACACGACGAAGATGCAGTTTCTCATTGATACCGGAAGTGATCTCTGCGTCTTCCCCCGAACTGCACTTCGGGAACGACGATCACAAACTGATTACAAGTTGTATGCAGCAAATGGGACAGAAATACCAACGTACGGACTGGCAAATTTAAAACTTCACTTTGGATTACGACGTCAGTTCACATGGCAGTTCACAGTAGCAGACATCACCAAAGCCATCATTGGCATCGATTTCCTGTCCTTTTATGCTCTTGTCGTCGATTGCCGTAATAAACGCCTCATTGACAGCGTCACAAACCTGAAGGTTGAAGCAGCAGCAGTTCCCTCTGATATCATCTCTTCAATAAAAACAACAGTTGGAGATACCCGATATCATGACTTGCTGCGTGAATTTCCGGAGATTACTCGTCCAGCGGGAGTACATAGAGAAATCACTCACAACACGGTCCACCACATAAAAACGACTTCTGGGCCACCCGTATCCTGCTCGCCACGACGATTATCACCAGAAAAACTAATAATCGCTAAAAAGGAATTCGAAGCCATGATTGAAAATGGAACAGCACGGCCATCGTCAAGTGCTTGGTCTTCACCATTACACCTTGCACCAAAAAAGGACAGCGGTTGGCGTCCTTGCGGGGATTATAGAATGTTAAATTCAAGAACTATACCAGATTGCTACCCTGTCCGACATATCCACGATTTTACAAATAACATTGCGGGTTGTAAAGTATTTAGCACGATTGATCTGGTTAAAGCATATAACCAAATACCAGTACATGGCGAGGATGTAACCAAGACGGCGATAACAACACCTTTTGGCCTTTTTGAATTCCCATACATGACATTTGGACTAAGAAACGCCAGCCAAACTTTCCAACGTTTCGTTGATGAGATAACTCGCGGCCTGGATTTCACATATGCATATATAGACGACTTTCTAATATACAGCCAAGACCATGCATCTCATCAAACTCATTTACGACAGTTGTTTGATCTATTCAAGAAGTATGGCCTTGTTATAAATACATCCAAATGTGTTTTTGGTGCTGAAGAAGTAAAATTTCTTGGATATACTGTCTCAGCAGCAGGCATAAAACCACTAGAATCCAAAGTCAATGCCATAAGAGAATTTCCAGTACCCAAAACAGTAAAAGAGTTACGACGATATCTGGGAATGATTAATTTTTACCGCAAATTTATCCCAGACGCAGCTCAGCACCAAGCACCATTAAACGCACTGCTTACTGGAACTGTCAAAGGTACACAACCAATCCATATCTCAGGAAAAGCGTTGGAAGCATTTAACGCTTGTAAGGAAGGCCTTCGTCAGGCCGCCCTGCTTGCTCATCCGAAGTGCGACGCAAAGCTTGCACTAGTAACAGACGCTTCAAACGGTGCAATTGGCGCAGCATTACATCAGCTAGTTGAAAGCAAATGGGAACCATTAGCATTCTTTTCACGAAAACTAAGTCCGTCACAACAAAAATACTCTCCATACGATAGAGAGCTTCTGGCCATCTACGAAAGCTTAAAGTATTTCCGGCACATGGTCGAAGCTAGAGAATTTACGATATACACGGATCACAAACCACTTACTTTTGCCTTCCGAAATCGTAAAGACAACTGCTCTCCTAGACAATTCCGACATCTTGATTTTATAGCACAATTTACCACTGATATACGTTACATATCTGGGAAAGAGAACATAGTTGCTGATACACTCTCGAGAGTTGAAGAAGTTATCGGACCGGTCGATTTAGAACATCTGGCAGCTGCACAGCAAGTGGATCCAGAATTAAAACAACTGCGTGAGAAAGAGACCTCCCTACGAATTGTGGAAGTCAAATTGCCCGGTACCAACACTATACTATTGTGTGATAACAGCGCTGATGTTAATAGACCTTTTGTGCCCAAGCAACATAGACGCAAAGTTTTTGAGAGCCTACATTGCTTAAGCCACCCTGGAGCCAATGCAACTGCTAAACTAGTTGCACAACGCTATGTTTGGCCTGGCGTAAGAAAAGATTGCCGAGAATGGGTAAAAACCTGCCATGCCTGTCAACAAGCTAAGATTACAAGACATGTGATGACAACACCAGGTACATTTGCTCTTCCAAAAGACAGATTTAGTGTTGTACATATAGATCTCATAGGTCCAATGCCGATATCAAATGGGTTTCGATACTGCCTTACAGCAGTGGACCGATTCACAAGATGGCCTGAAGCCGTACCCATAGAAGATATAACTGCAGAAACAGTCGCCAAAGCTCTGCTGTCCACGTGGATATCACGCTTTGGTTGTCCTACAGCTGTTATAACGGACAGAGGACGGCAATTCGAATCAGCATTATTTAAAATGCTAGCTGAAATGACTGGTTTTGAACATAAACGTACTACTGCTTATCATCCAGCATGTAATGGGATGGTTGAACGATTCCATAGGCAACTGAAAACAGCAATAGTTTGCCATTCAAATTCAAGTTGGACAGAAGCACTTCCCATAGTTCTTCTAGGAATACGAAGTGCCTATAAAAATGACATTCAGGCATCGTCAGCAGAACTATTATATGGAGAACCAATAAGGCTACCAGGAGAGTTTTTCCAATCGTCTGCAGATAAAAGTTCAGACATAACCGATTTTTTGCCACGACTCAGAAAAATCATAAAAAATATTCAGCCAAGTCCAGCATCGAGACACTGTAAAAAAACCACATTTATATTTAAAGATCTAGAAAGTTCGTCTCACGCTTACCTTAGAGAAGATGCTGTTAAAAAGCCCCTTACGCCAGCTTATTCAGGCCCACACGAGATTCTAGAAAGGAACAATAAAGTATATAAATTGCTAATCATGGGCAAGCCCACGTCAGTTTCAGTAGAAAGGCTAAAACCAGCATATATTTTATGTGAAGATAACTTACCATCAAATGTTACACCGCTGCCTGTAAAAAAAATATCTTTTAAGGATACATGTCCGAAGACAACACGCTCAGGAAGAATCATTCAATCACCAGATTATTATCGACCGTAGTCGGTCTCTCGAAGGGGAGTGGTGTGGCATACTGCCACACGACATTGATTGGCCGAATGTCGTTGCATCGAGCGCATCAAAAATCGTGCGATACAAAAGGTACATGCGCACAGCGGGGTGCCTCCCGTACGTCACCGACCTGCGCGGGCGTCCGGCAGTGCTCGCATTACCTCTCGAGACGACACACGCACTTACGCAAATATTGTATTCCTGAAACTCTGTAAATAGATATTCATACTTAAACAATAACTTAGAAAATATAGTGCTTACCTGTGTACTGCTGATTTTAATTAAACCGTGGTGACGAGCTTCACACCTCACCGCGTCGCATATCTAAACCTACACTGGTAACCCGCCTATAGGCCTGATGTCAAAAGAGTCCAGACACGCAATGATCTTAAGCCCCGCTTATCAATTAAATCGTTTTGTTAGTCTTTAAACTGATTTTTGTAAGTAATCCAAAGTTAGATGGTATGTAAAATAATTCAATTTAAATTGTAAGGTTCTCGAATTGTATAATTTTCTGACGTATTGTGGTAATGTTATTGTGTCAACAATATTTCCCTTTTCGGGTCGGACAAGGTTTACAAACCATAATGTATTTGTATTTTTCCACAGAAACGTAGCATGGTTTTATTTTAATTCAATAAATACAATATATCGTCTCGCCATATCATTAACAGGGTGAGTAGATGCCTTAGTTGCTGCATCCATTTCGGTCTTATATATAGTGCCCAACGTGACCAGTGGCGCAGCTGATCGCCGTTCTCATAGCATTAGAACTCATGACATATCTATGAGATGGGTTTCTTCACGATGATTTCATTCATTGATTATTTTACACTGGCTCGACGTAATAATTGTAAAGTTAGGAATTCATAATAAAATAAATTATAATAAAATACTGTTCATGTTTATATCATTTACTTCGTTACCCATCAATGCCACAAGTTTCTATAGCAACCTCATTACCTGACATCCCCCTTTTTAAAAAAATATAAATATTAATATTAATTAATATGTATTATTATTTTCTATTAATTAGTAAAATTATAAACATAACACATCATTATTTGTAGCATAAAATGAACTGAAATAATTCACCATATTTACATTCGGAGATGGGCAAAATGTAATCAGATTAATGATTAACGATTACGATTACATTTTGTAATCATTAATCATGATTAATGATTAACGATATTAATCAAAAAAGTAATCATTTTTCGGTGATTAAGGATTATTAATCTTTAATCAGATTACAATTAATCATGATTAATTTTATGATTACTTTTCTGTTTGATACCTAAAATGTGCTGCCGACAGCAGAGCGGCGCTCGCCTATATTCATTGGAACGAAGTTTCTTATCGCGCATTGCGAAAAGAGTTTAGAGAGGTGTCGTCCAGAGGGGAGGGGGGGTGGTGGAGTCCAGCGGAGAGAGGGGGGGGTGTCTTCCAGCGGGGAGTGGGGTATGACTTCCAACGGAGAGTGGGGGGGTGACATCCAGCGGAGAGGGGGGGTGGCGTCCAGCGGAGAGTGGCGGGTGGCATCCAGTGGAGAGTGGGGGGGTCGTCCAGCAGAGAGGGGGGTGGCGTCACGTAGAGAGTAGGAGAGGTGGCTTCCAGCGGAGAGGGGGGGTGGTATCACGTAGAGAGTGGGGGAGATGGCTTCCAGCGGAGAGTGGGAGGGGGGGTGCGTCCAGTGGAGAGTGGGGGGGTGGTCTCGTCCAGCGGAGAGTGGGGAGAAGGTGTGTCGTCCCGTAGAGAGTGGGGCTTGGCAATCAGCGGAGAGTGGGGGGTGGTGTCCAGCGGAGAGTGAGGAGTTTAGCAATATTATATATACACATTGGTCCTGATACACATTGACACATTGGTCTATGTTGATAGATGGGCGTAATCATGATTACTTTTAATCAGATTAATAATCAGATTACAAGAAATTATGATGAATGTAAGTGATTTTAACATCAACTTCAGTAATGAAAAATCAAAACCATCAACCAGCGTGCATCTGTATACCATCCACACTTATTATTATTTTTATAACATCGGCCTCGTTCACTTTTTTAATCATCTCGCCATCTATCGGAAATAACTATTATCACATAACATTTTTAATTTATGATGGCTTTCATTAAGAAGTACCCAAATATTATTTGTCTGGAATTTGATTTTCGACAGTGTCATCATTTCCTGTATTTTCTAGAGCATCTTCGAACGTTTCTTCGCCATTTTTATCACGATCAATTAGTTCATGTACTTCGAATTCAGGAAACGGTGCCAATTGCCTATTTGATACCGTAGTTTCTCGACTATTGGTAATTTTATATAGGAGTAAGAAGGATTTGCTTCAAGAAGTTCTACCATTTTAACCAGGGAATCATATTTAGAAGATTTTACATTGTTTTTCATTAATATTGGACCAGGTGTCATAAGCCAAGTAGGAAGAGAGTCTCCACAAACTGATCGTCTTGTATGGTTGAACATTCGTTCATGAGGAGTTGCGTTTGTAGAAGTACATAATAAAGATCGTATTGAATGTAGAGCTATAGGTAATGCTTGCTCCCATTCGGATAATTCTAAATTATTAGGACGCAGATAGAGTTGAATGGTCCTCCATAAAGTTCCATTTAATCTTTGTACTTGACCGTTTCCTTGTGGGTTATATGGAGTAGTCCGACTGGTTGCAATACCAAATAATAGAAGAAATTGTTTTAGATCGCTGGATATAAATGAGGTTCCTCTATCAGAGTGAATATATTGAGGAATGCCAAACGTGAAGAACACATCTTTTAAACATTTTTTAACAGTTTCTGAAGACAAGTCTTTACACAGCAAATGAAAATCTAGAGTATTCGTCTATGATAGTTAATAAGTATTTATTTCTCGAGCGGGATGGAATTGGCCCTTTAAAATCGATACTAAGTCTTTCAAAGGGTGCGATAGCTTTTATCAAAGTTTCTTGCTTTTTCCAATATCGTGGTTTTATTTCGGCACAGATAGAACAGTCAGAGCTTAGTCAGAGTCATAGCTTTTATTTCATTCATCGAATAAGGTAAATTCTTTGCACGTATCCAGTGAGCCATTCAGCTACACCTGGATGACAGTGGGAGCTATGTAATTCATACAATTTATTCGAATTTGTGCCAGCAATAACACGTGATAACGCGTCAGCTGTTACATTTTCCTTACCAGGACGATAAATTATGTCATATTTGTAACTGGACAGTTCTAAACGCCATCGTACAATCTTCTCATTTTTAATTTTGCTTGAATGAGATTGCTTAAACATAAATGCAACGGATTGTTGATCAGTGATTAACAAAAAATGTCGTCCAATCATGTAATGCCGCCACTTTCTTAAAGATTCTACAATAGCACAAGCTTCTTTTTCAATAGAAGAATGTCGACGTTCTGATTTGGTCAAAGTACGCGAAAAAAATGCGACAGGGGGTTTATTTTGTGATAGAGTAGCAGCAATCGCATACTCTGATGCATCCGTTTCAACAGTGAAAGTTTCTTTACGATCAATTGCTGTTAGAGCAGATTTAGCAATATCTAGTTTTAAACTTTCGAAACATGCTTTAGTCTTATCATCTAAAGGTAGACGTGATACATTAATTAAAGGACCAATTTTTCCTGAGAAATTCTTTATCCACTTTGAATAATGTGCAAACATACCAAGAGCTCTTTTCATGGAAGTTGTATCTTTTGGTATTGGTAAGTTCATTAATGGGCTTAAACGGTCCTTATCTGGCTTTATGGTGTTATTTTGTATTGTATATCCTAACAAATTTATAGTATCAGTACCGAAAATGCATTTTTGTTCGTTTAATGTTAATCTACATTTTTCAACAGCATTCAAAAATCTATTTAAATTAACATCATGATCTTGTTTGTTTTTGCCACATATAGTTACATCATCTAAATAGGCGAAAGTTCCTGTTAAATTTTCTGTAGTAATGATGTAATCTAATGCTCTCTCTGAAACGCAGCGACAGGAATCTGGTGATAAGCGCTTTTCAAATCAATTGACTGAAATAATTATAATTAGCAACTTTAACAATAGATTCAATATTAGGTAAAGGAAAAGCATCAAGATATGTAAACTTATTGATTGTCAAAGAATAGTCGATAACAAGACGTTTGCGATGCGTACTACTTTTTGTTATAAGTACTTGGGCTCGCCAAGGAGAAATGCTGGGCTCAATTATTTTATCTGCCAAAAGGCTTTCGATTTCTTTTTGAATAAATTCGTTATCATTTTCACTGAATCTTCTAGATTTAATAACTATAGGCCTAATTTCGGGTGAAAGCTTTGAAAACACAGTTGCAGGAGGAACAGATGTCTGCATAACATTGCAAATTTTTAATGGTTCCAATCCACCTCCGTATTTTATTTCCACAGATGAATGATTTTCTAATATATCATTACCAATAATTACGTTATGATATAAATTTTCTACTACTAATAAACGTTTTTGACCATAAATATGATGAAATAGCTTAATGGTAGCAAAACACATTCCATCGACAACGGAAATATGATCCTTTGATGCTAAGGTGATTGTTTCATGCCATGGACTTTTCTTTAATCCAACGACTTTGGAGAAGTCTAAGTCAATGAAGCTGGCCGAACTTCCGCTGTCAATTAATGCAGTAGTACCTTTATCTATACTAATATTATAAAGCTGAAGAGTTTGTTTGTTTGTTTGTTTGAACGCGCTAATCTCAGGAACTGCTGGTTCAAATTGAAAATTTCTTTTTGTGTTGAATAGACTATTTATCGAGGAAGGCTTTAGGCTATATAACATCACGATGCAACTATTAGGAGCGAAGAAATAATGGAAAATGTGTAAAAAACGGGGAAAATTATTCATCCCTGAAGGCTTCCATTACGTGCGCTGCGAAAACGATTCAAGATACCAAAAATATATGTAGGAAAGAATTATTCCTCTTGAAATGATCTAAAAAAATGTCCCCGACAGTATATGTCTATCTTTTAAGATTAACTCACTAGAACGGTTTTTATGGTAATCGAATTTGGTCGAAATTAATGCATTATTTGTTAAGAGTTGTATCAACGTAATAATATTAATTTTTATCCAAATAAATGTGTTGTTGATTAAGAGCATTTAATTGTGAACAAAACTGTCTTTGACATCACTTAATTTCAATGAACATCTTAGAAGATATTGCAATAACTTATATAACAAAATAACGTTTGCCGGATCAGCTAGTTATTTATAGTTACTGGCACTGTGGTTTTATACAAGCCATTATATTGAGAAGCAGCAGAAATAGCAGGTAATTGATTAATAGCATTAACGTTTGCTTTCTGGTTTCCACTGTGACAAACTTTTGCAAAATGTCCTTTTTTGAAACAAAGTTGACAAATGGAATTGCGTGCAGGACATTTAATACGTTGGTGGATATTACCTCCACAGAAAAAACATCGCTTTTGAGGAGTTGTGGCAGTTATTCTTGAATTACAGTTATCAGGTTCGAATGTCGGAGGAATACTATGATCAGTAACAAAATTTATTTCATTTTCAATATTATTTGAAAACGAACGCGAGTTACACAGAAAAAAAGGAATTATTAAACCAAGAAAGTCAAGTTTCTTGAAATATTTAGTAAATCCAATAACATATTACTTAACTTAAAAAAAAAAATTTACATTCAAATACAGCAAATTTTAATTCAAGACGTGTTTTTTCTCAGAATTTATACTAAAAACAAGAGAAAACTGCTTACTTTAAGAAACATTTTCTTTCGGTTTAGACTATAATATTGTTTTATTATGAGCATTTAAATTTCTTCGTCACAGAGAATATTTATTTCTTTTAATAAAAATACTCATTTATAGAATGCGACGGTTTTCTTGACTTAAGAACTTTAATATTTCTACATCAAGAAAATATTTCTTTAAACCAAATTGTATGGTGTTTTGGAATTGATTTCAAGTAAATATTTTCTTAAACCTATACCGAAAAACTAAGATTATTGTATGATCAATCCAAGCAAACGAACTTTCTTACTAGATTCTTATTAATTCTTCACATTGCTTGAGCAAGTTGAAACCTGTCATTGTCCGGGTGGCCAGAATATTACTTTTGTATCATTTGGCGTAACTTTTGACCATGTCATCATTTAGTTAATAGATTATTTATAAATTATAGTTATTATGAATCAAATTGTTTTCTAGTTAATTAATGAAATTTAAATCATTTAACTTTTTATTTGATATTTATTAATATCTAATCTTATTTGGAGCTATAAGTAAACATATATATTTGGATAATGTAATAGCATTTGTTTGAGACTAAAATTTATAAAGAATATTCTTGATTTATGTGATCATAAAGTTAAACTTTTAGCAGGCTCGTTTAACGTTTGCTCATCCAGCACTGGCAACACTAGCTAATGAGCACTCCCTGGAGTAAGTACGTTTTTTGCTTCCAGATAATTTTAGTTATTAGTTTAATGCAAACAGTAAAATAATAAGAAATCTTAGTAATTTAGTGTGTGTTTTACAATATTACAGATTATATCATATAGTTCACTCCATAACTAATATGTATCAGGTGTGGAGTGTTCAACAAGATAATACATTGGTAAGCAAGATTACTTACTAGCTAAATTAGACTATTTATCTTGGATTTATTTAATGTGAAAACAAATTGCAACAATTAACCTATCTTAGTGTATATATAAATATATCCTGTCTAATTTATACTATTTATTTCTTTTTAGTAAAACTGGCAGCACAAATAGACATAATAGGTCACTTGGTACCTCCACCAGGCAGACTTAGCAAGAATATTAGATTTACAATTCAGCAATCAATAGACTCCATTTTTATTCTAGCTAAAGTAAGTTGCAATTTTATTACACTACATTACTTGTGTGTGAGAAAAAGTGAGAATCCAAAAAGAATGTTTGTCTAGATATTTTTTTTTTAATTTACAGACTGCAGGTGACATGGATGCAATAATTGCAGAAAAAAAAGAAAAGCTTGCGCTAATCAATTGACAGTTCAACCATATATTATACTACAAGGCATTTTTTTATCATGTTCAACACCCTTATTTGAAATTGATAATGTAAGATATAAATTCCAAAGTATCAAGAAAGCCTTTGATATTTTGTTCAAATCATATCATATCCTTGACGCACGGTATCCAAGAGCAGGTGACTACTTGTATCACAATTATTCAAAGGTGTGTTTATAAGATACAGACAAAATATGATAATGTAGTTGCCTACATAAGTGACATTGTGGATCATTAAATACATAATGTTTTGTTTAGCAACTATAAATGTTTGTTCCTGCTTAAGATTTTGAGAATATATTCCCAACATATTATTGGGGTACATATTTTTAATATTGATTTGAATTGTAAATATTGTACTGCAAAATTTACAAATTATAAGTATTTTATTTTTCATTTAGAAACTGCACATAAAATAAGTGACTGTTATGTTTGCCCCCTGCTAAACTGTGGCAGAACTTATAATAAAAAAAAATCGTTTTAAACAACATTTGACATTATGTCATAATTCAAATCATTGTTTAAAAAAGACGTATACTAATCTTCTACATAAATGGCCAGTAGAAAGTTCTACTTCATCATGTGATATATCATTATGAAATTCTAATAAAATTAAAAATGACTGTGGTCACAATAATCCAGACGATAAAAAAACTAATGTAATAGTAAAAATGATTTTGAACAAACTGTGCAATCTTTTATAGAAGTATTGTGTCATCTTTATAATATAGTTAATTTACCTAGAATATTAATTCAAACATTTGTTGAATTGATAAAAAAAATAATTTTAGAGGTAGCTTCAAATATTTGTGATATTCTAAATACGTTGCTTACACCATCTTCTAAACTCAACACAAATGTAGTTTCTCAAATTTATAAACTTAGTTTAGAAACATATGTAAAAGTTGATTTTTAATGTTTAGTTAGTAAGATGGCCTTAAACTTTTTATATTTTGTAAAAGGTGATTAATGATAAAAAGTGTTTCTTGAATATATTATAAGATGCTTTTATTGTTAATTTTTATTTTATAATTGATTTGTTATTTCTTAAATAAATGCAAACGAAAACCGGTGGTTTCATTCTTTTAATGAGGGTATATCTTCTGCTAGTTCAATTATAAAGTGCATTGTTGTCCATAAGGTAATTGTTTTGCCTGGTCTAATTATGTGATAATCTTATGTAGAAATGTATTCCGATTTAATTTAAACGTATGTCTGCGTACCACATTCAGTATGTAACGCTAAAAATTTCTTGAACGCTATGTTAATAATTTGTGATTTGCGGACTCTCAAATTATTGACATAGCGTTCAAGAAATATGTAAATAATATAAATAATATAATGAAATATGTAAATATGTAAGACAAGACGATTACTTTATGGAAAACAATATTCACTTAAAATGAGATCCTATAATCTCAAATCAAAACAATCATTATCTAAAGTTGAGAAAATAATTTATTAGCACGTCGAGCACAGATATTTTAATTTAAGAATAAAAAATCTTGTTCTAAAGTCATCCTATTTTCAACCTAATAACAAGTTTCTTTGAAACTAGTAATTCTTTTTTATTTCAAAATTGTGTAAACTCAAAACAAGATTTTTTATTCTTAGATGAAGAACATTTATTATTACGTTAAGTAAGTCTGAATAATCAAGACACACACTATTCTTGGATGAACGTATTGTATATTTTAAAAGGGAGTTGTTTTTTTCTTGAGTTGTAAATATATATCTCGTTCTAAGAAAATATCGATCTAATATCAACAAAATATTTTTTACGTCTATAGAGAGAGTGCCATTTTCTTGGATTAAACCAACTTGCTTTGCCTTAAGGAAATTTGCTTTGTTTTAAGAAATCTTTTTTTTCCGTGTATTTTCTGCCATTACAAGCGATACAGCTTGATTATATGCCTCATCTAAACTGAGTGTTACATTTTCTAGTAATCTTCGTCGAATAGTTTGCGACGAAATACCAGCAATAAAAGCATCCCGAACAAATTCATTTTTTTTGTTCAGCTGTAACGGCTTTAAAATCACAATCAAAAGCAAGTTTGTTTAAAGCTCGTAAATAATCAGCAATAGATTCCTCCGATTTTTGTATTATTTTGGATAAAATATGGCCTAATATGGCGTGCGTGTATTTCATTTTTAGGCTTGTCAAATAGATTGTCAAGTATTTTTAAGGCACTTGAATAATCTTTACATTCTCGTATATAAACATAAATTGTTGGAGCCAAGAGATTAATAAGAATTTTTAGTTTCATAGAACTAGATATTTTTTCTGGTTCTTCAGATAAAAAATTTATGAATGTAAATCGCTAATGAGTCCACCTTATTATATATTCAGAGATAATTTATTCTTATTTTTTGCCATCTTAGCTAATTAAATTGATAAATAATAAGACGAAAAACCAAGACATTTGGTTTTAATTAGCTAAGAATTATACACATATAATTATATATAGAATGACAATAGGAAACATGACAAGTATATTTTTTATAAATACAAAGGAGTACGACATTGGGTTTCTATTGTATGTATATTCATTACGGCTATTATTAATTCTAATGTTCTCTTTCTTAGTATCTAATTCTATACGATTTTCAATTAAACTTCTTGCTGGTATATAATTTTGCTTACGTTGAACTATACACATTTCAGGTTGTGTAATTTTCTCTGAATACACTTTTGAAGTGACAGCTGCTCAACAAATATCTATTACTTTGTTAAGCGTAAGATCTTCTTCTCTGAGTAGTCTTTCTCTAATAGATGAACTTACAATGCCACATACCATTCTGTCTTTAATAAGGTCATCGTTTAATTGACCAAATTCACATGACTGTGCTAACTTTTTAAGTTCAAGTACGTAATGATCAATATTTTCAGATTCACTCTGGTGTCTTGTGAAAAATTTGTGTCGCTCTACAGTTATATTTCTTTTAATGTTGAAATTTTCGTCTATATTTTGAAATATTTCTTCTAATGTCTTTGCATTGGTCTCCAATAATATGCAATAATATATTTACTTGGATAGAGGTTGGCCTTTTATCTAATTGACAAGCTTTGGAATATATAATAAAGCTCTTTTTCCATTTTTTCCAATTCTCATTAACCGTACCTGATGTGATGTCAGTTGCACTCTGGTCGTATACAAAAGGAGAAGGCGGCGTTAATACAGCTTCCATATTTCGTGCTTGAATTACTTTATTTATTTAATGAGATCCTACCGGCTGCGCCATGTAAAATTAGGAATTCATAATGAAATAAATTATAATAAAATACTGTTCATGTTTATATCATTTACTTCGTTACCCATCAATGCCACAAGTTTCTATAGCAACCTCACCTATATTACCTATATTACCTGACAATAACTATAGTGTACCTGATGGTAAGTACAGTGTAGCCCAAAAACGAAAGCGACTATCAAAGGATGAAAATCCGTTGACAGTTTCCGTCGTCATGTCGGCCCACATATATCGCGACTGCAGGTCTCTAGGTGTATAAGTTACTGGATATACACAAGCTGATGCCGAAACGCGACAGGCCAAAGCGAGTCACTATGATGGTCTTTACACTTATGCACTGTGGTCATGATCCAGTTCGGGCAATCGCCCTATAACCAAAGAATGAGCAAATTTGTACTTAGCCTGGAAAACCTTGAGGAACGTGCTGGGATATGAACTTACGAGCATTGGAGTTGCCGCGCATGCAAACCGGTCTCTTACGCACTAAGCCATCACAGTTACAGTTAATATTTTAATTCAATTTAATAGAAACATGAGACTAAATTGTTATTCAGCCAAGTTTGCCAAATTTCATTACGTAATTTATCGAAAACTTTTTAAATTGCATCGTGCATATATAAACATATATAACGAAATTAAATATAAAATAAAAGTATCCATATGTTATGATTTTCGAATATTATCGATCTTACATAAAACATTTATTATAAACTTAGCTGAGGCCGCGACTTCGTTCGCGTTGGAGAAGTACTTTTGCTATAATAGTACTGACATGATTAAGCATCTTGAACCGCTTCAGTAGCAACTGGAGCGGTCAGAGATGTTGCCTCATTGAGCGTTTCCTACCGTCTGTATCATGGCGAGTTTTCTGAAGAGTTGCTTAACCATGTTCCACCCTCTCCCTTCCTGAATAGAATCCACGCGCGCGGGTTTGCGGAGTCACAGCTATACGGTTTCTCTCATCCCGGCCAGGACAAAGAAGTTCTCTCTTTCTTTTGCCGCGTCGTTGGGCTGTGGAATGGTCTTCTGGCGAGCGTGTTCCCACCATCCTCTGATATGGGATCCTTTAAGCATAGCCTTTTATACTTTTATATTTAATATATTTTTTACTTTGGATATAAAACTAAACAAAGGATATTTTTGTTTCAAGGATTTAATCATTTTGAAATGCCTTCGTTTAATTTACGGAGGAAGTTACATTAAGTCCGATAAAAAATATAAGTAGGAAATACCGGATTATTATAAAGTATTGGAGGAAAACAAAGAAAGATTACGTTCGTTATTAATCGAGAAAAAACAAGAATGTTCCTATGACCAGTTTGTCTTTGGACCGTATCTGTAAATACAAGGCAAACTAGTCGCACTAAAATGCACACGCTAAATATATCTAGTGGTTCACCGAGAAATGAGACCTCGGACATTATTTTATTTTCTTTATTTTTAAAGGGAAACATACAATAATATTATGACCGGTGGTCGTGGGTGTGTTGGTAGAAAGACACGGATTTTGGCGTTTTACTGTTTATTTGCACTTTAAGGCACACCGAACTGCGACGCACACGGACGTACTCTAGCCTCGGGTCTCAGTAGTCATCTGCTTTAGCTAGAGCATTCCTTTTGCGCGCGCACCCCTTACCCCGCGCGTCCCATAACACCCTAACGACCTTTAGGGCGTTTAACATAAACACGTGTTGGGCGGCGTCTACATGCTATAATATACAATTGATAAAAAAATATCAAAAAAATGATACATAAGCCAGTAAAGTTTCCACAAAAAAAAAACGTTAATTATACAAAAAAAATCAACATTTTATTCGATTTTTTAAGTGAAAACTTTGAGTGCGTTTCACTTTTGGGATGAGGAAAAGCGCCGAATTAACGTGACGTTCGTTTTAGATACGTGAGGTAGGCAGCGGATGGCGGAGAATACGGATCTAGTTCCCGGTCGGCGCACGCGAGCTCGTTCTGAATATTACACACTGTTCCAGTGATGATATTTTTTGTTTATATGAACCATTTGCCACAATACATATCCGAACCAACCTTGGCAAACAGGCTCCTTCATGGCGTATATGTAGGACCCTTAATAAGATTCATAATGAAAGTAAAGATGTATTTTGTAGTTCCCTGACCTCTTTCAAAGCAAGTCTTTTAAAATTGTTTCACGGTTAACATAATTTTTTATTCATAACTAGCTGATCCGGCAAACGTCGTTTTGCTATATAAGGTTTTGTAATATCTTCTAAGATGTTCAAGTGATGTCAAAGACAATTTTGTTCACAATTAAATACTCTTAATCAACAACACATTTATTTGGATAAAGATTAATATTATTACGTTGATACAACTCTTAACAAATAATGCATTAATTTCGACCAAATTTTATTACTATAAAAACTGTTCTAGTGACTTAATCTTAAATGATAGACATATACTGTCGCATACATTTTTTTAGATCATTTCAAGAGGAATAATTCTTTCTTACATATATTTTTCCTATCTTGAACCGTTTTCGCAGCGCACGCAATGGAAGCCCTCAAGGATGAATAATTTTCCCCGTTTTTTTCACATTTTCCATTATTTCTTCGCTCTTAATAGTTGCATCGTGATGTTATATAGCCTAAGGCCTTCCTCGATAAACGGTCTATTCAACTCAAAAAGAATTTTTCAATTTGAACCAGTAGTTCCAGAGATTAGCGCGTTCAAACAAACAAACAAACAAACTCTTCAGCTTTATAATATTAGTATAGATTTGTGTATAAAGGATCTTTTGTTTCCATATCACTGTGCCATTAGAAATTTTGTATTCCTGGTTCACTTTTTTTATATGGAAATTTGCTTGTAGTACATGTTGCGTTTTCATGTAATTGGAGTGGTGTATTGTATGTGTGTATGGCATGATGTCTATTGTTATTTTTGAATGCATACACACTGATTGAAAGCCTTTTAAAATAAAATAAAAAAAGAAAAAAAGCTCTCTTAACTCGCTTTCAGATCAAAGTTAGAGAGTGGATACTATGTAATATACAGATATATATGTGCCTATATATAGTTATTGTTCTCTATTTTATTACTATATTGATTAATTATCTGTCGTGCTATTGGCAGCCAAATCTATGCGACGATTTTGATCTATTCTACCAACAAGGGGATAAAATAGGGGATGAAATTTTGTATGAAACTTTGTCAATTTTAAACCGATCGGGCTGAGACTTTGCACGCATGAGGCTACTATGACGTAGGCATACGCTAGGAAAGGATTTTGATAAATTCTACCCCTAAGGGGATAAAATAGGGGATGAATGTTTGTATAAATCTTCTCAAATTTTCGACTATAATATAATAGCTTGATAGTTTTAGCGCCTAATGACAGATTAGTTAAGAATATTGTGTACAAAGAAGTTTTGTAGGCCCTAATTTTTTACACACGCTAAACAAAAGTAAAGCCCCAAAAACTATACCCAATTAATAATAATACTTCTTAACGCGAACAAAGGCACGGGCAAAGGCTAGTGGGATAATAAGGACGTCGATTGAGCGACGGTCCAACAAAAATCAATTCATTCGTTACTTGATGACAACTAAATACACAACTGGAAAAAGAGATACTCCAAGTCTTTATACAAAAATTAGAATTGTTTTTATAAGTCAGCTTTTATACATTCCTTTTTGATTCAATGAGTGGTATTTAACCTTTATGAATATAGATTAAGTCATTATTATGAGTTAAATAGCTGCGTAAGGTTTATGTTGAAAATATTGCGTTAATATGACGTTATTGTGTAATGTGCACATTCTGATGCTTAGTTACCGTCAGCTCATATTCTAAAGTTGGTTGAAGGAATATAAACCCAAGGCCTGGCTGCCAGTCAGCTGAGAGACATCCTGGACGTTTTAGACACTAGGAGTCTAAGGCTGAGGTCTATAGACGCTAAGTTTAACTTTGCTAAGACTTTACTGAAACATTAGAATTTATATTTCTCAATGAATGTCAAATATATAAATACACTAGCTGTCCCGGCAGACCTCGTTCTGCCCTATTTCTCTAAAACAAAGTCACATTGTTTTTTTTAATGTTAATAGCTTCCCCGTCAGATTTTTTTGAAAATTGTTTGAAGGAACCTGGCCTTAATGCTATATGTACAAAAATTGACAAATATCGACATTAATATTTATACGTCACTCAATAATTGTTTTGCCTTCCCGGAACCCGTCCACTAACATTTAAACTTTATGGTATGGTGTTAAAGTTCAAATTGACTTTTAAATATTATTACAATTTTTTTGTATGAGAATATAGAAAAGTGGTGTTTTTAGACTTTTTCAGACATTTTTTTTAATTTTTCTCTCCGTAATAACCTCCCCCAGACTTCAACAAACACAACAAAAAAGAAATCAGCCAAATCGGTTCAGCCGTTCTCGAGTTTCGCGCTTATCAAGACATTTAGCGATTCATTTTTATATATAAGATTATTTATTAGAAAAAATAATTATAAAGCAGAACATTAAAGTTAGCTAGTACCCAAACTAGGACTGCCTGTATCTTGGGTGTTAGCACATTTCACACAATTTGCTACATGCAGTTTACTTGCGTTGTTGCAATCTCAACTACAAAAAATACAATTTACAATAATGTTAAGGCTTAAGTACATTTATTCTTGCAACAGTTCCTCAGTATCATCAAAGGATGTGGTAAATATCCGATTTTGTCTACATGGACTTCTTTCTTAAGCTTATATTCAAAATCCTATTGTATATACAATTTATTGTTACAACGAATTACTTTGTAAGCACTTTGAAAAAAGAAAAATGAAAATGTATTTATTTCGCCACAAATCAACAAAAGAACCAGAAATTTAAATGCAGCAATACAAACAACACACAAAAACAAAAGAAAATACAAAACATATAAACATGGCGAAAATGGGACCTTCATCAGCCTAAAGCCACAGAGGAAGTCTGCAGCGCTGATTTTCGTGAAGGGCCCCGGTCGTGTTACATCTTATAAGAATTATCAATAAACATTAAAAAACATATAGCTTAAATAATAAATACAAAATAAATGCGAGTCTTATAGATGTCGGATTTATTTCACGGGTTACCAAAAAAAAATTATCTGGCAGGAGTCATCTACGTTTTATTTCTCTTCATCGACTGTTCCCCGCTAAAGGTGTTTAGTTGCTTAGGGCAGCTTGCATCGACACAGAAGTGACCTGTCACTGCCGGCACCCGCTCGCGCGATGGTCAGTAGTGACAGGGCAGGGCAGGCGGCCCTCTCCTTCATGGAGGAGACGATGAAGGTGAAAGAGGCGGCGGAGCGGGTTCGGGAGGCTATTGCCACCCTCGATAACCAAATCCGCCGCCCAGCCCGGACAGGACGCCGGAGGAGGGCCTTCGCCGGAGGCCTTCATCCATAACAGGACATACGTCGGGCGGCGCCCAGATCCAGGCGTGAGCGGTGTGCGATGTGTTCCCGCACACCGCTCCAATGACAAATCAAGGAGATGAGGGGGGGTGGCACTTTACACCATTCTTTCCGCCAAGTGTATTAGGAATACGCGGGGGGGGGGGCGACTAATGGAAAGGATTGTTTGTCTTGAATAGTTCTAAATAAAAGTCCGCGACAGCATATATCTACCTTTTATATGGTACCAACTATGACCAAAATTGTATATTATAATACAAAAGATATTCATTAGAAATAATTTATATGGCAGAACAACGTTTGCCGGGTCTTGTATATTTATGTATGTGTTAAAATAGATTACGTAAGTGTTCTAATAATTAAATAAATAAAATTCGGGCGAATTTGAATTGTGAAACTCTGATATGTAATCTGTTAATTACCACATTTTATGTATATATTAAATAATCGAACGATGTCCATGCGTGACAACGCGAATGGTTAGAAATATAAATTCTGTCACATACCTCTGAATTTTCCGGATTATGTACGGATTTGAGAAGTCTAATTTCAAAACCCACTATAACCAGAGATGGGCAAAATGTAATCTAATTAATGATGAACGATTACTAAATGTAGTCGTAATTTTAATTGTCTTCTGTAATCATGATTAAATCCATTTAAAACATAAATAAATCATAAATGTGTATACAATCTGGGATTTTGTAGTGTTTAAAACATAAATGAGCAAAATGCAGTCATATTCATGGTAAAAAACGTAAAATGTAATCGTTAATCATTTTCATTAATCTACACATACATACACATTCACACACACACACATTACATTACATTTTGCCCTTCTATGACTATAACATATTTTTTTCAAATCCCATAAATTTATATAAACTTATAATTAATCTTTAACAATCACATTCTTATAAGGTATTTAATTTATTATTCTAGAGAGAAAAAGCAAAAAACAAAAAAATCATATATTAGGTCCTTACATATGAAATTGGCGTTTTGTATGGGAGGAACAAAAAGTCGAATATTTTTTAATATAATATATTTAATTAATCAAAGTATGAACCATTATTTTCTATGCACTTTTGCCATCTCATAGGTAGTTCATTGATCCCTTTACTAAAAAAACCAGTCGGACGGGAATCAATAAAATCTTTGAAGGCGATTTGGACTGCCCCATCGGAGTTGAATTTTTTCCCTTGCAAGAAGTTATCCAAATTTCGAAAAAAATGGTAATCTGTTGCAGCAAGGTCCGGGGAGTACGGAGGATGTCTTAGACTTTCCAATTGAAGCTCTTCTAATTTAGTAGCCGTCTGTTGCGCAGTGTGTGGTCTAGCGTTGTCGTGAAGCAGCAGTAGCGTGGAGCGATTGACCAGCCTAGGTTGTTTAGCCGCTAGCTTTTCCATCATGGTTTGTAATTGCTGACAATAGACATCAGCCGTAATAGTCAGGCCAGATTTGAGAAAACTGTAATGAACAATACCGGCACTAGTCCACCAAACGCTTACAAGTAACTTTTTTGGGGTTAATTTTCGCTTGGGGCAGGATTTGGCTGGCTGGCCAGGATCCAACCATTGCGCTGAGCGCTTCCGATTATCGTAAAGAACCCATTTTTCATCACAGGTAATGATTCGGTTTAAAATACCTTCATTATTGTGCCGGTTTAGTAATGTAACGCAGCAGTCGACGCGCGTTTGCCGGTTTGCTTGAGTCAATTCGTGAGGTACCCACCTTTCAAGCTTTTTAATCTTCCCAATTTGCTTCAAGTGAATTAAAACAGTTTTATCACTAACATCGCAGCCTGCAGCTAACTCGGACGTGGTTTGCGATGGATCCGCTTCCACAATAGCCTTCAACTCTTCATTATCAACTTGAGTCTCAGGCCGTCCACGGGGCTTGTTCTGCAGGTCGAAATTTCCAGAACGAAAACGTTGGAACCAAAAACGAACTGTGTTTTCTTTTGCAACACGACCGCCATACACATCATTCACCCTTCGAGTTGTTTCCGCAGCACTAGTGCCACGGCGGAACTCGTACTCATAAATAATGCGATATTTTAAGTTTTCCATTTTGTAAAATGAGTGATGCAAACAGAAAAAAACAGAAGAAAAAAACAAATGAATGACGATCATCGAAGCACAAATACATGAGTCTATAGCTGTACAAATTTGAATTTGGAATTCCTTACCAAAGAGGAGAAATTTGTGATTAAAGTGGCCAGTATGAAAAACGCCAATTTCATATGTAAGGACCTAATATAATACTTGCTTTGATAAAAACATTTCAAATTGCTATTAGGACTATTAAGCAATTTTATACGAAAAATCGTTTTAGCGGGTTTTGTAATTACACGCCTCAATTATGCGTCAAGGGCTCACCGGTAAAGGTAAATACCATAAGGAAGCCCGCATGGCATCTCATAGAATTGTCATCTGTACTAGTGCTGTGAATATGGCGACCTGCTACACTACTTGGTCACGTTGGGCACAAGTTATAAGCCCAAAATGATACTAATGTAACCCTGCTGACCCCGAAAGGGATATAGCGTTATGATATATTATTATTTAATAATATCGACGGGTGAAAGGCTATTTGGTTTAAGTGACATTTTTTGGTGATATAGTAATATATATTTGGAATCGGTAAAAAACGCCGATTCCGAAAATTAATACATTAATATATCACCAAAAAATCTCGCTTAAATAGCCTTTCACCCTTGATACATTTATTAAATATTTAACTAAAAGAAGGTAAAGTTTTTAAAGCTTCTATGAGATACACGCGACCGTTTAAAAGAAATTGTAACAAAGTCTATTGAGCAGGCCGGCATGATCATGGCGACTGTTGACGAAGAGTCTCGTATTACGATTAGTTTCTGGACTGATCTATGGTCAGCATCAAGTACGGCGTAGTTACAAAACGGCGCTGGTATAAAAAATGCGGAAAAAAATTGAAACTCACAGTAAATGTTTTTCCTCTGGCACTTTTATATTTGATTTAAATATATAGAGAAGATACCGCACGTCCGTCTTATAAAGACCACCGTCACTCACTATACGGATCGCATATTATAATGTACCAAATAAGGACGTAACATAATGCCAGAGATGCGTAGCCTTCGGTTCATTTATTAGCATATTTATTACATACTACCTTCTACTTGCGACGTTGTCTACATTAGCAATAAATTCAGAGATGGGCAAAATGTAATCTGATTAATGATTAACGATTACAAAATGTAGTTGTAATTTTAATTTTCTTGCTCTGTAGTCATGATTAAATTCATTTAAAACATTAAGAAATCATAAATGTGTATGCAATCTGGGATTTTGTAATGTTTAAAACATAGATGAGCAAAATGCAGTCATATTTATGGTAAAAAAGGTAAAATGTAATCGTAATCATTTTTATTAATATAATTACATTTTGCCCATCTATGGCAATAATTATGTACTGATTTAAGTCAGATTAGATTAATACACTTAGGACAACTTTTTTTTTGGTAACCCGTGGGAAATCCATTATAGACTGTCAGGGAGCGGCTAGGACCCCCGGTGTGTTGAACTAAAGCCCCCAGGGTGTCCCTCCTGTCACCTACCGAGACCGAGGCACGACTGGGGCCCCATTCTCAGTACCTTTCACTGGCCTCTGTTCGTTGTGAGGAGGGGTGGTGTAAAGAGCCACCCCTCTCTTGCCTCTGCGTTTTAGAACAGTGTGCGGGAACACATCGCGTCCCGCTCGCACCTATGTTGGACAACGTACTCTCTCAAGATTGCCGCCTGATGCTGCCGGTTAGAGACGGCCATTACGTATGTAAGCCATGTTTATATGTTTTTTTATCTTGTATTTTCTTCTATTCTGTATGTTGTTGTTTTTTTTTAATTGAGGCAAAAGAAAAGTTTTTAAGTTCAATATTTTTAAAAACAGCAGGGATTACCAAGGATTCCTCGAGTTGCGTGACGAAGTTGGATCTGTCTTTCCATCAGCACTTGGTATACGGGAGTAGAATTACCTCGCTGAGACAGGGTCCTTATTAGCGGCGGCCTAGACTTTTTTATGTATTGTTTGGTTGTTTTTTTTTTATTTTTTTTTTGTATTTTATGTGTGTTCTATTGTACAATGTAGTTACTTTTATATGGCTACTGTTAATAAAACGTTTTCTTTCTTTCTTTCTTTCTGATGATCCATTAAGATTTCCAACTGGTCAAAAAAAGGAGCTGCCACGGGACAAAACCATTGAGAATCTCCATCACCATATTGGCCCACATATACCATGACAGGATGACTCTAGCTATAACAGCTTGCAGGAGGGAAGTCTTCGGCAGATATCTCCCTCCTTAGCAAGCACATGACGTCTGGAGGACGCACTTGAGGGAATGCGTCACCCAATATATCCAAGCATGAGCGATGCGGTGTGATCCCACGCACTGTTACAAGACAGTGAGGTAAACGAGGGGGTTTTTACATCACCCTCGCAATTGGGGAAGAGAGGCCTGCAAAAGATCCGAGGTCGCCAAGTGCTGGGGATGCTGGCAAAACTGTTCCCAAGGCCCCGGCAGGCGGGTAGGAGGAACACGTGTGGTTTTAGTCAATATGAGTCCGGCCCACCGGGACGCCGCCTTCACAGCGCTCTGACCGTCTATGAGGATTTCCACCGAGTCAAAAAAAAGGTGTATGAATACCTGGATGAACAAGTCCATTCAAAACAAAACATTACGGATAGCTAATTAAAAAATGTATATCAAAATATTACTATGTTTGTAAACCCTGACATTGAAAAAATGCTTAACCATATAATTTGCTTTTATTTATATGTCATAGCGCTTGTTGTTGCAATATATATATATATATGAGGTCGCAGAAAAGTTGAAACAGTACCTACTTTATGTCAACTTATTTCAATATCCACATTTTGTGATTTTAAAAATAATTTATGTTTCTGTGAACTTGCTACTGAAGCATTTGTGGTAGAATTTAAACAGTTCTGTAACTTATATTCCAAATTAATGTCGTTTAAATTACAGACCCAAGTTGGTTATGTAGAAACGGAATTAGAGCTTGAACTCTCCACAGTAATAGCTAAAATTAATTAGACAGTTCAAATAAAATATGAAGGGAAGGTAGTCAGCAAAAAAGACAAAGAATTATGGTTTATTCTTAGCACGTGAAAAAAATTATGGAATATTTACATTATAAAGCTTCTGTACAACATAAAATAGATATATAATGATAATATATCCTCACGCTATATCCCCATCGGTGTGAGCAGAGAGACATTAGCGGCTGTATCCACTGTGCGCTTATATGTCGTGCCCAACGTGACCAGTAGTGCAGCTGGTCGCCGTTCTCACAGCACTAGTACACATGACATTTCCATTAACTGGCATACGGGCTTCCTCACGAAGTTTTCCTTCATTGGTGAGCATACAGGTATAGTGCCTTACTCTTTAGGTAGTCTGGAAAAACACAGATACATTCGTGCATGGAAGCTGGCCCCTTATCTACTAGAATACTACAGCCATATGAGCACATGATAATACACTTTAATTTGTTTTACTTATTTTATTGACTACTAGCTGACCCGGCAAACGTTCTACCATATAAATTATTTCTAGTGAATATTTGCTGTATTATAATGTACAATTTTGGTCATTGTGGCTTCCAGATAAAAGGTAGATATATGCTGTCGCGGACTTTTATTTAGAACTATTCAAGACAAACAATACTACGGTACATCATCTTTGTGTAATTCCAATGGTTTAGGCAGTGTACGCAAAGATAGCTCTCAGAGGCCAGATTTTTTCTGACTTAAATGACATGTATCGTTATATTACGACCAAAATTAAATAAAATCATTGCAAATTCTCGCCTATATGTTATTCCGATGTATAATCTATATTACTGTGGCAGTTTCATGTAAATCCGTCCAGTAGTTTTATCGTGAAAGAGTAAAACATATTCATAAACTTTCGCATTTGTAATATTAGTATGATGTAAATACATATATTTTTTCATATCGAGGACCAATTAAATTAAGTTACAGTTAAGTATATGTAATGAAAGACAAGCGGCGGTTTACGAACTGACTTTATTGACGTTAACACACGGTACAAGAATGATAATTTGACAAATACCCGACACCTCCTTACTTAATTAATTACATACAATTAAAATAAATAATAATACAACATGTTATATACACAATTACACTAGACCAACCCTGTGCGGCAGCGGTCTCAAGTTATGCTTTTTAACAGGTGACTTGACATTGGTTACGACACTTTGAGACTGAGACATGCCGTCCTCATGCGGAACAGTCTCCAAGTCATCTTGGTGAACATGATCATCGTGCGTAGAAGTGCAGGATAGCGAATATCTGTTTTTGCTTTTGTTTGCATCTAAAATTTGATCGATGTGTCTCTTTACAGTGCTGTCTGGTAATTTAACGTTATAAGATGACGGTCCTCGCTGCCCGCTAACCTGCCCTTCCACCCAGTTGTCTTTACTCTTAGTAAAGTCTCTTACGAGCACCGTGTCACCTATATTGACGGAGCGCTCAGTGCCACCGGCACGTTCAATTTGTTCCCGCCCCTCAGTATCTGGTCGTAGCACGTCCAGGCGGCCCCGCAGCCGTCGGCCCAGCACGGCCTCTGCCGGCGCGACGCCGGTAGTGGCATGCTCACAATTTCTATAGTTGAATAACATTTTATGTATAGCTTGATGCACATCGCCCCCTTCATAACAGGCTTTTTTTATACAATTCTTAACAGTCTTGACAGCATTCTCTGCCGCCCCGTTCCCTTTAGGCCTGTACGGACTGGTCAATGTGTGTATTATTCCATTTTTATCAAAATAATATTTTAACTCACTCGATGTGAACGGAAGACCGTTATCGGTTACTATCTGCCGCGGTAGCCCGAAGCGTGCGAAAATTTCTCTAAACTTCTCAATAACAATTTTAGCAGTGGTACTACCTAAGGGGAACACTTCTATCCACTTGCTGTGTGCATCAACTATAATAAGGTAATGTTTACCTTGATATTCGGCGAAGTCAGCGTGCAGCCGCTGCCAGGGCCGCGAGGGGAACTCCCAGGGTGTGAGGGGCGCGTGCGGGGGCGCATCGCGCTGCTGACGGCACGTCACACATTCCCTACATAGCTTCTCAATATCGCCGCCTAAGCCCGGCCAATAAACATAGTTACGAGCTGTATTTTTCATTTTAACAACCCCTAAATGACCTTCGTGCAGCTCACTTAATACATAATTACGAAACTTTGGTGGAATCACTATGCGATAGTTATATACTATACATCCATGATCAACAAACAAATTTTGTTTACGGCTAAAATATGGTTTTTCTTGTTCGACTTCAGTGTCGCTCGGCCAGCCAAAAAGAATATTTTTATATATATTGCGTAGTACTGTATCGTTTTTAGTTGCCTCCGCAATATCTTTGTAATTCACCGGAAACTCGTTTTGTAAATACAATAAGTAAAACATAGGATCGGATTCGCTCTCGATAGAATTACGATGCAAAGGCAAACGTGACAAGCAGCCAGCACCACTCGCCCACTCCACGGAGAAATCGTACGCCGCGAGACGCGCCGCGTGACGCCGGAGACGATTCGCTGCCGTCTCGCTCACCAAAAATGTATGCAAGTGGTTTATGATCTGATCGTATAATGAAACGCCTTCCGAATAGATATTGAAAGAAAAAGAAAGAAAGAAAAAGTTTATTGAGCCAAAAGATAACAACACACAACAAACATGTTTATATAAAAACAACAATGAAAGAATAATACATAACATCCCATCATGTATCCTGTGTGCTGCTACCCATCTCAAAGAGCACTCAGCTCAGCATATGCTGGGCGACGCTGTACGCGCCATCCAGCGCTGTTTTTCAGCCGACGCTCAGGGGAACCGATTGCGCGGACGTCACGGTGCTATTTCAATATTAGAACCTAACCAAATATACAAAAACATACCTTATAACGTACAATAAACAAGTATGACAATAAATACATAGAACACTTTTGAGTAGCATACAAAAATGTAGAATACTAAATAAAATATAATAGAGATAGGGTAGATTGATAATAAAATACATTTACATACATACAGGCTGTTCCATAAAATATCAAGTCAAATTACAGAAATATCTAAAGTTACTTTTTCGTATTTAATTTGAGATTCAAGCAAATATTTTTTTTATTTATATTGGTGATTTTTGGTAACGCCATAAAATACAGCTAATGCTTCTTTGTCTAGCTGACTGTACGATTTTTCCGCTTCGTTGAGCGTACGAGAGACGCAACAAATCGGCCTCTCTGAGCCGTCAGCGTATCTATGCGCCAAAATCGCACCAATGCCATAAGCGCTGCTGTCCACGCTGAGAACCAGCGGCAGCTCTAGACCACAGTGCGCTAAGCACCTGTCACTACATAATATTTTTTTTATTTTACAAAATGCCTGTTCACACTCTCGTGTCCAATTCCACGAAATTTTTGTTTTTAACAATTGATATAACGGGTACAACATTGTGCTCAATTGTGGTATAAATTTACCATAATAATTGACTAGTCCCAGAAAGGATTTAAGTTTATGGACGTCACTGGGGGGTGGAGCATCCGAAATTGCTTTGACTTTATTTATGTCCGGCTGGAGTCCGTTTTGATCTATCACGTGACCTAAATATTTTACTTGAGGCTTAAAGAACTCACACTTTTCTATTTTTATTCGTAGCCCCACAGATTGTAAACGTCGGAAAACTTCACGTAAATTACTAATATGATTTTGTTTCGAGTAGCCCCCGACGCAAATATCGTCTAAATACACCACGGTCATCGGAACGCCTTTCATGACGTCATCCATTAATTTTTGAAACTTTTCAGGAATACAAGAAAGACCGTACGGTGTGCGAATGTATTCGAATAGACCGACGTGTGTATTAATAGTGGTGCAAGCGCGCGATTTCTCTTCTAACATCACTTGCTCATAAGCGTGGGCTAAGTCGATTTTGGAAAATATTTTTGCTCCACTTAAAACTGTGTAAAGTTCTTCTATTCGTGGTAGAGGATATGGCTCACGTTTTAATTTTTTATTTATTGTGACTTTGCAGTCGCCGCAAATTCGGATATTACCACATTTTTTAATTACAGGCACGACAGGCGTTCCGTACTCTGAACTGCTTACTTTAACAATAGCGCCTTCTCTAACGAGCCGATTTAATTCATTTTCAACCGAAGCACGCAGTGCGAACGGCAAAGAGCGCGCTTTACAAAAAATTGGCTCGTTGTCTGTCAACGTTAATGAAAACATTCTAGTACAGGTCCCCAAACCGGAAGAGAAAACATCCGGAAAATCTTTCCCTTAATTATTTATTAGTGTATTTTCATCGTGAGCTTCTAGACCGCTATCAATTATTTTATTAATGTAAATATTTTTAAATCCTAACTGACGCAGCCAAGCGCGACCAAGGAGCGGCTGGCCACCCTGGGGTATTACGTACAAACGCAGTCCTCTCGCCCCGCGCTTCTCTGCCGACCCCGCGCTCGGTCCGGCGCCCTTATCGTGATATAACGCGTTAACAGTTAAGAAACCGAGCGGACAAATTTTCTCCCCCGTGTATGAGTTTAATTTCAAATTACAAATTGATAACGGACTATTTCTAAAATATTTATGAAAGTAATATTCACTAATAGCGGAAATTTTACTACCCGTGTCTATCTCAAACTTAAGAGGAATATCATTAATTAATATTTCAATCTCATAAGGTTTATCACTATTGCCGGTAACATACATATTATAAAAATTACTGTCGTCAGAGTCAGACTCGATATAAAACTGATTTTTGTCTGCCTGCTTACCCACTGCTCGTTCTCCCGTGGAACGTGCACCTCGGCACAACACCTTAAGTTGTCCACGTACCCCGCATTCATCACAACTAAAACGTCTATAGCGACACTTATCTGGTGAATGTCCTTGACCGCACCGCCAGCAATGCTGCGGCCGCGTGTCCTTCACCCGAAAACCTGTTGGTTTCGCGCCGATCCTGTGCAGCGGCATCGCTGGCGCCGTGCCCGTTGCCCCCGATGCGCCGCTCGCCGTGCCGTCCAGTGCTCCCGGCGCCGTGCTGCCCGTACGGCTAGCCTCCGTGTGCCGCTCCGCAGCTTCAAGCGCCAGCGCCAAGTCCACCGCTCGCCTGTAGTCCACGGCCCTCTCCGCGAATAAACGACTACGCATGTCGTCACTCGCCAGGCCCGATACAAATTGGTCCCTAAGATTCTCTTCCAGCCTATCACCGAAATTGCAGGTACTCGCGAGATGTTTTAAATGCTGAAGGTACGCGCTTAAATCTTCGTTCGGCATCTGACGGCGCAAACGAAATAAATGTCTTTCTGCAATATCGGAACGCCTGGGTTCTAGATGTTCTTGCACAATGCCTACTAATTCACAAAATGTCTTATCTTCTGGTTTAGCCGGGGAACACAAATTACACATAAGTTCGTAGGTCGGTTCGCCGACCAAGGTGATCAACGTGGCCGTGTGTAGCGAATCCTTAATCTCGTTTAAGGCTATAAACTGCTTTACGCGATTCACATACGTTGTCCATTTTTTTGAAGATAGCTCGAAACACTCCATATTTCCGAAAGGCATTGTATCACTTTTAAAATTCTTAGAAAGTTAATCCTCGTCGCCAGTTAAGTATATGTAATGAAAGACAAGCGGCGGTTTACGAACTGACTTTATTGACGTTAACACACGGTACAAGAATGATAATTTGACAAATACCCGACAGTTGCAAACTGGTTCAACCGTAATGATGCATTGCAATAGTTTTATCGGACGCCTTAATCAAATCTTGATAAAAGGCGGCAGTGCCTGCGAGGTACGAGAGATGGGACAAAGGAAAACGTGTGATAATACTTAGCTTTTTATTTTTGTGACCCTGGAGAAAATCATACATAGATCTATTAGGACCGTTGTGAGGGCAACTGTCCCTGTGTGTCAGACTCCTACTGACAAAAAGCACCCAGAGTGTCCCTTAATTTCGCTGGGTGCCGAGGAAGATAGCTCAGCCTTGCCCTTTGCACTCGGCAGGCGGGAGAAGGAACACCCCGGGGTTTTTAGTCGGTGCAAGTCCGACACACCGGGGGGCGGCCCTCACCGTCCCTTGAAGGTCCCTGGGTAACCAAAAAAAAGGGCGTCCCTTAAATCATTCTGCCCGGGCCTGGTAATTCTTATTCTTATACTAGCTGATCCGGCAAACGTTGTTTTGCTATATAAGGTTTTGTAATATCTTCTAAGATGTTCATTGAAATTAAGTGATGTCAAAGACAATTTTGTTCACAATTACATACTCTTAATCAACAACACATTTATTTGGATAAAGATTATTATTATTACGTTGATACAACTCTTAACAAATAATGCATTAACTTCGACCAAATTTGATTACCATAAAAACGGTTCTAGTGACTTAATCTTAACAGATAGACATATACTGTCGCGGACATTTTTTTAGATCATTTCAAGAGGAATAATTCTTTCTTACAAATATTTTTGGTATCTTGAACCGTTTTTGCAGCGCACGCAATGGAAGCCCTCAAGGATGAATAATTTTCCCCGTTTTTTCACATTTTCTATTATTTCTTCGCTCCTAATAATTGCATCGTGATGTTATATAGCCTAAAGCCTTCCTCGATAAATGGTCTATTCAACTCAAAAATAATTTTCAATTCGAACCAGTAGTTCCTGAGATTAGCGCGTTCAAACAAACAAACAAACAAACAAACAAACTCTTCAGCTTTATAATATTAGTATAGATTATAAAAATGGTTGACAGGTTGACAACCTCTGCGTTTATGGTATCCTCACAAGAAAGCAATTAACTAGTGGAAGGAGCGGTGATTTCTGCTAATAAATTCAAACATATCTTGTTTGCCTTCACTGTCAATAAAAAAAAACTCATCCAACACGATATCTCGTTGCTTTTTGTACTAAATTCTAAATACCCAAACCAAATCTTTTGCAAAATACAGTTGACAGTTTCAAATCTTCCTAGTAAAATGTATCATTAAATTATTATTAAAATAATATTAATATATCGTTACGCTATATCCCTTACGAGGTGAGCAGAGCTACATAAGTGTATCTATCCACTTTGCGCTTGGCTTTACCCTAGTTTCCCTACACGTGACTCCTGGGTGGTGCTAAACGAGCGGCAGCGAGGTGGTAGGGCGTCGGTGCCCGTCTGGATCGCGACCACAGTACATGGGTGTAAAGCCCGTCATAGTGACCAGTTTCGGCTTGTCGCGTTTCGGGATCTGCTTGTGTATATCCAGTAGCTCGTATACCTAGAGACCTTCAGTCGCGGTATATGTTGGCCGACATGACGATGTAGAATATCAATGGATTTTCATCCTTTGATAGTTGCTTTCGATTTTGGACTACACTGTACTTATCATCAGGTACTCTGTAGTCACTATGTCGAGCCAGTGTAAAAAAAAAAAGAAACGCTGAGGGAAACTCAAGGCTGCGTTGGAGTGGAACAGCGCACGTGCGTGACTCCGGAACGCACTGTGTGCTCTCCATCGACATTTGTAAGTGAAACCGCGGACCCATGTCACTCATTGTAGTCATTGTGTGCCCCTGCTGTAACGAATTCGAAAAGGCCAAAGTTTAACATATACACAATACTGGAAGCTACGATTATTTACATTAGTTTAAATATGTAAAAATACCACACAATGGTGAAGACGTATTATCAGGGTCACAGGATCAACTCCACTTTACGTTTATAAATGTAAATTTATTTAGATCGCTTTTATACTAAAGGTTTGATACGAATTGCGACATTCGCAGCTAGATCGCCGTTGCCGAAAAGCGACTGTCAGTATCCGAAGTACACTTTAAGCTATAATCTATTATATAAAAATAAGTCCGGTTTTCATTCCTGACGCTATAACTCCAGAACGCACGAACCGATTTCCACGGTTTTGCATTCGTTGGAAAGGTCTCGGACTCCGTGAGGTTTATAGCAAACGAAATTCAGGAAAAAATTCAACAGAAAAGCAGGAAAACGGGGAAAATCATTTTTCACATACAGCGCCATCTCTGATACATAGCATGTACTACAAACCAATATGGTTTTGCATGGTGGTGGAGCAGATCGCGCCAGTATTTTCAGTAGATGGCGCCGATGCGTTATACATTGTTTGACAGCTACTCATTGTACTCTGCTCAGTTAATTTCATGTGACATTTATTATGCGCACGTTCTTTCAAACGCTAACTAAAAACCAAAACGAAGCCATCTGGTGGCGAAACGAAGTTCGCCTGGCTTGCTAGTCGTTTCTAAATCTACATGCGTCTAACTCTAGGGATCACAGACAAGTATCTAACCTAACGTACCAACTGAATAATATACCTAAAAAAGTAGGCATTTCTATAAAAAATTGAATGTATTATACAAGATTTTGTTTCTTTTTAAACTGACTCGACAAGGGACTGCACCGTACCTGATGGTAAGCATGGTATAGTCCAAAAAACTCCAACGACTATCGAAAGGTAAGAAAAAAACCCATCGGTAGTCGCAGCGATCATGCCGGCCTGCATAAATATCTTTTCACGCTACGCTTAAAGGATCCCATATCATAGGAAGGTGGGAACACGCTCACCGGAAGACCATTCCACAGCCTAACGACACGGCAAAAAGAGTTAGAGAACTTCTTAGTCCTGGCCGGGATGTGAGATACCGTATAGCTGTGACACCGCAAACCCGCGCGCGTGGTTTTATTCAGGAGAGAGAGGGCGGAACAAGGTTAAACAACTTTTCAGAACACTCGTCATGATACAGACTGTAGAAAACATTCAGTTTAGACGTTTTAAAAGCTAACTCAAAACTCTCATAAGATATTGTAACCACGTTAAGGTATGCAAAGTCAAAGATCATCTAATGAGAGGGAAGCGGTGAACAATGTCCGGCGCGCAGAATTAGAGAGAGGATTTCCAGGGGTATACTCCACCACATCCACAACTCCAAGATAGGTAGCATCAACAAGGCTTATCGCTCCACGAGCGTCTGTATAGATTTGGTTCTCCGGGCCCGGGTGGAGCACTGAGAGGGACAGCCCGGGGGTTTTTAATCAGTACGAGTTTAGCAAACTGGGACGCCGCTCTCACGTCGCTCTGACAATCATTAAGGATTTCTCCCGGGTTAGCAAAATAAAAGGTCAAATATAGTTTTCGTGAATATTTAACTTCTTATGCCATAAATTTTACATTTGTATAAATTTGTAAAGCGCAAAAACTTTAAACATTAACAAAAAGATCGGCTCAGTTTTAGCCCCACCTCAAAAAATTTCAAAGTCCGGCTGGGTTTAATTCGCGCCATATAAATAAACCAATTAAACCTTATTCCAAAACATGTTTATCACTTTTAAACTTTAGTGAGAGAACGGATTGACGGTCATCTTTTTTTTATAATCTTCAAAAGACACCTCTAAGTTAAAATGTCAGAGACCTTAAGTTTTATAAGAACAGAAAATTTTCAATAATTAATTTTGTTTCTATGAATTTATAAATTTTTATTAATTAAAACATATAATTTCAATATTTTATGATATTATTAACAATATGAGTAACTTGTTTAAAGATTAAAAAATATAACAAACTTTTTTAACTAATGGTTATTGGTGTAGCTTGCTTTAGTGGAGGAGGGATGGGCAAAATGTAATCTGATTAATTATGAACGATTACAAAATGTAGTTGTAATTTTAATTTTCTTGCGCTGTGATCATGATCAAATCCATTTAAAACATTAAGAAATGATAAATGTTTATACAATCTTGGATTTTGTAGTGTTTAGAATATAGATGACCAAAATGCAGTCATATTAATGGTAAAAAACTTAAAATGTAATCGTTAATCATTTTTATTAACCAGATTACATTTTGCCCATCTATGTAGTGGAGCCCGCTATCAAAATCTATTGGAAGTTTCTAATGAAAGGTAAAGATTTTTTCACAAGAAACAAAAACGCTTGCATTGAATTAAAATAATTATACAGGGTTATAGGTAACTAACGCACAGCCTCTTAAGGGTGGCTTTGATTTATCAAGACAGACATCTTTTGTTGTACGACTTTTTCTAATTCAATTACTTTTTTTCCCATACAAAAAAAATAAAAATCAGATTTGCAGTTCTGAACTTTTTAACTCTTCGTAAGGCGACGATCGCGCCACGCTGACAAAGGCGACCGAAGACAGACTTACGTAGTACGCGGCGTCTTGTGTCGCTACTAACGAAGAAAGGGGTCTGCGGCGCGGTGAGCGGGCGTGGCAACATGTGCTTGACTACTGTGTAACACGGGTCATGTCAGTCGCAAATTTGCTTGCGTGTGCGCCCAGCATGTGTTAGTTGTCCCAGTGACGCGTTCGTTTCATAAATCACAATGTCAAATCGATACACTAACATTGAATATACCGAAATGGTGCGTGTTTATGCTCGGTGCGGTGACAATCTGTCTGAAGCTTGCCGTGAGTCCGCGAGACTATTTCCGAATGTGTTGACACCGAGTAAATAGATTTGTGAGTATTTTTGTAAATAGTTTAATTATTGTAAATAGAGTGATTCCACTTTTTAAATACGCCTACATTAAAAAATAGTTTGCAATTATCTATCTTCAAACAGACCGCGCGCCTCTTTTGGTGCGATGAATTGCTTGATTACGTATCAATGTTCGTGTTTTTCTATTTCCTTTTTTATTTTTTAGTGTAGCCAGTCCTAAGCCTGGATAAGTATGAAGGGATTGTGGATTCAGTGTATAAATATGTACAACCTTTGAAACATTAACTTACGTAGAGGCCTTTACCTTGTTCATTTTACGATGTTCCCTATGGCAGACAAATAATAGGTTGGTTTTGTTTGTGAAACAATTATTTAATGTTTTATTTTGATTCTAGTTTGTTTTAATAGTGTATTAGTACGTCAATCAATAAACATTTATTTTCACTATTTAACTAAATATGGAAATTTACGTTCAAATAATTGTTATAAGCGACTTTGTAAAATAAACAAGGTATAGGGTTAATAAACTTTCTGCTACACGATCCTTAACGCTGCGTAGCAACTTTGCGCACGACTGCATAGCACCAGCTGATTGGATACCTACGCCAGATCGAATGAAAGTTGGAATATAGAGCTAACGATGACTAGATATTCACACTAAAACTAAAAAAAAAAAATCTAACGATGTATTAGGTTTTGGCAAAAGTCGTACAACAAAAGTTGTCAGTCTTGATAAATCAAAGCCACCCTTAAGAGGCCGTGCGTTAGTTACCTATAACCCTGTATATCGATTATAAGTTATTACTTCCACTCAATGCTTCCACGAACAAAGTTAACTAGCCATTCAAATTAAACATACCGTATAGTTTTCTTGTCCTTGTTCAGCATATTTAAATATTAAATTGTTTATAGCTACCGACTGTTATGTGCCTAAGTTAGTACGGTAGCCATTCAGGTTGGTAATTCCTTTATTATAAAACAAGCTGTGCCCGCGACTTCGATCACATGAACGAAATACTTTTGCTAGGATAATAAATAATTTAAGCTGTCATTTTTGTATAAATTATATAAATGCCAAAATATTTTGTTTAATACAGATAGGCTTACGCTGGACCTAAATCCCACCTGATGGAAAGTGATGAGCCGCTGATGGAGCGCGCTCATCAAACAAATACCGATTGACTCGTTGTTTACAAATTCCCAGGTCATAAGATGTTGGAAACACAGACGCAGGAAGCAAATTCCATTCCAGTATATAAACGATAGCTGACCCGTCCGCACTTCGCACCGCCTGACAGCCAATGAATTTCGTGTTACAGATTAGCCGAACTTAATTTATGATTTTATGAAAGCAATACAATAATTACAATACAAATATTGATATTTATGTTATTTTATCTATTACATAAAAATAAGTTCGGTTTTCATTCCTGACGCTATAACTCCAGAACGCACGAACCGATTTCCACGCTTTTGCATTCGTTGGAAAGGTCTCGGGCTCCGTCAGGTTTATAGCAAACAAAATTCAGGAAAAATTTCAACAGAAAAGCAGGAAAACGGGGAAAGTCTTTTTTCACATACAGCGCCATCTCTGATACATAGCATGTACTATAAACCAATATGGTTTTGCATGGTGGTGGAGCAGATCGCACCAGTATTTTAAGTAGATGGCGCTGATGCGTTATACATTGTTTGACAGCTGCTCATTGTACTCTGCTCAGTTAATTTCATGTGGCATTTATTATGCGCACGTTCTTTCAAACGCTAACTAAAAACCAAAACGAAGACATCTGGTGGCGAAACGAAGTTCGCCGGGTTAGCTAGTTGTATTTTTCTTAGTTTACACAAAATACATTTCTGAACTCATGCATAAATATTGGGCAAGCAATATATATGTAAGTCCATCTTTTTTCATTACTGACATTCAGTGACGTGCATAGGGTATTTGGATAAGGTAGGCAGAATTCACGTAATTAATTTTATTTTATATTATTATAGTAAATAATATATTGCGCTCATGGGAAAGACAGACGGCGTATAAATAGAATAGATATGAATAGAAATGGTGTCTTGTTTTGTTTAACTTTAAGCAATTTATTCCAGACTTATTTATTCTAAGGGCATACAATGCTTCAACGCATCTATGGGATGACCGCTACTACTGACATTATTCTACATTATTCGAATATTGTGGATATATCTTGTCGATTCGAAACCTTTATTCAAATTATAAACGTTCTTTAATTTGATGGGAAAGTACCGTATTACGGAATGAACATTGACTTTGGACGTTTCGTCTTTGAATATCGACATTTCGTTAATTTTCCAGTGTTTTAATAGTTATTCTGTTATTAGGGACGGAGATAAATACAACAAATCAAAAATCATGAAAATCGGACCTGCCATTCTCGAGTTATAAGTGTTCGAAAAACCTGGCTTTTTTTTTCTTTATGTTATATGATCATCTTAGGTATTACGTATCTTATTACGTATTTCTAGCCATAGATGGGCAAAATGTAATCTGATTAATTAAAATGATTAACGATTACATTTTACGTTTTTTTACCATTAATATGACTGCATTTTGCTCATTTATGTTTTAAACACTACAAAATCCCAGATTGTATACACATTTATGATTTCTTAATGTTTTAAATGGATTTAATCATGATTTCAGATGAAGAAAATTAATATTACGACTACATTTTGTAATCGTTCATCATTAATCAGATTACATTTTGCCCGTCTCTGATTCTAACACAAATATGCTAGTGTCCATATTATCCATAGACTAAATATAGATGTTCCTAATAAATAATAAATAAATAATTTTGGGAGTCGAAGCTGCTCGCGTCCGTAGGCTTTACCCTAGTTTCCCTACACGTGACTCCTGGGTGGTGCTAAACGAGCAGCAGCGAGGTGGTAGGACGTCGTTGCCCGTCTGGATCGCGACCACAGTGCATGGGTGTAAAGCCCGTCATAGTGACCAGTTTCGGCTTGTCGCGTTTCGGGATCAGCTTGTGTATATCCAGTAGCTCATATACCTAGAGACCTTCAGTCGTGGTATATGTGGGCCGACATGACGATGTAGACTATCAATGGATTTTCATCCTTTGATAGTCGCTTTCGTTTTTGGACTACACTGTACTTACCGTCAGGTACTCTGTAGTCACTATGTCGAGCCAGTGTAAAAAAAAAGAAAAAAATAATAAGACGTTCCTATATAAGTAACCAAGAAGATTTGTTTTTCCAAATTATTTGACACTACAAACAATAGAAACAAGTTTGACGTTTTCTTCCAATAGGAAATCTTTAGATAACTCAGAACCAGAGCTTAAAGCTGAGATATAAAAACGTCACTTCGACTTTAATTACACTTTACTCAAACATTAAAAATTATAATACTTAATTATTTATGATTTCCTCAACTTGGAGATGGCTTTGTGAATACTAAGGCTATATCCTAATTCTATTATATATTCCGTTTGTGTAAATGGCAAGTAGTGTTTATAAATTCTAATCTAAGTGGGATTGTGGATAACATTTTTAAACGGTTAGGAATAAAATGCAGTAACTTATATATTACATCACCTGTTTATTGCCTTTTACTCTTTTATTGTCTTTTTTGTTTTTGCCGTCCTCTCTGCTCAAGAGCTAGCGTTCGAAAGCCGTTGCGTGTCCTTATCTCCTTCCACCGTCCGTTATTACCGGAAATGTCATAATGTTGCCAGTGAGTGAATTATAAAACCACTACTAATTGACACAACGTATTCAAATATAATTTTACCTTAATTTACAAAGAAATAAATGTTTAATAATTTTAAAAATGCTAACACATTTTACGTATTTTTGTTGACATGGTTGATACCGTGGTAGCCACATCCAAGCTGACAACTCAATTAAATAGCTCTAGAAGAATCAGGTTGCACAGTTCTTCATAGAAATCTTCGTCATACAAACGGTAGGTTAAAACGTTGTTACAGTTCTAGATGTGTATTAATACATAAACATTGTCCAAGGTAAAGTGTAAGGACGCGATGTGCAACAAATCAATCAGTTTTAGGAGCCTTTTGTGGAAATATACTCACAACAACTATTAAACAATACACAGCGGTCCATAGTCAAACTCATTCCAACGCATAAGGATTAAAATGCAGAAATCCAGAGCTGTTATACAAATATAATGTTTGCTGATTGCTTTTGGTTACAGTGTGACCGGTTTTCATGAATTAATTGTTATTCTGTATTTTAAAATATAGATATCCACGTACAGCTTTGTTAACTTTATATTTAGAAATAAATATTTAAAAATGTAATGGGTAACTTTTGGTTGCAAAAGTTTTTATATTTATACAAAGATAATTTTAAGAACGTGATTTATTGGATGTTGTAGTTTGTATAAATTAAATTATTAAACCAATAATGAGACACAAAATTAACAGCAAGTTTCACGATTTCGTGCATAGACACCTATGGCCAAAAATATTTAAAAAATATTAATTACAATTTTATAGAATTACGTGTGCAAGTTTGCGGAGTCACAGCTTTACCGTGTCTCACACCCCGGCTAGGACTAAGAAATTCTCTTACTCCTTCTTTTGCCGTGTAGTTGAGCTTTGGAATGGAGTTCCGGCAAGCGTGTTTCCACCTTCCTATGATATGGAATCCTTTAAGCGTACCGTGAAGAGATATTTGCGCAGGCCGGCATGATCGCTGTGACTACCGACGGGTTTTTCTTACCTGTTGATAGTCGTTGGCATTTTTTTGACTCCACCATGCTTAACATAAGGTGCGGAGCAGTTACTGTGTCGTTTCAGAATTAAAAAAAAAACCATGTAACATGTAAAAACCCATGATTATTTCACAATAAAATACCGTTATGAATATTTTTTTATTTCATAAGTATCGATTAAGATACGTATTAGTAAAAGAAAATCAGTAGTTAAAAATTGTTTTAGGATTGTTAGGGGGTTATTTTATATTTTAGGAGGAAATAGTGAGAACAGCTTGCAATACTGCTCGTTGAATGTCAAAAAATAAAGTGAATACGTAAGAACGAAATAATTTGAGTTAAATTCTTTCTCTGCAAGATATTATATAAATAGTTATTTAATTCTAGTGTTTTTATTGAATGAATTGTTGTATATGCACGTTGTTGATATCTTAGCACCATGATTATAGAAAATCCAGACGTATTTAAATCATGGTTGACGTCCATATTGGAACCTCTGTGAGTACTCTAGATACGCTGCCATTTTGACTGAATATTTGCATTATATCTCTAAATTCGCAAAATTATGCCCGATATTAACTAATTTATGTGATTTTGGTTGTATATTTTAACATACAAATAGCTTATACGCGATTTCATTCTCGTATCAGATTTCAGCACTTATTGAGTAATTTTCCGATGCTAGGTTGTCAATTTCACATGGCTTTGTTATTTTCCTTTTAAAACTTCTGTTGTAGTGATGCTAATGACACAAATATTCAATATTATTGCAAATTAAAGTGTCTGCGATAATACATTTTGTATAAATATGAAATATGTAATTGAAAGTCGATTATAATGAAGTTATCTAAAGAAAAAAAACTTAGATTACTGAGGTCATTATATTGTCATATGTTTAAATTGTTATCCGTCTTGCTCTATTCCTAACGGTGTATACAGTATGTAATGAAAACCCTGTCTGACTTAAAAAATATATTACTCTGTATTAATATTACATTCTGTTTAGTGTTTAGTTTAAAACCATAGCAACATCATTGTTAATAAAACAACTTTGATATTGTAAAGAAAATTATATGAACATAAAAACCAAGCCAGCTGCTTTTATTTAATCCAAACCATCTTATACAATTAACTGTGCTTGAAACAGACAGTTTAGGTTATCCTTTTTAATTAAATACCAAAAAAAATATGAATAAAATAAAAATAGCGACATTTAGAATGTGTGTAGCTCATGAACATAGAAAAAAAACAAAGCTAAGGATCATGCTAGTAAGTCCTGACATAGAAATAGTCATAACCTGTGGTGATCCCAAGCACTGTTTACCAATCAAATCATTTTCTGAGTCTCTAACTGCCAGAATTAATAACCTATCTACCTTTAATTCGTAGATTGATAGCTATACCTCTTCCTTTCAAACCTGCATATATGAAAAGAGATGTATTATAGTTGCCATAGTAACAAATGTAATATAGGGGATAGATAGGTTATTAATTTCGGCCATATTTTTTTACACTGGCATGACCTTGTTACTACAGAGTACCTGATGGTAAGTACAGTGTAGTCCAAAAACGAAAGCGACTATCAAAGGCTGAAAATCCATTGATAGTCTACATCATCATGTCGGCCCACTTATACCACAACTGAATGTCTTTAGGTATATGAGCTACTGGATATACACAAGCCGATCTCGAAACGCGACAAGCCGAAACTGGTCACTATGACGGGTTTTACACCCATGTACTGTGGTCGGACGGTCCATACGGGCACCGACGCCCTACCACCTCGCTGCCGCTCGTTTAGCACCACCCAGGAGTCACGTGTAGGGAAACTAGGACGCGAGCAGCTTCAACTCCCAAAAAAAAGAGTTGTGAGATACACGGTTTTTCTTTTAGATTGTTTTTTTTTGTTTGTAGCGCAAACAAGTAAATATTATTTCCCAAAATGCCTTTTATTGTGATGTATGAGTATAAATAAAGCAATGTCCAGCTTATAGTTTTTAGTTACTTTCTCTTGTTTCGTATTTATATACAAAGTTGTACCTCGACTTACACAAATTCAACTTACACCGCAATCTATTGCGTAAGTTCGGGGAATTACTGTATTGCATAGCTTAAGGAAGCTTTATTTCCCTGTTAATATTTTATGTCTCGATAAGTTCCCCATGCTGGCATAGCTCTTGTAGTGATGATAGCCAAATAATTTTCAATTTCTCCTCATAACTCTTATAATGTTACCTTACTGGAATCTCGGTAACTCTCCTATATTCTGCATACTTATTTAAAGAAAAAAAAAGAAAGAAAGAAAAAGTTTATTGAGCCAAAAGTTAACAACACACATCAAACATATTTATATAAAAAAACAACAATGAAAGATTACATAACATCACATCATGTATCCTGTGTGCTGCTACCCATCTCAAAGAGCACTCAGCTATTTCTATATTTAACATCCTGGGTTCAAGCCCCGGTAGTGGTAAACTTTTCTGTGATGAGCAGATGAATTCGTTAGGAGTCATGGTTATATATATGTATTTAACTATGTATATCTTTGTCTAGTACTCATAGTACAAGCGCAAGCTTAAGGTCAATTTGTGTAATTGTTAGTAAATATTATATTATTATTATATTTATATCTCTCATCTTATGATATTGACCCTTTGTAAAAATAGTGGAAAAAATCTTGTGTATGTCTTCCGGACTATTGTAGCTCTTAGTAAGCTGGAGCTTCATGATGGTGTAGCCAGGTTTTTGAACTTTACTGAGCAATATTGAATGCATCATGATCACAAAAAAAAAGATTTATAACAGAGAAACTTACAGGAGCAAGTATGTATAAAAATAGTCTGAGGCTTGTCCATGCAGAGATGTATTTTAAATATAGAAAGTCTATTGCAATCACAGATTACACTGAAAGTTAAAAATAGTCATTTTTATTCAAAATGGCTACCTCCTTGCATTGGTCTATGTTTAAAATTAAAACTAGTAGGTGGTGTAAATATATTTGAATATTGTCTCTTTGAGATATTCATTACAAAACATCTGCTCTAAATGTCTATGGATCAATACTGTCATACTGCATAGTCACCTTAATTGGACCCCTTTGCTTATAAATGCATATAGAGTAATTACTACTGAGTTGTGATTGATAGAATCCAATGGCTATGTTTAAAGGGTGTGATTAAATCACAATTACAGAATGTTAAGTCTCCTAAAAATATTTCCGTTAAATTTGCCTTTAGAATTTTTATCATGTATAAAAAGATATCATAGAGTAATGTAAAATGTTTTTAGCTGTGATGCGGACCCGGCAGCTCTTGCAAAATATGTCTACGCGTTGGTCAAGAAGGATAAACCGGTGGAGGAGCTGCGGGAAGTCATGATTGACCAGCTCGATGTCTTCTTACAGGAAGGTGAGATTTACTACAGTATATGTATAACCGTCGACCCAGTGAACTTCCTACTGCCGTGAATGTCATGTTAACTTTTTTTATTTTAGCTAAACAAACTCCTCTCCTTCATATCTTCCTTCTATCCCCTCCCCTCTTCCTTCTCCAAGCATTACCACTATTGCTTATCCTTTTTTAAAATATGGTTCATTGTGGCTCACGCTTGTAGTTATTATCAGGAGTTTTTATTTTGAGATAACTCCTGAGATATTAATGTAATTTATGTGGTGAACAGATTTCCCTTTACTGGATCATGAGCGGGGAGATTGAATTGAAACCACTAGATACAGGTCACCACTGGTTTAATTACTTCACATATATAGCACGTTAAACCAATACTTGATATCTCTTTTGTTTCTCTGTCATTTCGTCACGTGGCACCTTTGCCTTATATGCAGCTGCTGTGAACGAAACTATAACGCGATGCAATTTTGCACAGCGCTTTCTACCGAACCGACATGCATCACGCCATAGTCTGTTCACAGCAGCTGACTAATGTTGTTTTACTCGAACATGTGGTATGTAATATTGATAAACCATCATAATGTGTATGAAATACTTACAGTAACTAACATATTTAAGTTGATAAGGATTAAGTAGTGTATTGATTTAAATATGAGAGGGAGGTGGCTTCGAGTTTACTTTCCAGTAAATTATACTGTAACTCACAGTAGTTACGGTTCATTTTTAAGACGAAACGGGGTTAATATGCTCTAGTGGACAGGCTGTGTTATAATTTCCTTCGCTTCCAGACACGAAGCCCTTCGTTGAGATGTTGTTCTCGTCGTTGGAGAGTCAGGAATATTTGAAAGCAGCACCCGAAGGGGAGAAGAAGCAGTCGACTCCGCAGCCAGAGGCGGAGGAGTTGGAGAAAGTACCAAAAGAGGAGATTGATCGTGAGTGACTTTTCTAACTCAATTTCTTGATGAATTATTCGAATAATGTAAAATCTTTTGAAGTGTAAATTGATAAAGGACCGGTATGTATGCGCCGAATGACGAATGGCATGTAATAGACATGTCATGTGTAAGTGTCCTGATCAGCTGCGTTATTGGTCACATTGGGCACGACATATAAGCTCAAAGTAGATACAATCTCTATAGCATTGTGGCATACGGCCACACGACATTTATCGGCCGAATGTCGTTGCATCGAGCGCTTAAATATCGCACGATGTAAATGGTTCATGCGTACAGCGGGATGCCTTCCGTAGGTCATAGACTTGCGCGGGCGTCCGGGTGTGCTCGCATTACCTCTCAGAACGATACACGCACTAACGTAAAACTGTATATTCCATATATCCGTATTTGTACTATTCACTGTAAACAATACTCTAAAAGTACAGTGTAAACTCCATGTAACGTCACTCTATTTTTTTTTTTACACCGGCTCGACATAGTTACTACAGAGTACCTGATAGTAAGTACAGTGTAGTCCAAAAACGAAAGCGACTATCAATATAGATAGTCTACATCGTCATGTCGGCCCACATATACCACGACTGAAGGTCTCTAGGTATATGAGCTACTGGATATACACAAGCTGATCCCGAAACGCGACAAGCCGAAACTGGTCACTATGACGGGCTTTACACCCATGCACTGTGGTCGCGATCCAGCCGGGCACGCGCGCCCTACCACCTCGCTGCTGCTCGTTTAGCACCACCCAGGAGTCACGTGTAGGGAAACTAGGGTAAAGCCTACGGACGCGAGCAGCTTCGACTCCCAAAACAACATAACGATCAATTTAACGACAAACTCCCTAAAGCGTCGATATCACTCGGCTTTGGTTGGTTTAGCTTGTTTCCCATACAATGATACACTCTATATAGTATTACACCCACTCTCAATAACGACAGCAATTTAATAATATAAAGTACTTTTTAAGCGAAGATGACTGTTTAAGTTGCCAAAATTAGTAAAACCTGCGCAGCTGTGTTACGTTCTCTTGTCGCTTTATTATCCTAGCCCGTAATAAACTCGACTGTCGGCATTACACATACCGAACTTTATAAGAAATCCGTTCTTTTGTTTACAAATTGGGATTGCTTGCTCGTGTTGACTGTTGTTAGTAGGAGTCATGGTTTATCTATACGTTATCATAATCTTAGTTACTCACAAACTATAAATATGGCAAGTAAGAGTTTAAACCTTTTTTTTTTCTAAAACAGATTTTTCTTCTCTCCATTTAACGACAATTCTCTATAACATCAAAATATGCGCAGTCCGGGTCGTTATATAGAGTTTTCACTGTATATACTTCTTACCTTTGTACTGTTAGCTTTATTTAAACCGCGGTCAGACGAACTTCATACTTATCGTAGTCACCTCACCGCGTCGCATATCTGGGCCTATACACCACAAGGCAGCCTATAGCATCTCTACTCATTTTGAAAAGGATATAGCGTGACGAAATAATGTTATGAAATTGGTTAAGTCCAAGGTTTTCACATAAACAAATCCTTGAGTTCAAGAAATTATCCGCACCAACCTTGGCAAACAGCAGTAGCGTTCATTCCATAAATGCATAAAAACATTGCATGTCCCTGCGATAATCAAGTCTGGTGTAAATTCCTTTAATTTAAACAAAAACGGGAACCATTTATATTCATATCTATTCTATTTTCATGCCATCTATTTTCCATATGAAAGTAATATAATATTTATTATCATTATATAATATTCAAATTCATTATGTGAATTTGCCTACCCTGTCCTCATACCCTATGCACGTCACTGGCAAACAGGCTCCTTCATGGCGTATGTGTAAAACCTTTAATAACATTCATAATGAAAGTAAAGATATATTTTATACTTCTCTAACCTCTTTCAAAGCAAGTGTTTTAAAATAGACTAGCTGATCCGGCAAACGTTGTTTTGCTATATAAGGTTTTGTAATATCTTCTAAGATGTTCATTGAAATTAAGTGATGTCAAAGACAGTTTTGTTCACAATTAAATACTCTTAATCAACAACACATTTATTTGGATAAAGGTTAATATTATTATGTTGCTACAACTCTTATCAAATAATGCATTAATTTCGACCAAATTCGATTACCATAAAAACGGTTCTAGTGAGTTAATCTTAAAAGATAGACATATACTGTCGCGGACATTTTTTTTAGATCATTTCAAGAGGAATAATTCTTTCATACATATATTTTTGGTATCTTGAACCGTTTTCGCAGCGCACGCAATGGAAGCCCTCAAGGATGAATATTTTTCCCCGCTTTTTTTTCACATTTTCCATTATTTCCTTGCTCCTAATAGGTACATCGTGATGTTATATAGCCTAAAGCCTTCCACGATAAATGGTCTATTCAACACAAAAATAATATTTCAATTCGAACCAGTAGTTCCTGAGATTAGCGCGTTCAAACAAACAAACTCTTCAGCTTTATAATATTAGTAAAGATTTTGCCCAGGGTTGTCAAATAAAAAAGCTTAGTGCTGGTGGGAAATACAGAAATGTAGTGGACCCCTGGTTATCCGAAAAATTTTTTGCAGTGCAATGTTAGAGTATTGCATTTGTCGGTTTTTAAAGTCTTGCCTAAGACCTTATTGAGTTCGTAATTTTTTTAAAAACTGTACTTTGTAATCTCCCAAATTACACAAATAATCTATTTGAACTATTTATTTTATAGTGTTGCCAGTGGTCTAGTACAATACTCCACTCATACAACACATACACAGTGTAGTTCCTATTAAGGCATCCACAACATACGTTAGAGTGGCCTGTTTGTATTGTATTAATGTTAATGAAAGTCAAGATCGACAAGATCGGATGAAGTCGTTTGTGCATCTCTCAACAACCCGAAGACCTTTCTCCTGAATCCCGGCATGGAGTCAGCAAACAAATCAACCGAACTATGAATAATTATGTGTACCTGTATAGTATATACGGGCTGATTTTATAGACGAGGGAGGTATTCATGGAGGATATTGAGCATTCGATTCTAATTCCAAATATATAGGAATAGTGATATCCTAATATTTCCATTAAAACAAGTAATTTATTGTCAACATATTTAGGGGCAATGACACACAAATCAATCGTGTGTCACACGCGCTGCGGTGTCCAAACTTTTTACGGATCAATTCTCATTTGTTCATCAATGAAAATCAAATTCTGAAATATCTCCCTCGTCTATAAAATCACCTTGTATATATATATATAAAATATCAAATGATTATATACAATCAACAGTGATAAGTATGACGGATTACAAGGGGCTAGATTACTTGGGTTCCACTGTGTTAGAAATCATTTCACCACCAAAATATTTACTCATTAAATTTACTCCAGCAGAATAAAAATAACAATTTTTCTCTTCGATAAAATGTTCTTTGGGATTTTTAGAATTGTATTGTTCAATTCATTTACAATAGGTGTGATTTTATCGTAGCTAAAATAGAATGTGCCAATAGTTTCCAAGATCGACTAAAAACGCGTTCGCCATCGACCAAATGAGCACCTTTGTTCTAATTAATCAATATTGGTTTGTTTTAGCTGAGCCGGCAGCGTCGAACGGCGATGCGGATCGCGTTGTGGCGCCCCGTCACCGAGTGGTTGTATCTAGAGGACCTCATCCCCAGAGGCTGGGCGGGCAGGCCGGTAAACTGGGGCACCAGCAGCCTCTGATGGCGGAATCCGCCCCCGGACCCGTCTCGACACCTCAATTACCGCCTCGAGGGCTACCGCATCACGAGCAGACTCTAGTCAAGGTAAAATAATCTTATCAAAGTTCTGAGTGTCAATGTTGATAATTATCAACATGTACATGATGATGATGATATCCTAGCCGGATTCGGCCACGGCGACTGTTTCAACACCGATTAAGAAAATTGTCGGCCCGTTTTCGGAAACAGTCAATTGCGCAGGAGATATTTAAGTGCATAACTGGACGCGCTGCCAGAAAAGCACTCTCTCGTCCGAACTCCCTCAGGCCCGATGGAATGGAGAACCAGTACGATCGGGAGGGAGCGGGATGCAGGTTTGGTCGAGTTTTCCTTCTCTGAACACCTGGTTGAATTGCGGTGTTAAAGAGATACCTTAGTCGCCTTTTACGACACCTCAGCAAGAAGAGGGGGGGGGGTGCTATTCTATTCTGCCGGCAGCCACCACGGCACAAACATGCACATATGATAAGAACGGCGACGCCTACCGTGTCCCCGGTGCCCTGTCACATTGCAATGGCATCTAGGGGTACTAAGCCCCCCCCCCCGTGACTTGGCGGGCCGGACCCTAAACTTGGTCCCCGGTAGCCTTCAAAGCTCTATTCCGCTCCTGCACTCGTTGCGACCTCACAGTTCCAGCCATGAGTCTTCTCGAGAAGTTGTAACCTTCTCATATACTTTTGGTGATAGTTATCAGCATACACTTTTAGGCTTGTCGAATAAATATCGATATATCGATATTTTCAATTCTATATATCGATATTTTTTGGCGATATAATTTGTAATGATATATCGATACAAAATATTCAGTATCGAAAATTGTATCGAAAACGATATTTTTTTTATTTTTATGATAGTGAAGTCGCTGAAATCTGAAACTGTAGAAGATAGGACCGAACGAAACAACAAAAGAGCTATATTGTCTATGACTGTTGAGTATTATATTTTGTTATGCAACGGCATGCATTGACATCTGAATTTGTTGCACGTATATTATTTACCGCTATTTATTTATTATTATTTATTTTTGTTTGATATCTTAAATAGGTCTTAAAGTTAGAAGATAGCGTTTTAGCTCTTGATATTTTTGTAATTTTGTCTAATAACAAGGAATACTGGTAAAATACGTGTTTATTGAGATTTAATCGATATATCGATTTATCTATATTTTCCCTTCGATATATCGAAGCCGATATTGATATTTTAATAAATATCGATATATCGATATAACGATATTTTTTTTCATTTTCGACATCCCTATACACTTTGTGACGTCCTGACTCTGTTGACGTAGCCCAGGATGTCACTCTTTGGGTCGGAGATTGCACCGCCGGTATAAAATCGTTCAATTCAAGCTCGCGAGGGTCTAGACGACAACAAGTGTGTACCTGAAGACAGTGTGGTAGTCCAAACCAGGTCGTCTGATGGTCTTCTGCTGGATCCAGCCTCGCCACCATACGAAAACAGCACTATACGTCGCACGATTCTCGGATAATGTGAAGATTTTTTTTTTCTTGGATTTTCGCACATCACACACTCTAAACCATCTTTCATACTTCACGCAATCATCCATCCACTGAAAAGGTTGTGATGTGCCATTTATTCATTCCTACATGCCTTTATTCTTAAAACTAATTAACAATAAAAACTTATAGCTAGAACAAAACGATACACCACTACATTTTAAAAGGAAGGACAAATACTACGATCTATATATACATAACTTATAAAATACTATTTACAATTTATCTATATACACGAATACTTGATGGGAGCGTGAGGAAACAGTGCCAGAGTTTCCCCTCTAATCTGTGGCTTCTATCGCGACCCGCTACGACGGGCCGGGCTCTGGTTGAGGACGCACCAAGAGCGCTCCTCGTGATGTTGAAAATCCAGCCGCGGAGGAGATGTGCCAGGCTATCTCTCTTCCCCGCGGCGACTGGGCAAATCGTCGGGATACTCAGGCCCAATTCTCTTTATTGAGGAGCGCACGCAGAAGGCTCCTGAGTATCGCACTGTCTGGGTTATCTCCCTGCGGCGGCCTTAAAAGGCTTTGCAGTTCCGATAACCCGGCGTCTATTCTCCTTTGAACGTCTTCTTGCGAGGAGGCTTGTTGTTTTGGAGACTTTTCAGGGGGCGCTGGCCCACCCTCTGTGGTTGCTTCGTTTGTAGCTTTAGCTGTCAATGTGAAGATTTGACAGCGTTATAGTTGTTTTGCACACACGATAACTATTTTCCCGCTTCAAGTCGTTAGAGTGAACATTTCAGCGCGGCTTTCCGTACAATGATAATGGAGCATCCCCCACCGCGGGCTTGGAACCAATCGTGGCGAAGCAATGTTCCGGTATGCTCATATAGAGCCTTGTGATCGGCCAGCCCGAGTAAACCGGTGAACATTGCGGAAAAATTAACTCATTTAAATTTACCTTACGCCTACGAATACACACTTGTAGGAATAATTTCGTTATATGCTATCCGTACGTAATAATAATTGTAAATCTTTACTTACTTTAAGAAAGATTATTTATTTATTTATTTCTTTATTTCTTTAGTCAATGTTTTTAAGAAATACTGTGCCTATCTGTTATTAGTATTTTTTATATATAACTACTGAAATATATTTATACTAGCTGCTCCCGGCAAACGTTGTTTTGCTATGTAAGGTTTTGTAATATCTTCTAAGATGTTCATTGAAATTAAGTGATGTCAAAGACAATTTTGTTCACAATTAATACTCTTAATCAACAACACATTTATTTGGATAAAGATTAATATTATTACGTTGATACAACTCTTAACAAATAATGCATTAATTTCGACCAAATTTGTTTACCATAAAAACGGTTCTAGTGACTTAGTCTTAAAAGATAGACATATACTGTCGCGGACATTTTTTAGATCATTTCAAGAGGAATAATTCTTTCTTAGATATATTTTTGGTATCTTGAACCGTTTTTGCAGCGCACGCAATGGAAGCCCTCAAGGATGAATAATTTTTCCCGTTTTTTTCACATTTTACATTATTTCTTCGCTCCTAATAATTGCATCGTGATGTTATATAGCCTAAAGCCTTCCTCGATAAATGGTCTATTCAACTCAAAAAGAATTTTTCAATTCGAACCAGTAGTTTCTGAGATTAGCGCGTTCAAACAAACAAACAAACTCTTCAGCTTTATAATATTAGTATAGATTGTATTTGTAATATATTCTATGGTCCTTTTGGTAGCCCATAAATAAATAAACTTACAATAATTATATTTAACGACGATTTTTATTGTGATAGGTATCAATCTATACTTGGTGAGATAGTTATCAACGTATATTTATTGTGATAGTTATCAACCTATACTTATTGTGATAATTGTCAACCTATAGTTATAGTGTTGCACCTACAATAATTATCGTGATTTGAGTATAAAGCGAGACAATTTGATCGACTTATATGCTTTATTTGGTATTATGTGACGTAATTTTTGACAGTCCGTTTATTATTTTTATCATCTAATGTGAAGACAATTAGTGAATTTGTTTTTTTTTTATTCAGGTACTGCCTCTAACTGAGCTTTTGGAAGAGCCCGTGGATCAGCCACCGCGCAGGAGAGATAGAAGGGTCGATTCGGTATGTATAAAAGAAAATATCTAAACTATAAATAGGTTTTTTTTGTATACCCTGAATCAACCGAATCTTTTCAAGGTATCAATATACGAAAAAGTAAACGTTATTTGATAAATTATAAATATTATAAATAAAATTCTCGTCTCTAATGTTATAATTGTCTCTGAAATGTATATACAAGGGGTTTTTGAGGTTGTTGATAACGAAGTTGAGGTTATATTTTGAATATTAAAGATGGCGGATCCAATATGACCGACTAAACCTCGTAAAATGCTTCAAAATTACTAGAGTACATGTAATAGGGGGTATTTGAGGCCGCTGAATTACGAATTCAAGATCAGATTTTCAAAATTCAAAATAGCGGATCCAATATTTCCGAATAAATCTCGTAAAATGCTTTAAAATTACAAGAGTACAGGTATTAGGGGGTTTTTGAGATCGCTGATTACGAATTCAAGATGGCGGATCCAATATGGCCGATTAAGTCTCATAAAATACTTCGAAATTACTAGAATTCTGTATATAGGGGGTTTTTGAGGTTGATGATCACGGATTCAAGATCATATTTTCAAAATTCGACATGGAGGATCTAATATGGCCGACCACATTTTATGAAGTGACTGAAATTCATCCGATAATATATATTATACGGGGAGTTCACGTAAGAAATATAGTTGTTTCTATCCGTTAGCTATTTCATTTAACATTTTTTTTTACTGGAACCTTGTGAATCCTTTATATTCCCATAATTCAAATCTAATTATTTCTTAGTTTTGAAGTGGAGCTAGTAATTCATATCCAAATATTGGAATATTTTAAGTTATTTGAATAATTCCAAAACCCTCCTATTTATAGATTTCTCACACGTTTATTATGCTTGGTTTGATTTCATAAATATACCAGGGTTGTACGCAGATGCGGGATAAAGAGGATCGACGCCGGCGCAGGTCCCGTTCCTGGGAGAGGCGGGCGCGCGCTCGCCGGCACCCACGGGATAACGACCACGCCGACCCGAGACGCTATGAGAACAGGTATGATTTGCCCACTGCTGGGATATGTCCAGTCCTAATATACTTTAATGTTATTATTTATCAGTGACGTTCATAGGGTATTTAGACTGGGTAGGCAGATTCACATAATTAATGGGAATATTATATAATGATAATAAATATTATATGGCTTTAATTGCGAAGTTAGATGCCGTGAAAATAGAATAGATATGAATATAAAGTGTTCATTTTTTGTTTAAGTTAAATCAATATATTCCAGACTTACTTATCGTAAGGGCATGCAATGTATTCATACATCTATGGAATTAACGCTACTGTTATTTATACAAGGTGATTTTATAGACAAGGGATAAATTTCAGAATACAATAATTTGTTCTTTCTTATAACTAATAAAAATGTAAATAACAATATTCCCTAACAAATCATAAAGAAACATTGATGAGCAAATGAGAATTGATCCGTAAAAAGTTTGGACGCCGTAGCGCGTGTGACGCACGATTGAATGGCATGTAGATACAATTCCTTTTACGTAATTTTACAGGTAGTTGACTCGCTTCCCTTTCGCACTTTATCCTGGCTTAGGAGAGACAAAGTACCTACTTCATAATTAATTGTTATTTATTGTATCATGTGTGTAATTGCCCCTTAATATGTTGACTATAAATTACTTTGTATTAATGGAAATATCAAGACAGCACTATTCCTATATATTTGGAATTAGAATCGAATGCCGAATATCGACTTCTTAAATATATCCCTCGTCTATAATATCAGCCTGTATATTCAGGTTTTTGTCAAAACGAATTAATTTTTTGAGAACATTGCTAAGCAAAGTCGAAATAGCGTCCATAAATCTAAGCCTTAGTTGTCCAGAAAGCCTGGAGGGTGGATCTTTAGAACGAGCTGTTAACACGAGTTAACTCGTGACCGGTCAGCAATGTATTAATAATTAAAATCAAAAAGTTAGTTACATAATAGAACATCGTCGTTTTCTTCGCAAGTGTGATGAAAATCATCGTATGACACGCGTGTCCATTTTACGCACTTGTATCGTAATTAATTTCACACGTTGTTCGATAGAAGACCCACGTCCCGGTCGCCTTCGCCTCGAGGTCGGTATAGGAACCGGAGTCCGCCGCTCGCCGAGAGGCAGCCCTCGAGGTCCAGGTGAGTGGTAAAGGCACGCGTCGGGTTCTGTAAGTGGCGACCCAACCGTGGGTGCTAGGGATGTCGAAAATGAAAAAAAAATCTTTATATCGATATCTCGAAGGAAAAATATCGATTAAATCTCAATAAACACGGAAGTATTTTACCAGTATTACTTTTTATTAGACAAAATTAAAAAATATCAAGAACTAAAAGGCTATCTTCTAACTTAAAGACCTATTTAAGATATCAAACAAAAATAAATAAATGGCGGCAAACAATATTCATGCAACAAATTCAGATGTCAATGCATGCAACGTAATAAAACATAATACACAACAGTCATAGACAATATAGTTCTTTTTATTTGTTCGTTCCTATCTTCTACAGTTTCAGATTTCAGCGACTTCACTGCCATAAGAATTAAAAAAAAATATCGATTTCGATACATTTTTCGATACTGGATATTTTCTATCGATATATCGTTACAAAATATATCGCCCAAAAATATCGATATATTGAATTGAAAATATCGATATATCGATATTTATTGGACAAGCCTAGTGGGTGCCAGTCTGTATGCGTTTAAATGTAAATGCGACGGCTAGCTGTGTCAATTATTGACAGTCACCGTCGTCATGCCGGCCATGATGTATTACATTTCGTTACAATTATAAATGCGAAAGTTCGTGTGGATGTTTGGTACTCAATTGCGCCAGATCGGCTGAACAAATCTGGATGATATTGGCGACAAATATACATTATAGCTTATAATGACATATAGACGACTTTTTATACCGAAAATAAAATTTGACACGGAGATAAATTATAGTCTAGAACAGCGGTTCCTAACCTTTTTTCATTAGAGTACCCTGATTGTTTACTAAGTAGGTACCCCTAACACACACACAAATATACATATATATAAAAGTATACTAGGGCTTTTCAAAATTTTTTTTTTTATTTTTCCTCGGAACCACGCCCAAAAGTTTCGTTTTAATGCCAAAATAGGCCTCTGAAAATATGAGCCCTTAATATTAATATTTAGGTTGTCCGCATCGCACTTTTCGATTTCCCATACAAATAACACAGGACAAAAGTTTTTTTTTTCTTTTGACTTTTATAACTAACTAGCTGATCCGGCAAACGTTGTTTTGCTATATAAGGTTTTGTAATATCTTCTAAGATGTTCATTGAAATTAAGTGATGTCAAAGACAATTTTGTTCACAATTACATACTCTTAATCAACAACACATTTATTTGGATAAAGATTAATATTATTACGTTGATACAACTCTTAACAAATAATGCATTAATTTCGACCAAATTTGATTACCATAAAAACGGTTCTAGTGACTTAATCTTAACAGATAGACATATACTGTCGCGGACTTTTTTTTAGATCATTTCAAGAGGAATAATTCTTTCTTACATATATTTTTGGTATCTTGAACCGTTTTTGCAGCGCACGCAATGGAAGCCCTCAAGGATGAATAGTTTTGCCCGTTTTTTTCACATTTTCCATTATTTCTTCGCTCCTAATAATTGCATTGTGATGTTATATAGCCTAAAGCCTTCCTCGTTAAATGGTCTATTCAACTCAAAAAGAATTTTTCAATTCGAACCAATAGTTCCTGAGATTAGCGCGTTCAAACAAACAAACAAACAAACAAACTCTTTTCAGCTTTATAATATTAGTATAGATGAACGATATATCGTATTGCAATACCCATTCATTATTTTTGTAGAGAATTTAAATAAGAAATAATTTAGTAATTTCAGATATACAAAAATATATTTACTTTAAAAAAATACATCTGAAGAAATATAAACATGCAGACATATTTAATGTAATATGATATTAAATAATGTTATATACGAGAAAAAAATTATAAAAAAAATTGTTAATCCTAGAAAGCATATTTTATTTCAAACCTATTTTAATGTGATCCTTGACCTTGTTTTCGTGCACATAATTTTTTTAATGTCAGGATCAACAGATGTAAGATACAATCTTAAATCTAGACTAGCTTTCAACTTATTACGATATTTATTTTTAATAAATATATAGGAAGAAAAAGCTCGTTCTACAAGCTCTGTACTTATAAAGGATAAACAAAAATTTAAGAGCTTTATCAGAAAGAACTTCAAATTCTGTGCTAATATCTATCCAAAAATGAAGTAGTATTACCGGTGGTCGTGGGTGTGGTTGTAGAGAGACACGGATTTTGGCGTTTTACTGTTTATTTGCACTTTACGGCACACCTAACTGCGATGCACACGCACGTACTCTAGCCTTGCGTTTCGGTAGTCGACTGAATTAGCAAGCACCCCGTGCGCGCGCTCATCCTCTTACCCCGCGCGTCCCGTAACACCCTAACGACCCTTAGGGCGTTTTAACACAAGCACGTAACGGGCGCCGTCTACATGCTATAGTAGATTTTTTGCTTTGAAATTTATTTATTTATTTGTAATATAAGAAAATAACCATTTGAAATGTGTTTTTTCTTTTGTCTTTTGAGTTTTTAGGCTAGATTTGAATTGCATTTTCCGCCATAAATAATACCTTTTTTTTATGAGTATCCCTGTAGCCGCTGTGTGCGCTTGATGCAGCCAAAATAAACAAGAGGTGCACGATTGTGTAACACGTATATTGGAAGTAAGGCAGAATACAAGCACGACTTATTTGTAGGGGCGGTACGCACGCGACGCGACCTACCCTATCGGTGACCTTATCCGAACTGATTTTTAAAAAACATTGATGCCACAGCGGGTCGCGGTCCGCGGCGCGTACGCTTCGCCTCCGAACACTATATAATATTTGAACACATACATACATTTTTATACTAGGGTTAAAATGTCTAACAATAACAGAGCGCGTCGCCAACAACAGCAAATGTTAGCGTACCCCAGGTTGGGAACCGCTGGCCTATAATAGCACATAGACTATGTTTTATTCCTGAAAAAAAAATTGCCACAGATATAAATTGTAGTCGGGGACAACTCACACAGTTCTTGGTGTGTTTATGTAAAACAAAACGCTTTTTCTCTTCTTTCTATATAGGTCCAGATCGCCGGTGCCAGCGCGCGAGAGGGACCACGAGAGAGAAAGAGAGAGACTGAGAATCCCGCGTGAGGTGGAGCGGGACAGAATGTCGCGTGACAGGGAGCATAGGGATAGAGTCACCCGCTCTAGAGATAGAGAACGGTGAGTTCTCAACCAATTTTTTTTTACACTGGCTCGACATAGTGACTACAGAGTACCTGATGGTAAGTACAGTGTAGTCCAATAACGAAGGCGACTATTAAAGGATGAAAATCCATTGACAGTCTACATCGTCATGCCGGCCCACACATACCACGACTGAAGGTCTCTAGGTATATGAGCTACTGGATATACACAAGCTGATCCCGAAACGCGACAAGCCGAAACTGGTCACTATGACGGGCTTTACACCCATGCACTGTGGTCGCGATCCAGACGGGCACCGTCGCCCTGCCACCTCGCTGCTGCTCGTTTAGCACCACCCAGGAGTCACGTGTAGGGAAACTAGGGTAAAGCCTACGGACGCGAGCAGCTTCGACTGCCAATTTCAAAAAGGCGGAGAGGATTTTTTAGCTATAGGGTATATTATAAACTTGGCCCCGTTTAATATGCTGCAGTTCCGATTAAGATCTTTAGAGATATACAATATGTTTAGAAAACCCTGTCCGACCCGAATGGGACTTATAGATATCCATAGATGGGCAAAATGTAATCAGATTAATGAAAATTATTAACGATTACATTTCACGTTTTTTACCATTAACATGACTGCATTTTGCTCATTTATGTTTTAAACACTACAAAATCCCAGGTTGTATACACATTTATGATTTCATAATGGTTTAAATGGATTTAATCATAATTACAGAGCAAGAAAATTAATATTACGACTACATTTTGTAATCGTTCATCATTAATCAGATTACATTGTGCCCATCTCTGTAGATATCACATTATTGAAGTATATCAGAAAATTATATTGTAACCATTTTCATTAATCTGATTACATTTTGCCCATCTTTGCTTCCTATATACTTTTTCGTCTCAGGTCTCGCGACAGATCCCGTGACAGGTCCCGAGAGAGATCCCGCGGGTCGCTCTCCCCCGTAGGCGAGCCGCGTGCTGACCACAAGGACTCCTACAAGCGGAGATGCAGAGACTTTGATGGTGAGACATTTTTGTGTACTGTTGTGATTGTATGATTGGTTTGTAAAATAGGTTAGTTATATTTGGCACTATTCTTGGAATTGGCCGTGGAGAGGCGTGTAAATAGCCCTCCATATGAGCGGGGAACGTATCTTGGTTGGCGGTTAAGAGAAACAAAAATAGGTCAAAAACGAGTATTAAGGAAACTTATCACTCCATAAATCGCAGCAGATATACCAGAATGTCTGAATCACTAACCTGTAGGTCTGCAGCTCGTCCAGTATATGCTACAGCACGGTAAGGTTCCAGGGGTCCGGTAGAGGCCACGGGCACAGTAAGTTTCCTCTCGCACAATTACACCTTATTCCTCTTCTTAATAGCAACGTCGTGTGGCGGTTTTATTATATTAATACGGCGGGTTATTTATATTTTAAAATAACAGCGTAGATAGCACGACGTCGCGGCGGTTGCATACAATTTTAGTAGTAAAGTAATGAAATGAATGACGTTTTTGTGACGTCAAACAGAGCGGCGGTAGTATGAGCGACATCTATCGGTTTCACTACAGAATTAGGGATGCAGATTATCCTTATATCATTCGCAAGTAACTTATGGAGTGATAGAAGAATTTTGGAATGAAGCGGAAGTATCTTAACCGCTTCACCAGGCCGTTTAATAAAAAGTAAGTTTATTTTTGAAAAGGTTAGAATATCTAATTTTAAAACTTGAAGTTTAATTTGAGGTTTTCAATTTTATTTGAGACAGATTGAATGGAAAAGTAGAAGAGGAAGGTTCATATTGTAAAATTTACATTAATAAGATAAGTAATATACATGTAAACTTTACTTGAAATATATATGGGAGTACAGATTTAAAAAGTGTTATTATTCTAAAGCGAGTGAGCGATCTAACCCATAGTAAAAATAGAAAATATAGCACGCCAGTAAGAGCGTACTACAGTACCCTCTCGATGGAAAGTCTAGTTCTGTCCAAGAACGATAGCGGCTGTCGAAGGACGAATTTTTCATACTCCGTAGTCATGTCCGGTCCATTTATATCACGACTGAAGATCTATAGGTGTTAGAGCAGGAGAGCGCCGCCGGGTTTTGGATCTCCGCGTATTTAATTAAAGGACAAGCAGTTCGTTCAGACACAGTGACAATGAAATATTCAAAAGGCACTCACCTAGAAACTGGATGATGAGGACAGGCTACTGCAGCTCCGCACCGTTCACCGTATATAATTAACTAGCTGATCCGGCAAACGTTGTTTTGCTATATAAGGTTTTGTAATATCTTCTAAGATGTTCATTGAAATTAAGTGATGCCAAAGACAATTTTGTTCACAATTAAATACTCTTAATCAACAACACATTTATTTGGATAAAGATTAATATTATTACGTTGATACAAATCTTAACAAATAATGGATTAATTTCGACCAAATTTGTTTACCATAAAAACGGCTCTAGTGAGTAAATCTTAAAAGATAGACATATATTGTCCAGGACATTTTTTTAGATCGTTTCAAGAGGAATAATTCTTTCATACATATATTTTTCAAGGATGAATAATTTTGCCCGTTTCTTTCACATTTTCCATTATTTCTTCGCTCCTAATAATTACATCGTGATGTTATATAGCCTAAAGCCTTTCTCGATAAATGGTCTATTCAACTCAAAAAGAATTTTTCAATTCGAACCAGTAGTTCCTGAGATTAGCGCGTTCAAACAAACAAACAAACAAACTCTTCAGCTTTATAATATTAGTATAGATTAGATGTTCCGCTCTATTGTCCAAAGCAACTGACTATTCCGTAGTGTGACCGAGTTCGCCGCCGATGGTAAGCGTAGTTGATACCGCCGTGCGTGCACAAGTATCGCTGTTAAGGACCGAGCGTGGAATGGGATGTGAGGAGACGGGAAGGATTTCAAGTACCTTGTTTATACTCATTCCTTGCGCCTCAATACTAGATATATGTAAAGGTGCAAAGGGAATCACTTTGACGGTCTTTACACTTGTGTACTGTAGTGATTGTACGAATGGTTAAAGTAGGTTAGTTATATTTGGCACTTAGGTCGCAATTGGCCGATAAATAAAAAAAATAAGTTTTAGTTTAGAAAGGAGAATATCGAATTTTAAAATATGAAGTTTGATTTGATTTTTTTTCAATTATTATGATTTAGAGGGAGATTGAATCGAAAATTCAAAAGGAAGGGTCGGATCGTAAAAAATGTATTATTAAAAGATTAGAAAAATATATGTAAATATTATTGAAATACATGGGAATATAGATATAAAAAAAAGTGTTATTATTTTCAAGCAAGTGAGCGATCAAACACATTGAACAGACGCTGTATAGATGTCACCACTGTAGACTCGGGATGTGATTGAATAAAACAAATAGTTGCTATATCGCTACTCTTCATTTATTCAATATTGTGGCAGAGTATAGAATCATGTGTTACTTATTTATTTATTTACTTTTACAGGGTTGCCAGTGGCCCGGTACAATGACTAATTCACACAATACATACATAAAGTTACAATAAAAAATGTACAGTTCCTATTAAGGCATCCACAACATACGTCAGAGTGGCCTGTTATTATACTGTATCATATTACATTATACTAAATCATACTATACTATATTATATTATATCACACTATATCATATTACATTATATTATATCACATCATACTATACTATATCATGTCATATGAAATGGTACCAAACGATAGCGTGATTCAATACTATGCCAGCGCCATCTCTCGAATAAACAAAAAACTATAACTCTATAGATTCAACACACATAAAGAAATATAACACGCCTGCAAGAGCGTACTATAGTAAGTTACAGTGGGACGCTTGACCTAATTACAGCTGGTGGAACGTGAAGATGCGTCCGACGATGTACTGCGTCGGTCTCACAATGCCTAATTAATCTTCTTTAAAAGACTCCCAGGTCATTAGATCGCAGAAATATGGCCGCTGGAAGCGTATTCCACTCCTTAGCCGTTCGCATGATGATTGTAGAAGCGAATCTCTTCGAAGATGCCGTTGCACTTAATAGGAATGGTTTCTCTGAATAGGAAATTTCGAAGATAGATATATATGTGGGATCGAGCGAAGAGATATTGAGGCTCAAAACAATTTTACTTTAATTATAATACGGAAACCAAAGTAACACATCATTCTCCTTATAATACATTTTTTTCTACCACCACCTTCAAACTAACTTATCACTCAACGTCATTCGTCTTTTGCACAGTTTCATAGTAATACCAGCTTCGAACTATAAATTTCTAAAAAATATACAAATACTTGGGAGATTTCATAACACATTCCACATATACATACAGTCAAAACCGTTTATGGCGACATGGTTTAGAACAACATATCGGTTATATTGATCGAGAACAAAGTTCCCGACAAAAAATAGAACTTGACATCTCGAAAACATCACCGGCTACTACGCTGTCGGTTGTTACGGATAAATATTAGTAAAGTAATAAAGTCTCTTCGATGTCGCTATAAAAGATTTTGACTGTGTATTTATGTAAAATAAAAGTATTTGTAACGTAATACACTATTTTTTTTATTTTTATAATTTATAGACGAACGCTTGACCTCAATCACACCTGGTGGAAAGTGAAGATGAGTTCGATAATGTAACGCGATCGCCTAGCAAATGCCTATTCACTCTTCTCTTAAAGACTCCCAGGTCATAAGATCGTGGAAATATGGCCGCTGGTAGCATATTCCACTCCTTAGCCGTTCGCATGATAAATGTAGAAGCGAATCTTTTCGTGCGAATATAAGGAACATCCACCACATACGGAAGGTATCCGACACGATGTCTAGTGGTTTTGTGGTGGAATGGGGCTGGCGGAATCAAAGAATGAAGTTCCTGAGAACACTCCACCGTGCAACCGGTAAAAGACCGCGAGGCAGGCAACTCTACGTCGATGATCAATGCACATATTCTGTATATGACAATAATGCAATGACAATTTGCATGACTATCTTTTTGAATGATTATCACATCGAATTGAATGTTTTATACAAAAAGGTTTAAATTAAAAAGGTTTAAGTTTTAGGGCGGCTTGCACTAACAAATTAAATCTAGTTTAGAGTTATATAAAATGCTATTTAGCGCTGATCTGTACTTATTGTCTTGCACTAAATCAAAATCTAGTTAAAACAACTCTTAAACTGTAATCATCATTAAGATGGAATCAAACCAATTCAATGAATAAGCGTTTTTATGCAAGCTTAAACTAGATTAATTCGTTGGTGCAAGCCGCCCTTAAGGTTTAATATTGTAATCTATACTAATATTATAAAGCTGAAGAGTTTGTTTGTTTGTTTGAACGCGCTAATCTCAGGAACTACTGGTTCGAATTGAAAAATTATTTTTGAGTTGAATAGACAATTTATCGAGGAAGGCTTTAGGCTATATAACATCACGATGCAACTATTAGGAGCGAAGAAATAATGGAAAATGGGGAAAAAAACGGGGAAAATTATTCATCCTTGAGGGCTTCCATTGCGTGCGCTGCAAAAACGGTTCAAGATACCAAAAATATATGTAAGAAAGAATTATTCCCCTTGAAATGATCTAAACAAATGACCGCGACAGTATATGTCTATCTTTTAAGATTAAGTCACTAGAACCGTTTTTTTGGTAAACAAATTTGGTCGAAATTAATGAATTATTTGTTAAGAGTTGTATCAACGTAATAATATTAATCTTTATCCAAATAAATGTGTTGTTGATTAAGAGTATTTAATTGTGAACAAAATTGTCTTTGACATCACGTAATTTCAATGAACATCTTAGAAGATATTACAAAACCTTATATAGCAAAACAACGTTTGCCGGATCAGCTAGTATAAGAATATATATCAATTTATATATAAACTTGTCCAGGTCAGCTACATTTAGAATAAAAAATGTCCTTTTCAGAAATGGGTTATTGCTTGCGAGGTGACCTGTGCCAGTGGGACCACGGGAACGATCCTCTCGTTCTAGAAGATTCTGCCTTAACTCGAGTGTTAACCATACCTCCTCCTGTACCGGGTGAGTACGCCTTTCGTTGACTATTGAAGGCTCCAGCTGTATCTCTGATTCTATTTAGCTAACCATGACCAATCGTCTTGATGACCACGCGATTTTTTTTTCGATCTGTCGATACTTTGATGACCGGGAAAGGTCTTATCAATATAATCGAGCGGTGATGACCACAAGAATGACCTTTTCATTTTAGTAGATTCATCTTAAACATGTACTGACCATACTTTTGTTTTGGTTTCTCGGGTTAAAATCCTGCATAGGCTTCTTTGAGGGCAGCGACCCTGGTTTGTCAGGTTCTTACTGACTAAAAACTACCAGGGAGTCATTCTAATCACTCCATTCGGGCCTCGGAATCCAGATTCTTGCAGACGCCTGGGGAATGAAGAGCTTGTTTAGGCTTCATCTCTGAGAGAGTGTAAAAACCTCCAAATCTTTCTCATCTGAGCAGCAGACGCCCTCAAGTTTGAATGCTCGAGATTATATCGAGGGGTGAAAGGCTATTTGGTTTAAGCGAGATTTTTTGGTGATATGGTAATTCTATAATATAAAAATGAATCGCTAAATGTCTTGATAAGCGCGAAATTCGAGAACGGCTGAACCGATTTGGCTGATTTTTTTTTGTTGTGTTTGATGAAGCCTGGGGAAGGTTATTACGAAGAGAAGATTAAAAAAAATGTCTGAAAAAGTCTAAAAACAACACTTTTCTATATTCTCATACAAAAAATTCGTAATAATATTTAAAAGTCAATTTGAACTTTAACACCATACCATAAAGTTTAAATGTCAGTGGACGGATTCCGGGAAGGCAAAACAATTGAGTGACGTATAAATATTAATGTCAATATTTGTCAATTTTTATACATATAGCATTAAGGCCAGGTTCCTTCAAACAATTTTCAAAAAACAGCCGACAGGCCAATAGGTTTTGGCAGAATAAAATCTGACGGGGAAGCTATTAACAGTAAAAAAATCAATGTGACTTTCATTTAGAGAAATAAGGCAGAACAAGGTCTGCCGGGGTAGCTACTTATATATATATATACATATATGTGTGTGGGATCGAGGAAAGAGATATTTAGGATCAAAACTATTTTATTTTAATTTTACATACGGAAGCCAAAGTAACACTTCATTCTCTCTATAATACATTTTTTCTACAACCACCTTCAAATTAATTTATGACTAAACGAACTTCTAACTTTAAATTTCTAAAAAATATAAAAATAATTGGAAGATTTAATAACATATTCCACATATATATTTGGAATCGGTAAAAAACGCTGATTCCGAAAATATATATTACTATATCACCACAAAAATGTCGCTTAAACCAAATAGCCTTTCACCCCTCGATATCTTTCACTGACCAGTTTGGACTCCTTCAGTCCCATTTCTTGTATTTTTTTAATAATAATAACATTATACTGTCACTCTATATTCCTTACGGGGTGAGCAGAGATACATTAATGGTTATATCCACTTTGCGCTCATATGACGTGCCCAACGTGACCAGTGATCGCCGTTCTCACAGCGCTAGTACACGTGACATTTCTGTTAGATGCCGTGCGGACTTCCTTCAATGTGGATAATCCCAGAGGGACGTGCCGGGATTCAAACCGTTTTATTTTTCTATTGGTCATATTTTTTTCTTTTTTATGCAATGAAATGTTAGCACACGTAAAACGTGAACTTTTCTTTTAAATCGTTGTAGCTGTGGTAGCTTGGTGGATAAGAAACCGGTCTCCATGCGCGCCAACGCGAATATGGGTTTGAATCCCGGCACGTATCTATGGGGTTTTTCAGATTACGTCTGGATTTAGGCATCGCATGCTCCCCGCACGGCGTGTAATAGAAATGGTATGTGTATTAGTGCTGTGAGAACGGCGATCAGCTCCGCCACTGGTCAGGTTGGATACGGGCACTAAAGTATCTCTGCTCACCCCGTAACGGATACAGCGTGGTGCTTAAGAAATCGCTTCGATTCCAGAGTACAACCCGCTGACGCCGGACATCTGGTGCGGGGGAGCGGGCGCGGGGCCCGGCGCGGGCGCCTTCCCCCCCTACCCGGGGCACCAGCACCCGCACCCGCACCACGCGCACCCGCCGCGGGAGCTCATACCCATACCGAGGTGAGGAGCTGCGTGCTGGGCCTGCCTGGGCCTGCTTGCGTATACAGGCTGATTTTATAGACGAGGGATATATTCAAGGAGGATATTTAGCATTCGATTGTAATTCCAAATGTATAGGAATAGTGATACCTTAATATTTCCATTAAAACAAAGTAATTTATAGTCAACATATTAAGGGGCAATGACACACATGATAGAATAAATAACAATTAATTATTGAGTAGGTATTTTGTCTCTCCTAAGCCAGGATAAAGTACGAAAGGGAAGCGAGTCAATTACCTGTGTTATAAATTGAACTTGATTGTTTTTACTTAATATGTTTTCTCTTGTGTTGGGTGTTAACGACTTGTATTAAAGGAAGGTAAAGGTACTTACTGGGATGGTACTTGATGGTGATGAGGTTGTTTTTATCCAGTTTGATCGGCCGGTGTGCTTTCGCAGTTACGGTTTTTATTTTTAATGCGCCGGCGCTAGGGATGCGCGCGGCTCATGTCTCGTTGCGTCGATTGTTAGGGAGGGGAACGAGAAAGATGGGATATCAAGTCGTAACAACCTGTTTACCTAAAATGACGTAAAAGGAATTTCACCTACATGCCATTCAATCGCGCGCCACACGCGCTGCGGTGTCCAAACTGTTTACGGATCAATTCTCATTTGCTCATCAATGTCTCTTTATGATTTGTTAGGGAATATTGTTATTTATATTTTTATTACTTGTAAGAAGGTACAAATTATTGTATTCTGAAATATCTTCCTCGTCTATAAAATCACCCTACACTAGCGGTCGCCCAGTGGTCGAAATTCGACCACAATTAATGTAAATTAACTAATATAAATTATAATAAACGTATTTCGTTATAATATAAAACCCTAATATCTATTAGGTCCTTACATATGAAATTGGCGTTTTGTATGGAAGGAACAAAAAGTCGAATATTTTTTAATATAATATATTTAATTAATCAAAGTATGAACCATTATTTTCTATGCACTTTTGCCATCTCATAGGTAGTTCATTGATCCCTTTACTAAAAAAACCAGTCGGACGGGAATCAATAAAATCTTTGAAGGCGATTTGGACTGCCCCATCGGAGTTGAATTTTTTCCCTTGCAAGAAGTTATCCAAATTTCGAAAAAAATGGTAATCTGTTGGAGCAAGGTCCGGGGAGTACGGAGGATGTCTTAGGCTTTCCAATTGAAGCTCTTCTAATTTAGTAGCCGTCTGTTGCGCAGTGTGTGGTCTAGCGTTGTCGTGAAGCAGCAGTGGCGTGGAGCGATTGACCAGCCTAGGTTGTTTAGCCGCTAGCTTTTCCATCATGGTTTGCAATTGCTGACAATAGACATCAGCCGTAATAGTCTGGCCAGATTTGAGAAAACTGTAATGAACAATACCGGCACTAGTCCACCAAACGCTTACAAGTAACTTTTTTGGGGTTAATTTTCGCTTGGGGCAGGATTTGGCTGGCTGGCCAGGATCCAACCATTGCGCTGAGCGCTTCCGATTATCGTAAAGAACCCATTTTTCATCACAGGTAATGATTCGGTTTAAAATACCTTCATTATTGTGCCGGTTTAGTAATGTAACGCAGCAGTCGACGCGCGTTTGCCGGTTTGCTTCAGTCAATTCGTGAGGTACCCACCTTTCAAGCTTTTTTAATCTTCCCAATTTGCTTCAAGTGAATTAAAACAGTTTTATCACTAACATCGCAGCCTGCAGCTAACTCGGACGTGGTTTGCGATGGATCCGCTTCCACAATAGCCTTCAACTCTTCATTATCAACTTGAGTCTCAGGCCGTCCACGGGGCTTGTTCTGCAGGTCGAAATTTCCAGAACGAAAACGTTGGAACCAAAAACGAACTGTGTTTTCTTTTGCAACACGACCGCCATACACATCATTAACCCTTCGAGTTGTTTCCGCAGCACTAGTGCCACGGCGGAACTCGTGCTCGTAAATAATGCGATATTTTAAGTTTTCCATTTTGTAAAATGAGTGACGCAAACAGAAAAAAAACAGAAGAAAAAAACAAATGAATGACGATCATCGAAGCACAAATACATGAGTCTATAGCTGTACAAATTTGAATTTGAAATTCCTTACCAAAGAGGAGAAATTTGCGATTAAAGTGGCCAGTACGAAAAACGCCAATTTCATATGTAAGGACCTAATATTATAGGTTATGTTTGACATTCAGTAAGACTGTAGACAAATAATATTAAAGACGAACAATATTAATCTATTCACAATTTGACCACATACTTTAACCATAAACAAAAGAGTACACATGCGTGTGTGCGTTGAATGAATGATAGTATGTGTAATGGTTTTGAATGCTTAATTTTTTTTAATATTATCATTCTGCACTTCTTCTCTATATAAACTATAAGTGTGCCAAATGTCATACTCCTCCGTCCGCGCAATTTTTGCAAAAAGAGGTGCAAAGTGTTTGCTTCACGTATTAATACATAGATAATGGAGTAAGTATATTAGAAAGTTGTTAATAGACAATTAACGCGCACACTCTCACTGTCGCGGCCGCATTGAGTATTGATCGAAACCTCTTTCAAATTAACTAATAAATCGCCGCGCAGAGAAGTATTTCTTGTAATTGGTGCATGACCCCATTTTACCTCACTACTCCATCATGCCCCTAGTTCCTCTAAATACGACAAAATCTGCATCTATTTGTGGAGAGTAGTGACATTCATAATGTTAATACTAGAAATAAACACAAATTAGTGTTACATAATTACTTGCTTAAAGAATTCATGGTTCTTACATAGGGCTCGGTATTCGCTTATACAATATCGAAAGACAACTAAAAATTATCACCATTGAGTTTAAAAAAAAACTATTAAAACTATGACATTGCTAAAAAAAGGGAAATTATTCCATCAATGACTGTTTGAATAATAAAAGTGCGTGGTCTTAATATATGCAATCTTTCTCGCGGGGCATTCAATCCTTTGGCATTCAATCCTTTGTATATTATACCTGTTATTGTACCTCATTATGTTAAAAGGAGCAACTACCAGAGTTTCTTGCCGGCTCTTCTCGGTAGATTTGCTTTACTTTTTTTTGACGATTCAAAAATGCTTGGAAGTAGTTTTATTTGAATAAAGTTATATTTCATTTCACTGTTTATCTATCATTTGAACATTTGATGGCAACATTAAACCCTGTTAACTGAGTTTCCATTGTGTATAATATGATAGTGTATAACGATTGCGTGTGAGTCCGCATACAACGATTGCGCGTTTGATCGCAGGGTCCGGCACGAGCCGCCGCCGCCGCCGCCCGGCGTGGGCGCGCCGCCGATGCTGCGACACCCGCCGCCGATTAAAAAGTCCTTCGACTATAACAGAATTGGTAATTATACCTTTCTATTAATAAAAAAAAAAAAAATTAGCGACTTGCCATAACTGAAAAGAAAAAAGTTTCTTTGAGTTTATATATGACTAGCTGATCCGGCAAACGTTGTTTTGCTATATAAGGTTTTGTAATATCTTCTAAGATGTTCATTGAAATTAAGTGATGTCAAAGACAATTTTGTTCACAATTAAATACTCTTAATCAACAACACATTTATTTGGATAAAGATTAATATTATTACGTTGATACAACTCTAAACAAATAATGCATTAATTTCGACCAAATTTGATTACCATAAAAACGGTTCTAGTGACTTAATCTTAAAAGATAGACATATACTGTCGCGGACAATTTTTTAGATCATTTCAAGAGGAATAATTCTTTCTTACATATATTTTTGGTATCTTGAACCGTTTTCGCAGCGCACGCAATGGAAGTCCTCAAGGATGAATAATTTTCCCCTTTTTTTCACATTTTCCATTATTTCTTCACTCCTAATAGTTGCATCGTGATGTTGTATAGCCTAAAGCCTTTCTCGATAAATGGTCTATTCAACACAAAAACAATTTTTCAATTCGAACCAGTAGTTCCTGAGATTAGCGCCTTCAAACAAACAAACAAACAAACAAACTCTTCAGCTTTATAATATTAGTATAGATATACAAGCTTAAGTGCGTTGCTCTGTAGAATTCTATTACTTTACCCTATTAAGGTTTTTTATTCCATTTGTATATAAAATTTTTACGTGGCTGTGAAAGTATTTTGACCCGAGTGTTTTCCTGGGTTTGAATCTTGGCAGTTATTTCTGGATTTTTCCAGATAAAGTAGATATCTAGGTACCACATGCTGAAGGGTGAAAAAAAACATCATCAGGGAAACCCACATGGCGTCTAATAGAAATGTCATGTGTACCAGTGCTGTGAGAGCGGCGATCAGCAACGCTGGTCACATTGGGCACGACATATAAACACATAGTGGATACAGCCGCTAATGTATCTCTACTCACCCTGTAAAGAATATAGCGTGAGGATATATTTTAGGACCAGCCCGACCCCCGCTGCCGGCGAACGCAGCCAACTGCTCGCTGGAGGTGAAGAAGGTACCCCGAGGGATGAATGACATCACACATTTGAACAATCACTTCAGCAAGTTCGGCAAAATCGTCAATATACAGGTAAATATTTGCCGTAATTAAAACCCAGTAGCGTTCATTCCATAGATGCATGAAAGCATTGCATGCCCTGACTATAAATAAGTCTGGGATAAATTGCTAAATGTTAAACAAAAAGGATCATTAAATATATATATATATATATACACCGTTACTCGTAACTAACGCAAAACCTCTTAAAGGTAACTTAGGTACATCAAGACTAACAACTTTTGTTTTACGACTTTTTCTAATTCAATCTTTTTTTTCCCCATACAAAAAAATAAATAAATTAAATTTGCAGTTCTGATCTTCTTAATACTGTGAAAGGCGGCGCGATGCAACTGGCGCAGACGATTTCGTAGCATCAGCTGACTGAACTTTAAACATAGAGCTAACGATTGATAGAAATCCCCACTAAAACTAAAAAAATATATATCTTAGGATGTGTTAAGTTTTGGCAAAAGTCATAGAACAAAAGTTGTTAGTCTTGATGTACTAAAGTCACCCTTAAGAGGTTTTGCGTTAGTTACCGGTAACGTTGTATATATATTTCTATTCTATATTCACGCCATCTATCTTTCCTATGAATGCAATACAATATTTACTATCATAATATAACATTCGAATTAATTACCCGAATTTTGCATACCCTATCCAAATATCCTATACACGTCACTGTTAAAACCCGCATTTTTTTTTACATTTCAACTGATAGAAAGTAGTGTATTGACCGGCAACGGCTTCGACCGCCATTGGGCGACAATCAGTTGACAGTTGCCACGGCTATATGGCCTACAGCTCAGTTGTGTCGGTTCCCCGTCCCATTAGGTTAAGAGGAGTTTGGATGAGAGGGTGCGTTTGTGCAAGCGCTAACATTCACGCATAAAATATGTCCTGCGCATTTGTTTTCGAATATTTTCATCAGCAAGCTTACCTTTTTGTTATAAATATAGGCGAACGCTTCACCTCAATCAAACCTGGTGGAAGGTGAAGAAGATTCTGATGATGCCGGGCAGTAGACTTGACGGAGTCTGCTGTCCGGATGAGAGGGTGGCGGTGTGCAGTGTCCGGCGCGCCGCCTGTGAGATAGGTATTGGAGGAGTGGGCTCTTTACCCCTACCCCTTCCAGATAGATAGCTTCAAAAAGGCATTTCGCTCTCCGGGCGTCTGGATGAATTTGGTTTCTCAGGCCCGGGTGGAGCGATTAAAGAGACACCCCGGGGGTTTTTAGTCAGCAGGAGTTTGACACTCCGGGGTCGCTGCCCTCACAGCGTCCCTGATGGTCCTATGCAGGATTTTCCCCTGGGATACAAAAAAAAAGACTGATGATGAACCGCGTCCGCCTAGCAAATGCCTATCCACTCTTCTTTTAAAGACTCCCAAGTCAAAAGATCGCGGAAATATGGCCGCTGGAAGCATGTTCCACTCCTTAGCTGTTCGCTTGATGAATGTAGAAGCGAATCTCTTCGTGCGGATATAAGGAACACCCATCACATACGGATGGTATCCGACACGATGTCTAGTGGTTTTATGATGGAATGGGGCTGGTGGAATCAAAGAATGTAGCTCCCGAGTACACGATCGATGCTCGATGCTCTGCATTTCGAACCTTCGAAGACCTGGAGACCTCGCTAAGGTCGAAATCGGCCAGGACCTCACAATTGTTATTACCACCAGGTCTGCTACGAGGGTGATCCCGAAGCAGCTCTGATAACGTTTTCGAACCCCGCCGAGGCGAACGTCGCGTACAAGAGCACGGAGGCGGTCCTCAATAACAGATTCATCAAGGTCTTCTGGCACAATCCTGAGGTGAGTGCCGCAAGTCTGATATCCTGTGATGGAGCATCCACACACTTGCCATTTGCTGTTAGCTCCAAGCTGTTGCAAACACACGGGCGAATTCATGCGTCAGTATATTGAAAGGAAGAGAAAAAAAAATTACCGACCGATCAAACAGTGAGGTACACACACACAAATTTCACACCACGGCACCGGCGTCGCTGGCGCTGCCGAAGAAGGATAGTTCAGTCAACTGCTGCTAACTGGTGCGTTTTCGCACCGAGGCGCAGTTCTACTCCAACGCAGCCTTGAGTTTCTTCTCAAGGCAGTCGCTTCCGAAACGCTAGTAGATCACCCGTAGGGGTAGTACTTTATTTGGCTGGCGGTCCAAGTCGAGGTTCGTACCCACAGGGGTGCCCTTGCGTTGCCACCCAACCCATAAACTCGCTGGCTGAGCACCTTCTGCGCTCGCCCCCTAAGCCCGGTTGAACTGAAAATGCCTGTCCCGGCAATCAGTAGTTAGTTCGCTTAAAAAAAAAAAACCAAAAAAAAACATTTATTTGGATAATCCAGATAGTAGAAGATAGAATCTTATGTACCTTTTTGTTCCTGTGGGAAATCTTTTATTTTGTTACCCTGGGTAAAACTTGATTGCGATCCCAATGGATCAGATTTCTACTGACTAAAAACCTCCGGAGTGACCCTCTAATTGCTTCACCGGGGCCAGGGAAACCAAATTCATCCAGATGCCCGGGGAGCAAAAGTCTTGTTGAGGCTACTACTCTGGTAGGGGTGGGAATAAAGAGCCCACCCCTCCAAAACCTCTCAGGTGGCGCGTTGGACACTGCGCACAGCTTCCCTCTCGTCTGGACAGCAGATTGCAGATTCAATCAAGTTTATTGCCCGGGTGGATATACTCATGAAACGTCCCTAAATATTAAAATGTCGCTATTTCTACATATTTGGAGATTTACAATTAAATGCTGTATATCGGCACTGAGTACCTCCCTCAGTCTATTAAATCACTCTGTATTTTTTTGGACGAATAAAATATTTTGTTGTGATCAGAGACGGGAAAAATGTAATCTAATTAATGATGAACGATTACAAAATGTAGTCGTAATTTTTATTTTCTTGCTCTGTGATCATGATTAAATCCATTTAAAACATTAAGAAATCATAAATGTGTATACAATTTGGGATTTTGTAGTGTTTAAAAAATAAATGAGCAAAATGCAGACATATTAATGGTAAAAAACGTAAAATGTAATCGTTAATAATTTTTATTAATCTGTGTGGGTCATTCGGGACCTTTTGACGTGAACAGTCGATTAATTATATTTTTTAATTGTGCAGCAAAATAAACAAGAGAATACAGCGCCCGGCGGCAATGCTGCCAGCAAGCCGGCGGAGCGAAGCAGCTCCCAGCATCCGATGTCGCATAACAAGGTGCTGATCAACCGGGACAACATCAAGGCAACGCAGGACACTAAACAGCAAGCGGAAAAAGTACGTACACCATTAAAGACGTGACGAAGATACGCGCGAGCCGTGAAGCCGAGTTTGTATAGGTCGAAATGCACACGTGTGTTATACGATGTTTTTCATCACGCTTTCATGGTTTAAAAGTCTCATATTATGTTATTAATTAAAGAAAAAACCTTTTTATACCGGGCTCGACATAGTGCCTACAGAGTACCTGATGGTAAGTACAGTGTAGTCCAAAAACGAAAGCGACTATCAAAGGATGAAAATCCATTGATAGTCTACATCGTCATGTCGGCCCACATATACCGCGACTGAAGGTCTCTAGGTATGTGAGCTACTGGATATACACAAGCTGATCCCGAAACGCGACAAGCCAAAACTGGTCACTATGACGGGCTTTACACTTTGTATTGTTGTCACGACTTTGTAAGGGCAATCGCCCTACCTTCCCAACGATAGTCGCTATTCTTCTTGCAGTACACTGTACTTACCATTAGATGCACCCGTAGTCACTATGTCGACTCAATGTAAAAAAAAAAGTTATCCATAGCCCACTTACAGTAAGATGGGCCGTCAGCAAGAAGTAGGCAGAGCATTGTGACATGCTCTGCCTAAATACAAGCAGCAGTGCCGGGGAAGATATCATCCCCCGAGCTCGTGCCCAGCGGGCGCGGCGCGACGGGGCTGTGGCGAATTGTTTACAGGACCCGCAGTCCCCGCCAACGCGCAGTCACCTTGGGGTTTTCAGTCGGTACAAGTCCGACACACCTCGGTCGCGCAACCCCCCCTTGCAGCTGAGACGGTCCTATGAGGATTTTGCACAAGTGAAAAAAAAAGATGGGCCGTCAGCATGTTAGCCGACAACAGTTATAAAATCTTTTTTGTAAGGGCTCTTATAACGGCAATCAGCTGTGGTGCTGGTCACGTTGGGCACGATATTGCATTGAGATATATTAATATTACATTCCTGCATGAAATCGTTCAAGTGAAGTGCTGTCACTTGGGTCGCTCGCACTTCCATAATCTATTATATAAAAATAAGTCCGGTTTTCCTTCCTGACGCTATAACTCCAGAACGCACGAACCGATTTCCACGGTTTTGCATTCGTTGGAAAGGTCTCGGGCTCCGTGAGGCTTATAGCAAACAAAATTCAGGAAAAATTTCAACAGAAAGCAGGAAAACGAGGAAAATCATTTTTCACATACAGCGCCATCTCTGATACATAGCATGTACTACAAACCAATATGGTTTTGCATGGCGGTGGAGCAGATCGCACCAGTATTTTAAGTAGATGGCGCCGATGCGTTATACATTGTTTGACAGCTACTCATTGTACTCTGCTCAGTTACTTTCATGTGACATTTATTATGCGCACGTTCTTTCAAACGCTAACTAATAACCAAAACGAAGCCATCTGGTGGCGAAACGAAGTTCGCCGGGTTTGCTAGTGTAGTTTTGGGGATCTTCAGATCAAATAAATAGCAAAATAAACTTTATAAACTTCTTTATTGCACTTTTAAAAATACTTTTTCGTCTTAACACTTTTTTGTCGTCTTAACATTACAGAGCACTCGCATCGAAAAAAAACCGTTTATCCTCTCTCTCTTTCTATCTTTCTGTCTTTCACTGCCATACGTTCCGATCTACGCATTTACTACTTCATACATAATAATATTTCACACAATAACATCCATCCTACACTAGTATGAGAATAAATTGTTCTAACTCAAACCCTTACAGGAGAAGGAGGCGACGAACGGTCAAGAGCCTAAGAAAGAGGTCGTGAAGCCAGCGGACAAGACGAAACAAGTGATGGAGATGTACAAGAGAGCACAAGCTTTGCTGCAGACGCAGCTTCAGCAGCAAGTGCTGCTCATACAGAAACTGGAGTCCGGTGTGTATTCATTCAATTAACTGCGTTAGTATAAAATGTGAAGACAAAATTACTTAAGTAAATAAATAAACACATAATAATATTGTTTAAATAGTTGTTAATTATAGATTTGAATTATAGATAATGCTAAAGACAAACAAATAAACATATAATCACATATAATCACACACTAACTCACATATACAAAGAACACAACCACACCAGAGACGGGCAAAATGTAATCTGATTAATGATGAACACGCGCGCGGCGTATGTTTGCACGTATCGATTATTAGTGAGGGGAATGGGTGGAAAGATTAAAACAAGTGGTAATACCAAGTCTTAAGTTATTTTTCTTATGTACCATAAATAATATTTACATTTTTACAAAGTTGTGGAGCCGCGTAGCAGGCGACAGGTAGATTTTGCCCGGCCTCGAAAAATTGCAAGATCCAGGGCTGCCCACGGGATACATATTGCGACATTATGTGTTATTCTTTCATTGTTTTATCTGAATGTGTGTCTTTTTTCTCAACAAACGCTTTTTTCTTTCTTTTTGTATCTATTTATTTGGAACGGCGTCGAATGTAGGCAGCAGTGCAGACAGGCGGCCTACAAACTCTGCGGCCTATATCCAGAGATGGACAAAATGTAATCTGATTAATTGTTAACGATTACAAAATGTAGTCGTAATTTTCATTTTCTTGCTCTGTTATCATGATTAAATCCATTTAAAACAGTAAGAAATCATAAATGTGTATACAATCTGGGATTTTGTAGTGTTTAAAACATAAATGAGCGAAATGCAGTCATGTTAATGGTAAAAAACGTAAAATGTAATCGTTAAACATTTTCATTAATCTGATTACATTTTGCCCATCTATGAACCACACTACACATTTCACATATAAATTTTACTAACTTAATAACTTTTAATAACTTTTTATTTCATAACAATTATTTGAATCGCATTTAATGCTCTCATATAACCTTGTTACACAAATCACCTTGGTTAATCCGATTTTTTGTACGTTTTCTTGTATTAAATTATGAAATTATATATTGTAGATTTGTGAATAAATAAATAAATAAATAATCAATAGGTTACGCATTCTACATGCGAACTCAAATTGACCTTCCACCAGGTAATCATAGGTTTATCATAGTCAAGCGCTTCCGTTTTGGTATATGTGGGCCGACATAACGATTGCGCCTGTCTAGGGATTGACGTCCCTTGGCACTCGCTGCTGTTCTTGGACTATACTCTGCTTCCCATCAAGTGAAATGCAGTCACTTTACCGAGACAGTTTAAACAATACGTGTTTTTTTTTTTGTTTACCCGGATTCTACAAAATTACGACATTGCATCTTATGGTGAGTACAGCTTCGTTTAAAATCGATAGCGATTGTCAATGCACGAAAATCCATTGATAGATATCATCGTTGTGTCGGCCAGTATATACTACGACGGAAGATCTCTAGGTACGTTAACAATCATATATGCATAAGTTAATCTAGAAACGCAAGAGGTCGAAGCGAATCACCATGACGGTTTTTACACTTGAGTACTGTGTTTACGATCCAATCCAGGCATTTACACTAACACCTCAACGTCTATATTATGACGAGCGTTCTAAGGGTTAGTTAACCTTGTTCTACCCTCTCCTTTCCTTGATAGAACCGCGCGGGTTTTCGGAGTCACGGCTATACGGAAACATACATCCCGGCTAGGAATGAGGAGTTCTCTAACTCTTACTGCGGCGGAGACAACAAAAATCATCATCTCCTTTTCGTAAAGTGGTTTAAAGCAAGTTCCCTTTCGCAGGCAATGTGACAGGACCCCAGAAAGCAGCTTTGATGGAAGCTATCAACTCAGCGCAGGAGGGTATCGAGAAATTACGCAAAGAACTGGTCGCGTACAACGGTATCATCAAACAGATGCAGGTTAGTTGCATTTATACCGTAATCTAGAAAAATTACGGTTAAAAGACGGATTAAAAAACCTCGGATCGAAATCGGATACTTTACGCACTACATCCGATATCAATCCATCTATACTAATATTATAAAGCTGAAGAGTTTGTTTGTTTGTTTGTTTGTTTGTTTGTTTGTTTGTTTGTTTGTTTGTTTGAACGCGCTAATCTCTGGAACTACTGGTTCGAATTGAAAAATTCTTTTTGAGTTGAATAGACCATTTATCGAGGAAGGCTATAGGCTATATAGCATCACGATGCAATTATTAGAAGCGAAGAAATAATGGAAAATGTGAAAAAAACGGGCAAAATTTTACATCCTTGAGGGCTTCCATTGCGTGCGCTGCAAAAACGGTTCAAGATACCAAAAATATATCTAAGAAAGAATTATTCCTCTTGAGATGATCTAAAAAAATGTCCGCGACAGTATATGTTTATCTTTTAAGATTAAGTCACTAGAACCGTTTTTATGGTAAACAAATTTGGTCGAAATTAATGTATTATTTGTTAAGAGTTGTATCAACGTAATAATGTTAATCTTTATCCAAATAAATGTTTTGCTGATAAAGAGTATTTAATTATGAACAAAATTGTCTTTGACATCACTTAATTTCAATGAACATCATAGAAGATATTACAATAACTTATATAGCAAAACTACGTTTGCCGGATCAGCTGTCTTGATAAGCGCGAAACTCGAGAACGACTAAACCGATTTGACTGATTTCTTTTTTGTTGTGTTTGTTGAAGTCTGGGAAAGGTTATTACGGAGAGAAAAATAAAAAAAAATTGTCTGAAAAAGTCTAAAAACAACACTTTTCTATATTCTCATACAAAAAATTCGTAATAATATTTAAAAGTCAATTTGAACTTTAACACCATACCATAAGGTTTAAATGTCAGTGGACGGGTTCCGGGAAGGCAAAACAATTGAGTGACGTATAAATATTAATGTCAATATTTGTCAATTTTTATACATATAGCATTAAGGCCAGGTTCTTTCAAACAATTTTCAAAAAAATCTGACGGGGAGCCTATTAACATTAAAAAAAACAATATGACTTTGTTTTAGAGAAATAGGGCAGAACAAGGTCTGCCGGGACAGCAAGTAAAAAATATAGATGAAGGTAACAGCAATTCGGGGCAAGAAATAGAAATTTAAAAGTGGCTGTGATGGTTATGTGGTGATGAATACAGTAGTATGGGACCGGGGTATCAATGCGCGGCAACCCGAGTGGTCTAAGGTTCATATCCCGGCGCATACTTCCGAGGCTTTTCCGGATCTAGGCTCCACATGCTCACCGGTAAAGGGAAATATCGCGAGGAAACGCGCATGGCGTCAAATAGAAATGTCATATGCACCAGTGTACTGTCTGGAGCGATTAGGTTGTGTACGTCCAGTTTTTCATACATCTAGAGACCTTCTGTCATTGTATACAGTATGTTTTGAAAACCTTGTCCGACCGGAAAGGAGTATATTAGTGACTCTATGATATTATTAATAATTATATTATTCGTGATCTTTAAAAAAAATAATTGTCATAAGAGGTTGACTTACTTTACAAGTGATCTAAGCTGGGAATGCTTACAAAAATAAGTTGAAAGACTAATGAAACGGTTTAACACGTTGAACGCCGTGGGGGTCACCGGTGACCCCCAGTGAACTTTCCGTTTGGGCCGTGGGGGGCACCGGTGACCCCCAGCTAAAAAATGTGATAAAACGCAGATTTATAACACTATAAATGATAAGAAAAACATATTTCGAAATAGAATTTATTGTAGAACTAGCAGACGTTGTTTTGCTATATAAGGTATTGTAATATCTTCTAAGATGTTCATTGAAATTAAGTGATGTCAAAGACAATTTTGTTCACAATTAAATATTCGTAATAAACAACACATTCATTTGGATAAAGATTAATATTATTACGTTGATACAACTCTTAACTAATAATGCATTAATTTCGACCAAATTTGATTACCATAAAAACGGTTCTAGTGAGTTAATCTTAAAAGATAGACATATACTGTCACGGACATTTTTTTAGATCATTTCAAGAGGAATTATTCTTTCATACATATATTTTTGGTATCTTGAACCGTTTTTGCAGCGCACGCAATGGAAGCCCTCAAGGATGAATAATTTTCCCCGTTTTTTTTCACATTTTTCATTATTTCTTCGCTCCTAATAGTCGCATCGTGATGTTATATAGCCTAAAGCCTTCCTCGATAAATAGTCTATTTAACACAAAAAGAATTTTTCAATTCGAATCAGTAGTTCCTGAGATTAGCGCGTTCAAACAAACAAACAAACTCTTCAGCTTTATAATATTAGTATAGATAAAGAGGTTAAAACGGCCTGAACGGGAAGTATTGAGAATAAGGGCCGGCGTTCAACGTGTTAATTAACCACTTCGATGCGGCGGCCATCAGCCACGAAAAGTAGCTTACATGCCGGCATTCGCCGTTCGTACGCTGCCTCGCTCATCGATAGATATATGACGAGATAAGAGTCGAAACAATGAAAGCTTGCTTTGCATTACAGGCGGCATGTCATATGAATCAAGAAATCGTTTGTTTTTATTACGATATTTCCAAATGTTGACAATTTTCGTGCGCTCGGCCGTGCGCGTTTATATCACGGCCGTCGCCTATAGTCGACGCTCGTACCGAAGTGGTTAATAGACGGTTTCTTGAAATCAATGGGGGTCATGACCCTTTTGACGTCATGCCTTACTAGCATGATCCTTTGTTTACGAGCTACATATGCTCCCAGTGTTGCCATGTCAGTTTTCCCTATTTAATTTATTTTTGTTCGAATCTTTTCTTGCTCATCAACTAAAAATGACAACCTAAATAAAATCTCTTATATCGATACCGAGTAACGCCTTCACGAGTCAGACAGGGTTTTTATAACACACTGTATGTAGGCCGCCATGACGACGGTGACTGTCAATGGATTTTTTATTCCTTGGCACAACAGCTGTTCTTGGACTACACTGTGCTTTCCATCAGATGCGATGTAGAAAATTTGTTGATAAAAAAAATGTAAGGTAGTTGTAAAAAATTTTGCTATGATCGCCGCAGGAAGACTCAGTCGCCCGTAACCTGTCGCGGATGCAACTCGTCCAGGTACTTCAACGGTGTTACGTTTGCGCATGTCCGTTGTCTGCATTTGTCACTCACAATAATATATAATCACATATATAGCACCGTGTAGTTTGGTTGTTTTATTATTTTTTTTCTTTTGCTTAAGGGTAGTCATGTGAGCAAATTTTTTGGATATGTTACAAAATTCGTAATTTTTGATGTCCGCAATTTACTTCATGTGCAAAATTATTCGCTTTCCAAGTATTCAATTGGAATTTTTGGCGATAGTAATTCGCTTTTTACATTAAATTTAAATTGTTTGTGGTGGTAATTAATTTCACGATGCTAAAATTTAAATTGTGGAAGACTCATTTTTATATCGGATACTATATTTAAAATTGTTGACATTAATAATTTACTTTGGATTCTAAATTTTATATTGTTGACATTAATTATTCATTTTGGGGACTAAATTCGAAATTGTTGACATTCATAATTCACTTTGGGTTCTAAATTTGAAACTGTTGACATTCATACTTCACTTTGATTTCTAAATTCTAAATTATTGATATAAATAAGTGATATTGGTTTTTAAGAGTAAAGTCCATAGTGATTTCGGGATTAGCTGTTGTAAATCCAGTTGTTCATATACCTAGAGACCTTCCGTCGCGGTGTACAGTATGTTTAGAAATCTCTGTCTGAAACGAATGGGACATATTGGTGTCACGATAACATAAAACTATTCTCGAGATAAACGTTGATCACGATCGTTTTTACGTTATGGTCTACTAGCATGATCATTAGCTTTCATTGTTTCTTTTGTTCACAATCTAAGCATGCTCCTAGTATTTCCAAATAAATTTTCCCCATTTAATAACTTTTTTATTTTATTCAGATTTTTTTAGCTCTTTAACTTAATGGGATAACGTAAATAGAATCTTATATCGATATCAAGTAACGCCTTGACGGGTCGGACAGGGTTTTGAATACATACTGTATTGTATGTGGTGACCTAGTGGATAAGGGACCGGTATCCATGCACGGCCACCCTAGTGCTCGTAAGTTGATATCCCGACATCTATCTCGGGGTTTTTTTTTCAGTTTAAGTACGTATTTATGCAACACATGATCACCGGTAAAGGAATACATCCTGAGGAAACCCTAGCGGCATTTTATAGAAATGACACGTGTACCAGTGCCGTGAGAACAGCGATCAGCTGTGCTACTGGTCACGTTGGGCACTACTTATAAGCGCAAAGTGGTCTACTCACCCCGAAAGGGATATAGCGTGACGATATATTATTGTATTTTTTTATAACAACATATTTGGTGATCGTAGCATGCGCAGACTGCGACACGTTGAATTTCATTTGACGTCATACATGTATATTCATTCACGAAAAAAAAATTACATCTAAATTGTTTCACAGTGGTAGCCATTTCATAGACGATCAGTATTGACGTGGTTTTTCATTCAATAATGACGTTAGAGTCTTTAATGAAGATCTTATAGGTTTATAGGTTCAAACTAGAGATGCCACGAATATTCGGCAACTATTCGGTATTTGGCCTATTCGGCCACTTTTTTTGCTATTCGGTATTCGGCCGAATAGTACGTACTATTCGACCAAATACCAAATCATGTAAAAAAGACGTTATATTACTCAAAGTTATGTATTTATTTCCAAATTACAACACTTTAGTAATTAAAATTGATCAGTGGTAAGTTGTGATGGATAAAAACAAGCTTTTCAAGCTTAGCAAACGATTACGCTTTTTATCGTAAATGTTACCAGCCTCAGAAAATAACCTCTCACACATAATCTCTCTCTCTCACACACAAACGCACACACACTCTCTCTCTCTCGCTCACACATACTAATAAACTAACACCGTGAATATCCATATATAAAACACAAAACACCCTTGAATAACCCGAACGGAAGTGCGAGTCTTACCAGAGACAAGATTTACTTAATTGGTGAGACTCATCACCACAAGGAAATCAGCCAGCCGCCTGATGCTGCTGGTTACCTCCTGAAGGGGCCTTGGTGTAGCGAGGTGCTGGGCCCGGTATATGCTGCCAGTGCACTGCATTCAATAAACACGTGCCTGGCTATCTCCTCTACACAGAGTAGTATCTATTAAAGTTATGGCTCTGGTGACCCTACGTATCTGTAATTTACCGAGATTCAGAACAGCTGTATAGGAGATCCCTTGGGTTCGCTCGAGGCAACGCCTCTCTAGTCTGTCTGCATTCTACCAAGTTCCAGTTCCAGTCCGAGTCCCTCAGACGTCTTATTCTTTGACGTGTCTCAGATTTGTATCAGCTGAAGGGGAGTGGAATAATCGACTCAGGTTCGATCACTCTCGTATCAGATCCCCCAATGAAGGTCTTACTCATTTAAGATAAATTTGGAATAAACTATTCTCTTTGGGAATTTCGATCAAACAATGGGTCGCATCGTCATCCGCATTTTCGAATTTCACTGATATATATATAAACCTTTTTTGTAGAGCGTTAAATTCTCTACAAAAATAATGAATGGGTATTATTGCAATACGATATATCGTTCATTAGTTATAAAAGTCAAAAGAAAAAAAAACTTTTGTCCTGTGTTATTTGTATGGGAAATCGAAAAGTGCGATGCGGACAACCTAAATATTAATATTAAGGGCTCATATTTTCAGAGGCCTATTTTGGCATTAAAAGGAAACTTTTGAGCGCGGTTCCGAGGAAAAAAAAAAATATATTTTTTTTTTAAACGCCTTTATATATACATATATATTTTTTAAACAATTACACACATTAATAACCCGCTTAGTGCAAAAGTCTGCCTACTTATTCTTCACTAGTAGATCCGGCAAACGGTGTTTTGCTATATAAGGTTTTCTAATATCTTCTAAGATGTTCATTGAAATTAAGTGATGTCAAAGACAATTTTTTCACAATTAAATACTCTTAATCAACAACACATTTATTTGGATAAATATTAATATTATTACGATGATACAATTCTTAACAAATAATGCATTAATTTCGAGCAAATTTTATTACTATAAAAACGGTTCTAGTGACTTAATCTTAGAAGATAGACATATACTGTCGCATACACTTTTTTAGATCATTTCAAGAGGAATAATTCTTTCTTACATATATTTTTCGTATCTTGAACCGTTTTCGCAGCGCACGCAATGAAAGCCCTCAAGGATGAATAATTTTCCCCGTTTTTTTTTTCACATTTTTCATTATTTCTTCGCTCCTAATAGTTGCATTGTGATGTTATATAGCCTAAAGCCTTCCTCGATAAATGTTCTATTCAACACAAAAATAATTTTTCAATTCGAACCAGTAGTTCCTGAGATTAGCACGTTCAAACAAACAAACAAACTCTTCAGCTTTATAACATTAGTATAGATTTGTCGTGCTAATGGCAGCCTAGTCTACCGAGGATTGTGGCAAGGCAGCAAGGCATTGTTAAAGGCTCAGGGTGCTAATAGGAGTCAGTTATCAGTACCCAGATACTGCGGCTCCCTGTCCTATTACGTTAAGAGAGGTTTGGAAGAAAATATGCGTTTGTGTAAGCGCTAGCAATTCACGCACCAAATATATCCTGAGCAATTGACTGGTGATGAGTATATTCATCAGCGAGCGCACCTTCGCCGAATGGGGCTGAAGGACGCGCCTGATGTGATTTGTAAACTTCGCCGAGGTCGAAATCGGTCAGAATATCATTATAATATAGTACAATATTGATCGTCTATGATTATCTCATTATAGCGTAGCAATCATATTTAGTGTAAATAATATTTTTAGTGTAAATTTGTTGTGTGTGATTTGTTCTCATATTGATAATGGAAAAAACTGAACGAACTCAATTAATTACATTTTATGTATTATAGTTTCAAAAATTCATAATTGTTGCTGTATTTAAACTGCAGCTCACGTAAATTGTATGTCAACATGATAAAAAAACCTTATTTATGTATTCTCCATCTCGAAGGCGCGCGTGGATTATCGGGTTGGAGACGGTATTTCAACAAAATATAGGCGGTAGTTAGATAATCATTTCTAATATTCCAGGAATTACTCAGAAGAATTGTAAAAGAATCAATGATTAGCTAGATTTCGTTGGATTTACATTAACGTCCACCGAGCACGTGGTCGCGTGCGCACTTCTCTACGTTCGTCAATAGACTGGCAGTTATTGCAATATGGCCGCCTCCCCAGAGCTCGGTGTTCGTTCTGACACATCTATTTTACAAGTTGGCAACACCGACGTTAAAATGCCGACGCGCCAACAAACCTTTTTTTTTTTAATTTAGGGTGTGGTTACATCGTTCGGTATTGATTTTGCATTCGATGCAACTCGTGATTAGGTTCACTGTCGACTCATTGCTAATCCGTAACGTACTGTTTTCAGTTTCTCTTTTCACGGCTTTAGCCTAACTCCGCAGTTGTACACGCAGGTGTATTGGCGGCACATTCTCATAGCAGTTGTTTGCACATAAAAATTAGTCACCGTGACAGATTGACTATTGCGTTCTTGCTAAAAAAAAGGTCTTATGCTTTCGAAATCGTTTACACAGGAACGCAATTAACAACGGCAATTCAAAAACGTAGTAATACCAAATACATTAAAATAAGAGTACAATAGACATTGTGCACGCCACTCAGGGCTGCACTGGGTTTTCCGAACAAGGAAGATAGTGGACTGTATTTTTGTAGGTGCTGGTAGGTTATCTTTCTTTGGGCTCTATTAAATGCACACTACCATTATAACATATACATATATCTATTCCGCTTACCTTGCCGCCGTGGTATGTCTGTCTGCCTGGATCCAGACCAGCTTCCGGGGCAGTGAATCCGACACGGTCGTGTGCCCGAAGATAAAAGTCCGAAAATCCGTAACTGATGCTAACTCGGTGCTAATATAATTGTCCCATGCAACACAAAACACAGGGAGCACAATAAAACAATATAACTAGGTCCGTAGCCGTAAATACATTAATAAAAAGCCTTCCGATACAAAACCGATGTGCCCGGTATAGTTGCGTCCGACGGAGTGTGACGTTTGCCCGCCGTATGACGCCATCTGGCGGTAGGGTTGCGGAAATATACATAGGTATACTGTATAATGGCGTGTACAGACATGTTTTGTTTACCTACAAATCTAGCTTGATAATATGACAACCAATGCACCTGATAGGAAGTGCATTGTACTCCAAGATCAACAACGACTGCCGGGGTACGAAGGTCCATTGAGAATATGAGATCCATCATGCCGGCCCACATACACCACGATCGAAAGTCGCCAGGTATTTTTATTTTACACTGGCGCGACATAGTGACTACAGAGTACCTGATGGTAAGTACAGTGTAGTCCAAAAACGAAAGCGATCATCAAAGGATGAAAATCCATTGATAGTCTACATCGTCATGTCGGCCCACGTATACCACGACTGAAGGTCTCTAGGTATATGAGCTACTGGATATACACAAGCTGATCCCGGAACGCGACAAGCCGAAACTGGTCACATGACGGGCTTTACACCCATGCACTGTGGTCGCGATCCAGACGGGCACCGGCGCCCTACCACCTCGCTGCTGCTCGTTTAGCACCACCCAGGAGTCACGTGTAGGGAAACTAGGGTAAAGCCTACGGGCGCGAGCAGCTTCGACTCCCTAAAAGGTATATGAAAAACTGGACGTACACGTGCCAAGGGCAAGGCCGTGCTAGCTTCCTCGGCACCCGGCGACGTCTGGCCCAAAGACGAGGCCACTCCTCAGGATTTGCATAGGGGTGGTGCCGTCCCACACATCGCCCACGGTTCTCGCCTTGAAAAATGTCGGGCGACGCACTCCCTAATGTGCACCGCCTCGGTGGCAGTCCGGTAGGGAAGAAGTATCTGGAGCGGGCACGACGAATATTCCTTGTGGAACTGTTACATCTATAATATAAAAATGAATCGCTAAATGTCTTGATAAGCGCGAAACTCGAGAACGGCTGAACCGATTTGGCTGATTTCTTTTTTGTTGTGTTTGTTGAAGTCTGGGGAAGGTTATTACGGAGAGAAAAATAAAAAAAAATGTCTGGAAAAGTCTAAAAACACAACTTTCCTTTTTTTTCATACAAAAAATTCGTTATAAGTCATTTTGAACTTTAATACCACACCATAAAGCTTAAATGTCAGTGGACGGATTCCGAGAAGGCAAAACTATTGAGTGACGTATAAATATTAATGTCAGTATTATAATAGAATATAGCATTAAGGCCAGGTTCCTTCAAACAATTTTCAAAAAACAGCCGACGGAGGAAGCTATTAACAAAAAAAAAACAATGTGACTTTGTTTTAGAGAAATAGGGCAGAACAAGGTCTGCCGGAACAGCTAGTTTACAATAAAAATTCTCATAAAAAGCATTGCAACGAAATAAAAACTTAGTCATAATTTTTGTGCCTCAATATAATTTTAACTTTTTATATTCATTGACCTTATTGTTTTGATTATAGATTTTATTTTGAAATTTCAGTGTCGTTTTTGTTTTCCATAGTCGATATGTCGTGTGTTTTGTGCGCTTTTAAGCTATTAATATACGAGGATGCGAAAAGTTTTATGATAACTCTGTATACATTATTAAAAACTCACTGGCTATCTAAAGCGGTAAGTGTGACTCGCTCTTGTAAAACAATTGTTTAATTTGTGAAATAAAATAATAAATAATATGTGACCAGGTAAAGGTAAATATGTATGTAACTAAACAATCAACTCAGATTAGTTGTTAAGGGGTTTTTAATTTAAAACATACACCGAGCAGTAGACTTAACGGAGTCTTGCTGCCTGGATGAGAGGGAGGCCGTGCGCAGTGCCCGGCGCGCTGCCTGAGAGAAAGGTATTGGGAGGGGTGGATTCTTTACTCCCACCCTTCTCAGACAGGTAGCCTCAACAAGGCTTTTCGCTGCCCGAACGTCTGGATGAATTTGCTTTCCCGGGTCCGGGTGGAGCCATTAGAGGGACGTGTTTTTAGTCAGTAGGAGTCTGACACACCGGGGTCACTGCCCTCATTGCGGCCCCGATGTATGTAGGATTTTCCGCGGGGTACAAAAAAAAAATAAAAGCAAGTCAAGCAAATGATCCCACTTCTGATATAGCGTTGGAACGGATCACTCACATTACGAACGTAATTTGCAACTGGAGACTGAAAGGCGTTCGTATTTTTTTTACTTACAATAAAGCTCACACTTGACCTCAATCTGGCCTGATACAAAGTGATGATGAAGCTGATAATGCAGCACGTTCGCACAATAAATAACTTACTCACTAGTTGCTTCAAGGTTTTTTTAACGTTTTCAAAGGTTGAAAGTCCGAACTCAACAAAGCACTGCGTTATATTGTTTCTATATAACTAGTTTACGTTACGGCGTACCGAGAGTAGGATTTGGGCCACGTGAGAAACAAACAAGTCGCGCTGCCCGAAGAACGCGTTAAAGAGACATGCCAGCCCCATCACTACTGAGAAATAAATAAAACAGCAGTAGAGACAAAAAAAATGATAATAAACGAAAGACAGATTTCTCTTTGTAAATATGTTGAAGCTTCATTTCTCATAGTAAACATGTGTGAGAGCATTTTGGTCTCCGACGCATCCTTGAGTTTCTTTCGGCGTTTCTTCTCAAGGTAGTCGCTTCCGAAACGCTGGTAGATCACCGTTAGGTTCGTTTTTCAACTGGCCGGCCGCCCAAGTCGAGGTCCGTACCCACAGGGGTGCCCTTGCGTAGCCGCCCAACCCATAAATTTCGCTGGCTGAGCGCCTTCTGCGTTCGCCCACCAAGCCCGGTTTTGTTGTGAAGGTCTTTCCCAGGCCACCAACGTAGGACACGCCGAAAAAAGAAGCATTTTGGCAGAAACAAACTCTAGTACTTCTGGAATGTTAAGGCATATATACAATATAAATTCTAATTTTTTAAAGATATTGATCTTCGATCAATAGTAGAATTGCATTAAATTATTGTACTTGTGCAAGAAAATGGCATATTATAAATAGGCCTTGAGTCTAGAGTAATTTTATGATTCGATATCTACGCAGTTCTGTGAATAGTGGCTTGCTTCTTGTAGGCTTTGTATATAGCATCAAAAGACCGTTGATCTTGTCCTCAGGCGAACGCGAAGAAGCCAAAGACCAGGGAGGAGGCGCAAAAGGAGATCCTGGATGCTGAGTTGGACATGTTCACGAAGCAACAGGTTTGTCAGACAATCACAGTAATTCTTTTGACTTAAACGCAATATATTTTTTTTACACTGGCTCGACATAGTGACTACAGAGTACCTGATGGTAAGTACAGTGTAGTCCAAAAACGAAAGCGACTATCAAAGGATGAAAATCCATTGATAGTCTACATCGTCATGCCGGCCCACATATACCACGACTGAAGGTCTCCAGGTATATGAGCTACTGGATATACACAAGCTGATAAGCCTAAACTGGTCACATGCCGGGCTTTACACCCATGCACTGTGGTCGCGATCCAGACGGGCACCGACGCTCTACCACCTCGCTGCTGCTCGTTTAGCACCACCCAGGAGTCACGTGTAGGGAAACTAGGGTAAAGCCTACAGACGCGAGCAGCTTCGACTCTCAACGTGATGAAAACGTGCGCTGGCTAGGTACCCGAGCTACATTCCCGCGCGCATCTTAGCATGACGGTCGAATTTAGTGGTTTTCCCCCATTCCAAAAGTGTCGACAGAAGTTTTCACTTCAACAAATACTGTGAAGCTTAAAGTACAGTGTAACCTCCATGTAACGTCACTCTATATAACGACAAACTCCCTAAAGCGTCGATATCACTCGGCTTTGGTTGGTTTAGCTTGTTTCCCATACAATGATACACTCTATATAGCATTACACCCACTCTCAATAACGAAAGCAATTTAATAATATAAAGTACTTTTTAAGTTAAGTGTTGACTGTTGTTAGTAGGAGTCATGGATTATCTATACGTTATCATAATCTTAGTTACTCACAAACTATAAATATGGCAAGTAAGAGTTTAAAACTTTTTCTTTTTCTAATACAGATATTTCTTCTCTCCATTTAACGACAATTCTCTATAACGTCAAAATATGCACAGTCCCTTGAGGGTCGTTATATAGAGTTTGCAATGTATATATAACGACTTTATTCTTCGAGACCGTCTTTGAAATAACGCTTTATTCATTATAAATACTGTAATGTGGCTTATGCGCGAATGGAGTTATTTTTAATTATGGATCGACCTATTTAGACAGGCTATGTTCACGAGCAGATTGAAGCGTCGTGCGGTTTTCGTTAGAGGCGGGAAGTTACTTCCCCCACCCAATTTTGTTCTTAATAATTTAATATTAATAATAATAAAACATTTATTTGGCACATAACACAACAAACAACACAGCAAAATAGGTTATTAAAGACAGAAAACAAAAAAGTAAACACCCTGTGTTGTGATGATGCGCCAAAGGGAAGTCAGCTCAGCAAATACTAAGTGACCAGCCGAGCTACCCAGCGCTAATTTTCAGCTGACACCCATTTATTGAATCGACGCGCAAAAAACAGCAAGGAAGGGATCAATGGCGTACAGATACACTAGTTTTAAAGTATCATACATAATAATATGAAAATACACATATACAAAAAGAGAAATATAAGACCAACAGATAAAATATTTAACACTCATAAAAAATCTATTAAATAAAAATAAGTCCGGTTTTCCTTCCTGATGCTATAACTCCGGAACGCACGAACCGATTTCCACGGTTTTGCATTCGTTGGAAAGGTCTCGGGCTCCGTGAGGTTTATAGCAAACAAATTCAGGAAAAATTTCAACAGAAAAGCAGGAAAACGCCAAAATCATTGTTCACATATAGCGCCATTTCTGATACATAGCATGTAGTACAAACCAATATGGTTTTGCATGGTGGTGGAGCAGATCGCACCAGTATTTTAAGTAGATGGCGCCGATGCGATATACATTGTTTGACAGCTACTCATTGTACTCTGCTCAGTTAATTTCATGTGACATTTATTATGCGCACGTTCTTTCAAACGCTAACTAACAACCAAAACGAAGCCATCTGGTGGCTAAACGAAGTTCGCCGGGTTTGCTTAGTTATAATATAAAATATTAGTAAACACTGTATAATAAAGCCTCTATAATAGAATTTTGAATAGTAATGGCACACGACTCTCACAATTTCAGTTGTCTGACCACTGGGTACCGCGCTGATGATAACTCAAACCCATCATCCCGATTTAAAGTTTTGTGCTCGTCAATCTAGATCGCTTCTCGAACCAGTCTTGGATAATAGAAACGATCTCTGGAGAGGACTTTTGTCTTATCCAGATCACTGCAGTGGTTGGGTCCGGATGTTCTGCTACGGCTGATATATGCTCGTGGTGGTGTTTGACTGTAGCTATGTGTTCTTTGACCCACTATTAGTACCTCGAGGGCTGTGGAATAGTCTTCTGGCAAGGGTGTTCCCATTGTACCTTTTTTTTTGGTTACCCGGGGGAAGTCCCTAACGGACCTTCAGGAGGCGGTGAGGGCCGCCCCCCGGTGTGTCGGACTTGCACCGACTAAAACCCCCGGGGTATTCCCTCTCTCGTTTCCCGAGTGCCAACGGCAAGGCCGAGCCATCTTCCTCCGCATCCGGCGGTGTTTCCACTGTCCGACTATATGGGATCCTTTAAGTGTAGCGTGAAGAGATATTTGTGCAGGCCGGCACGATCGCTGCGACTACTGATGGGTTTTTCTCACTGTGTCTCACAGTCGTCGTTTTTGGCTTGCACCGTGCTTACCATCAGATGTGGTGCGGTCACTGTGTCAAGTCAGTATAAAAAAAAGACGATTCGTGTTAAAAACGCGAAAGTTTAAAATGCGTTAATTCTTAACAGGAGGGTCAGGATGTAACCGATCTGATGAAGAAAATCGCGGAACTGAGACGACAGATGGCGATCCAGTTTCCAGTGCATCCAACTATGAGGAGAGCCCATTCCAGGTAATTCCATAGATATAAAATCACTTATCCTTACGTGCTTAATCTACTGAAGCTAGAAACATTAAATTAAGAGATTGGGTTCTTTGTATGATTTAGATATTCATCAAGGGTGCATTTCTTTTAAATCCCACCCCTTTTTTACCTGGTCAAAATCCTCATGGACTATCACGGGCGCTGTGAGACCCCGGTGTGTCTGACGCTTAACGACTAAAACTGTCGGGGTGTTCCCCTCTCTCGTCTACCGGGGCCAAGGATACGGCGGTCGCGCCAATTTCCTCGGCTCCCGGCGACGTGTGGCTTTCTACAGGCATCACCTACCGTTGTGAGGAAGGCTGGTGTTAAATTAACCTGCCCAACTGCAGAACTGTACCTATGAGAAAGCGGCGGATTTGCATCACTTGCTGATGAAGTGTGACCGGAACAAAAGTGTGAGAGAGTCGCTGATGAGCCGATGTAGGACCAGTTTATTTGAACGAATGAAATGAAAATGTATTTATTTCGCCACATATCAACAAAAAACCAGAAATTTAAATGCAGCAATACAAACAACACACAAAAATTAATGAAAATACAAAACATATAAACATGGCGAAAATGGGACCTCCATCAGCTCAAAGCCACAGAGGAAGTCTGCAGCGCTGGTTTTCGTATTTTCGTTGTTTATTTGTAGGCCTTTCACGGCATTCAATATGATTCGACAGAGAATGCCATGAAATGGCTGGGGTATATGGTAGCGCTGACTCATCAGAGACTTCTCGAAATTGAGGTTTGGGCACAATGGGGCTGTTATGTCAAAATAGCAAAATCTCAAAAAAAAAAACTTCCCTTATCGTCTAATGTGGACCTTATGGATAAAACCCAGTCCTTGTCAAGGCGCATACCATCATAAGGATTAAGGGGCAGTAGAGTTCATTTCAAGGAAGCATAAAAAGCCATGCCCCCACAGTCTCGTATACATATTTAATTTTAGATTTTTGTATTATTTCTAAGAATTAAATAAAAGTGTGTACTTCAAAATATTTTTCGAAGATTTTTCATTGTTTCAAGCTATCGCATTATCAAGAGAAAGCTTAGGTAATGTATATAAACACATTAATTTATCTACACATAATTTCTTAGTCTAAGTTATAGGTTAATTTTAGTCATCTCTAGGATTTGATTTTATTCAGCTAATAATAAAGTTTTACTTTTTCTTAAATTTAATCATTGTAATATTAATTTGAGTTTTTTTGAACTAAACGAGTATGTGCAAAATCTGTCTCACATTTCATCCGAGGAATATACTTACAATAGGTGTATGTATTGTGAAATTCTTAATAGGGACTTTTATTTAAAAAAGGTTGGCAACTCTGACCGTCCCTACTCTTCAAATGCAATTGTACAAATAATATAACGTATAGAATATTGTAGAATACAATAATTCTAAAAGCGCTCTCTAACTAATAAATGAAAATTACCATACTCCCTAACAAATCATAATAAAAAAAATTGAGGTACAAGTGAAAATTGATACGTAGTGTGTGGACATCATAGCGCGTGTGGCGTGCGACCGATTGGCGACTAGATATAGTTTTTTACGTAATTTTAGGTAAAAACAGGTATTGTCTCGTTTTTATTTACTTTATCTCAGCTTACGACATGCAAAATACCTACTTAATAATAAATTGCTATTCATTCTTGTGTGTAATTGCCCCAAAATATGTTGACTAAATTTTTAAATTGGTAAAATGTAATCAGTTTAATAAAAAACGATTACATTTTACCCATCTGTGTTTTAAACTAAGGAATCTTTAATTACATACAAATTAATGAGTCATTAATGTCTTTAAGGGTTATTTTGATTACAGATTAACGAAATTAAAATTACTATTACACTTTACCCATCTGTGACTATAAATTACTTTGTTTTAATGGAAATATTAGGATATCACTATTTTTACATTTTTGGAATTTAATGGGTTACTGACTTTGCAAGGTTGTCGCTTCCGAAACGCTAGTAGATCACCGCTAGGTGCCCTTGCGTTGCCACCCAACCCATATATTTGCCGAAAAAAATAAATAAATCTGAATACCCCCTTCGTATATAAAATCGCCTGTGTATGGTAGCCGTTATTGGGTTATAGCCGCCGAGCGGTTGATTTTAAAATCCGATTCACGATTTAAACATCGTGGTTGAGCGGATGCTCTTCGATGTGGTGGCCTGTATAAGCGGTATATTGAGGGTGAACAATGCGCTTGCCTCGAGACTCGTTTCAGGGATGGATAAGGGAAATAGGACTCACCGTAATCACCTCCAAACAAATCCCGATTCTGCACAATATTGGCGATAGAAACAATGTTATTTGTTTCCTTATGCGGTTCGCGGCGTAGCGGAGCGGAAGCAGAGCGGAAGTCCCGTGCTGTCTTTAGTGGTAAGGCGATAGCGGTAACAACGTCAAAACGATAGCGGTAATAACAACGTCTGCCCGTGACGACGAGATTCGTGACACTCACTGCAGTCGGTGGGGGGATTGGATAGTGGGACCGAAATGACTGAATCGGTCTCGAGTATTTCACAAGCACATAGAAAAACAATCTACATGGCGCAAACACATCGATTACCCAGTTGTGTGTATAAAAGTCCAGCTGGTAACATTGTATCGGTGTGACGGCAGGGGCGGCCGGTACAGCACCGTGCCGCGGTTCCCTCGCGGCGGCTTCGCGGGCAAGGTGTTCAGCGTGAACCAGTCCGTGGACCACAGGCCGCGAGCGCTGCTGATCTCCGGCTTCGAGCCCGATGAGCTCGACGCGCTCGTCGCCCACTTCTCCGTGAGTAACTAACTAACCCTATTTAAATTTTTTTACACTGGCTCGATATAGTGACTACAGAGTACCTGATTGTAAGTACAGTGTAGTCCAAAAACAAAAGAGACTAACAAAGGATGAAAATCCATTGACAGTCTACATCAGTGATTCCCAAAGTGGTCTATACCGGCCCCTAGGGGTCTATGATAATCTGAAAGGGGTCTACGTCAGCGAAACAAAATTTGGGGGACCATGAAATGAAAATGTGGGGGGGGGGGCGATAGTGGATCTCAACACATACACTGATAGTACCTATTTACTTGCATCATACTATCTTATAATATCAAAACATATACATTATTTATAAAAGTACCTATGAAGTAAAAAAATAATTATATATGTGTTAGCGCCAGTGAATAGTCGCACAGGCTATCTCTAGCGCCATGGCATAGAAACACGAAGGACATCCCTGTCAGTAAAGGGGAAGACGGGGGGGGGGGTGAATGGCTGCTTTAAATTGACACGTCACACGGCGCGGGAACACACTTCGGGCCAAATAGCTTTAAGTTTTTAACACTAAACTTTACTACAGTTAGAAATTTACAGGAAATCAATATCAGGCAAGTAGGGGTCTACCCAACACGGAAAAACATGGTCAGGGGGCTACGACACAAAAAAGTTTGGGGAACTCTGGTCTACATCGTCATGTCGGCCCACATATACCACGACTGAAGGTCTCTAGGTATATGAGCTACTGGATATACAAGCTGGTCCCGAAACGCGAAAAGACGAAGCGAGTCACTATGATGGTCTTTACACCCATACGGGTTTATTTCAGGTTAAAACGGAATTCTCATATGATCACTTTTACTTAGGAACTTGTGTCTACTATCTCTTGGGACCCTTGAGTGTTAGTTTATCTTTTGAGCTGTAACATCAGTTGTATGTATCGGTAAGCCGTAAGGTATCGGTAGGTCGGTTTAAGCCGTGGTGGCTGCCGGCAGAATAGAATAGAACCTCCCTCTTCTTGCCGCGGTATCGTAAAAGGCGACTAAGGTATCTCTTTAACACCGCAATTCAACCAGGTGTTCAGAGAAGGAAAACTCGACCAAACCTGCATCCCGCTCCCTCCCGATCGTACTGGTTCTCCATTCCATCGGGCCCGAGGGAGCTCGGACGAGAGAGTGCTTTTCTGGCTGCGCGTCCAGTTATGCACTTAAATATCTCCTGCGCAATTGGCTGTTCCCGAAAACTGGACCTCGATTTTCTTAATCGGTGTTGAAACAGTCACCGCGGCCGAAACCGGCTAGGGCATCATCATGTATCGGTCTTTTCGAGTAGTTGTACTCCATTCACGGTCTTTGTGCTATTCAGCGGAATCTCCTGTGTCAATGTGACGTTGCCACAGACGGCAAACAGAGCATCTTTTGACCTTGAAACATGGCGATACCTAAGATTGATTTCTTCCCGCTTGAAATATATCTAAAGCTCTTTGGAGAGATAGGTGCCACGGTGCAATTGATCTACCTTAAGTCTAAAGCGTATGTGTAGCGTGTAGAGATGAGAGAAATGGAGAAGTCCAAGTAGACCGCATCAACTGCCAAGAGAGGATAATCTGTTGACAGACGCCATCGGGATGCCAGCCTGTATGTACTGCGGCGGAAGGTCTATAGGTATATAAATAACTGGATATACACAAACTGGTTTCGATACAAGACAGACTGAAGAAGCAAAATTTAAATAAACCAGAGATGGGCAAAATGTAATCTGATTAATGATGAACGATTACTAAATGTAGTCGTAATTTTAATTGTCTTGCTCTGTAATCATGATTGAATCAATTTAAAACATTAAGAAATGATAGATGTGTAAACAATCTGGGATTTTGTAGTGTTTACAACATAAATGAGCAAAATGCAGTTATATTAATGACTAGCTGATCCGGCAAACGTTGTTTTGCTATATAAGTTATTGTAATGTCTTCTACGATGTTCATTGAAATGAAGTGATGTCAAAGACAATTTCGTTCACAATTAAATACTCTTAATCAACAACACATTTATTTGGATAAAGATTAATATTATTACGTTGATACAACTCTTAACAAATAATGCATTAATTTCGACTAAATTTGTTTACCATAAAAACGGTTCTAGTGAGTTAATCTTAAAAGATAGACATATACTGTCGCGGACATTTTTTTAGATCATTTTAAGATGAATAACTCTGTCATACATATATTTTTGGTATCTTGAACCGTTTTCGCAGCGCACGCAATGAAAGCCCTCAAGGATGAATAATTTTCCCCGTTTTTTTCACTTTTTCCATTATTTCTTCGCTCCTAATAGTTGCATCGTGATGTTATATACCCTAAAGCCTTCCTCGATAAATGGTCTATTCAACACAAAAATATTTTTTCAATTCGAACCTGTAGTTCCAGAGATTAGCGCGTTCAAACAAACAAACAAACAAACTCTTCAGCTTTATAATATTAGTATAGATATAAAACGTGAAATGTAATCGTTAATCATTTTTATTAATCTGATTACATTTTGCCCATCTATGAAATAAACTAATGGCTGATGATGATTCACAGCAATTCGGCGAGGTGATGAGCAAGCAGGCGGAGCTGTCGGTGCCTCAACTGGTGCTGCAGTACAAGAGCCGGGCGCACGCGGAGCATGCCGCCCTGCACGGGAAGCACTACAGCGATAGGACGCTGTCCGTGAGTATACTCACAATATACATGGCGATCGGGTGCGCTGTTGGTCACGTTGGGCACGACATAGTATAAGCGCAAAGTGGATACAACCGCTACATGTATGTCTGCTCACCCCGTAAGAAATGTAGCGTAATCATAAATTATTTTATTATATATTTTTTTAAACTAACTCCACACAGTGACTGCATTATACCTGATGGTAAGCTTGGTGCAGTCCAAAAAACTCCAACGACTATCGAAAGGTAAGAAAAAACCCATCGGTAGTCGCAGCGATCATGCCGGCCTGCACAAATATCCCTTCACGCTACGCTTAAACGATCCCATATATTAGGATGGTGGGAACACGCTCGCCTGAAGTCCATTCCACAGCCCAACGACACAGCAAAAGAAGGAGTTAGAGAACTTCTCAGTCCTAGCCGGGATGTGGGTTACCGTATAGCTGTGACTCCGCAAACCCGCGCGCGTGGGTCTATTCAGGAAGGGAGAGGGCGGAACATGGTTAAATAACTCTTCAGAACATTTAAGCATGTAGGAAAGCAAAGGATCATGCTAGTAGATAATTATGTAATAGAGGTCATGATTAGTGATGAAAATGCCCGGAAATATTCCCAAAGTGCCCAAAACTTCCTTGGAAAAATTCCCGGGCATTTTCATCGCTAATCATGATCCCCGTCGATCTCAAGCTCCGTTAATACGTGAAATTCGTTCATTATTTTATCTTTGTACTGATTTTTTGTATATAATCCAAGCTTAGTTTACATTTTTTTTTTTCGATGTAGACTATCAATGGATTTTCATCCTTTGATAGTCGCTTTCGTTTTTGGACTACACTGTACTTACCATCAGGTACACTGTAGTCACTATGTCGAGCCAGTGTAAAAAAAAAAAGACATTTAACATACATAATCCAATTCCCTCAATTTTACATGACAATATTTTGGCAAATTTAACTCTATACCAATACTAGCTTTTGCCCGTGGCTTCGCTCGCGTTAAGAAGTATTATTATTAATTAGGTATAGTTTTTGCGGCTTTACTTTTGTTTAGCGTGTGTAAAAAATTAGGGCCTACAAAACTTCTTTGTACACAATATTCTTAACTAATCTGTCATTAGGCGCTAAAACTATCAAGCTATTGGGTGAACTCACTCGTGAGCAAGCAACATAAAACTGTCCCTGAGAGAAGCAATGTTCTCTCAAGTCAATACCCGCAAATTTGAGAGTTTCCCCATGAGACTTGTTTATTGTCATGGCAAAGCAGACTTCACCTACCTGCATGCCAAATGTCAGCCCGATCCGTCCAGTGGTTTGGGCTGTGCGTTGATAGATCACCATGTCAGTCAGTCAGTGAGTCACCTTTGAGTTATATATATTTAGATACCCTTTTCGGTTCAGACAGGCTTTTTAATACATACTAGATTAATGTTAGGAACTAGCGGACCCGTAGGCCTAGACCAGTGCCGGTCAAACTGCGGCCCGCGGGCCTCAAGTAAAATCATTTGTTGTGTTAATCAGATAACGTGGGTTACGAACAACAAGCCCAACCAGGGACCGAACGCGGCTGAGACGCGGCCGAGCGCGGCGAGGAACGGTGAACTGCCCACTGAAGAAGCCAGTAAACAGGACGTGAGTGTGCTCAAAGTTCATTTATGTTTTATCAATGTGATACGGTGCGGATTTTCGGCGCTACATGCTCAGCGGTGAGGAAAACATCGCGAGGAAACCCGCACGGCATCTAATAGAAATGTCACGTGTACTAGTGCTGTGAGAACGGCGATCAGTTGCGCCACTGGTCACATTGGGCACGACATATAAGCGTAAAATGGATACAGCCACTATTGTATCTCTGCTTACCTCATAAAGAATATAGTGTGACGATATGTTTTTATTATTTTACTCAATATTGAACTAAATTATTCAGCTTCGATCGGACGCCACTGCATTCAGCCTGCGTTGTGATCACGGTTCACAAATACCAAGACAGAAGGTCTCTAGGAACAGTTGGACAGGCACAAGCTGATCTCGAAATGTGACAGGCCAAAGCGAGCCATTATAACGATATTTGCAGCCGTGGTGGCTGCCGGCAGAATAGAATAGCACCCCCCTCTTCTTGCTGAGGCGTCGTAAAAGGCGACTAAGGTGTCTCTTGAACACCGCAATTCAACCAGGTGCTTAGAGAAGGGAAAACTCGATCAAACCTGCATCCTGCTCCCTCCCGATCGTACTGGTTCTCCATTCCATCGGGCCTGAGGGAGCTCGGACGAGAGAGTGCTCTTCTGGCTGCGCGTCCAGCTATGCACTTAAATATCTCCTGCGCAATTGACTGTTTCCGTAAACTGCACCTCGAATTTCTTAACCGGTGTTGAAACAGTCGCCGTGGCCGAAACCGGCTAGGACATCATCATCATTTGCACTAGTGTATTGTGGTCACAAAGCTGTCAGGAGCTTTCCCTCAAGGCATTCGTCAGTTTGTGGCAGATATCCTGGAAGGTCGCCTGCCTTAACTGCTCAGACAGTCAGGACAAACTGATTAACCTGTTAACTGGGTATGACGAAATATTTCGTCATACATAAAAGCCTACTGCAATATGCATGACGACATTTGTCGTCTTGGAAATTAATCGGAATATATTCCAAAGGATATTCTTTTGTTATTTGAGGTGTGATATTACTTATCGCTGCGAACAAAAAGTCCCCATTCTGAAACGAGTTGAGCTATAGCCAATTCCCAGGTTAACGGGTTAAATGTTATTACAGACACCCCAGGAGGCGCCGGAGTACGGTCTTCTGGGTTTCGACGAAGAAGAGGAAGAAGATGCCGAGGAAGACCGCTCCTGGCGTCGTTGACACACGCCAAACCGCCCCCCATATTCCGAAATTTTCCTGTACCCTCTTTACTTATATAGAACAATTGTATATTTAATATCTAGTACACTCCCGCATTGCGAAACAATATCCTTTCTTCCTAACTCCCGAAGTAAACTCTCATATTCCAAAACAATATCCTTTTTTAATAACTCCAATAATATATCTCCATATTGCAAAATTATATCCTTCCTTCTTAACTCCCATAGTCTATATTCCGAAGTAGTACCCTACCTCCTAAATTCCCACAGTAAACCTCCATATTCCGAAACAGTACCCAATCTCCTTAAGTCCAAAAGTACACCTCGATATTCCGAAACAGTACCCTACGCCTTTAACTCCTATAGTATACCTCGATATTCCGAAACAGTACCTTACCCCCCTAACTCCCATGGTATATTTCCATATTTCGAAACAGTACTCTACGGGATTAACTCCCATAGTATACCTCGATATTCCGAAAGAGTACACTACCTACCCAACTCCCAAAGTAAACCTCAATATTACGAAACAGTGTCTTACCCCTCCATCGCATATATTAAACCCCCTGATATCCTCACTGACCGATACCTTTATACATGTAAAACGTTAAAAATCCAAACTAAGAGAAGGATAGGTGCTTTGTTTAGATATTTTAGCATAATAAGAGAATTGAAAAACCATATTCTCCTCTTATATTATAAATTCTATAGTTTAGACATTATTATGAGTACAATAGATCAAATTATGTCACAGATGTTTAAGATGTCGATTATAATATTATCATTCGTTTGGTTGTAGTTAATGTGGGAAGGATCGTGAATTGTCCATTTCGTTAAAGACATTTTAACGTTTCCATTAATAATATCGATTTATTCAATTAATTAATATCGATATTATTTCTGTCGACGGAATAGATAGATTTTTCGACTTATCGAGTTTGAAATGAATTGTACCATTCAGTATATTGTTTTGGCTTATTTTCGACATTTTTTAATTTATTAAATAACAATGAAATTATTATTTCAAAAGGAACTAATCCAATTCGCGAATACAAAGTATGGGAAAAAATTGTGTCGATGAATATCAAAAGGTTTAACTAATTATGTGTTTGGATTAGCCACAAATATTCAATATTCCATCCACATTACGTAAATTAATTTTAAAAAGAGCCAAAATATAATTTAATAAATCATAACTGAGTTACTAATTGGCGTGTTTTGTGATATTTTTCGCAGTTTATCAAAAATACTGTATGTGATCGCCTAGTGGCTTAGGGACCGGAAAACATGCTTGGCGACGCGAATTGTCATAGATTCGAGTCCCGGCACGTATCTCCTGGTTTTTCCAGTACGGATTTAGTCTCACCGGTGCAGATGAAAATCGTGGGGAATATATGGCATGTAACAAATTTCATGTGTACTAGCAATGTGAGAGCGGCGATCAGTTTCGGCGTTGGTCACGTTGGGCACGACATGTAAGCGCAAAGTGGGTACAGTCGCTCATGTATCTCTGCTCACCCCCCGAGAGGGATATAGCGTGACGATATATGACTGTATTTAAGATGGGGATACAGGTTTTTGATATTTATCGATATAATTTTGTTTCGTTTTACAAGAGTGAGAAAGAAGGCATTAAATGTGAAATTATAATGAAATGGATAATTCACGATCTCCGCCTTCAGTGTAAATAGAAACTCGAAATCAATTCGCACACTCGAAGATAGAGAAAGAACTATATATTTCTTACAAGGGCGACAGAGATGGATATATTTCTGTCGCTTAACCTAGGATACCTGACGCCTTATACGGTGGCGTGCATTTCATAGAAGCATAAAAAAAAACATCTAGTTATACGTGTCGATGTAATAAATATATTGAATATGAATTTAGTAATCAGATTTTAAGTCGATGTATGTACTACTTGCTTTTTGCAAATTGAGACCTCGCGGCATTATTATATTTTAACGGGCCGGAAAAAGGATTTTTTTGAACCATTTTTTTTAGTATATCAATAATCACATTTAAAGTAAAATGTTAGTAAATGAAATTAAGAAATGTCCACGTATTACGAGGTAATAATGGTTTTTATGCTTTCATATGATACACGCCACTGGCCTTGTGATTACGCTTCAACGAGATACCTTTTAAGATTGAATTGCACTTAATATAGTGTTATTTGTATAATAATTAGGAAATTTAGTATCGATATTCGTAAAAGGGGTCACGTGACGGTGCAATTCCTTAGGCTTTGGGACGAATATAAAAAAAGACCTATTCATTTTGCAAACTATTTTAGACCGAGACGTTTTAAAATCGAAACCTATTAATTTGAAACAATAACAGTTGACACTCGGAAAATATATAATGCGCCAAAGGGAAGTATTTAAATTGTAATAATCGTTACCAATTTCATGAAATTTACTAGCTAAAACCCATTTACCGACTGTTCTATTGAACAACAAAAAACATATCTCTAATACGCGTTTTTGTTTAATATCTTCCGTATACATACAGCGATGCATTACGTTTATATGGTTATCCATATAAATAATTTGGCTGATTAATTGATATGCTACATAGACACATTCCTATGGTTATTCGAAGATATCTATAGTCGATTTAATGTACTTAAAAAAACATAAGTGATATGAAATATCGAATGTTCACATCTAAATAAAGTCAATTGTGTATTGGTATACAAAATTTCTGGTAACAAACGCCTAACCTCTTAAAGGTAACTAGAGACTAACAAATTTTGTTCTATGGCTTCCGCCAAAATGTAATACATCCTAAGAATTTTTACTTTTATTAGGGCTTTCTATCAATCGTTAGCTCTATGTCTCGTAAATAATGGCAATATTTCGACTTTCATTCATACGATTCTGGCATAGGTATGTCACAGCCAACTGAGAGCCTGCTCCCGTCCACCTCATCGCAGATAGAGTCGCCTTTGTATTGCGCGTGTCGCTGCCATGTCTTGAGGAATGTTTATGTGATGTTCAGAAAACTGGAACAGCATGTTTTTTTTTTTTTTATAGGGAAATAATTGAATTGGCAAAAGTCGTACAACTAAAGTTATCAGTCTTGATAAACCAAAGTCAAGTTAAGAGATTATGCGTTAGCTACCATTAACCCTGTTTATTATTCACATAGAATTGACAGATACTAATATCAATTTGACACAATAAATCAGGAAAATTACAGAATTACATTCGAAACTCTTAATTTATTGGTCGGTTTATTGATAGTTATCAATGTTTATAATAGCTATGTCTGCGGCTTCGCTCACATAGTAGGGCTTGCGTGGGAACTGTATGATGTAAAGAGACTCGACTGTTCCACTTTACAAATGGAAATCGGATTTTATGACAGGTATCTTGGCTTTTAGTGTAAAAAATACGGCCTTCCTTTGGTAACGCGGGATAAAATCTTGCATAGAAACCGTAATAGCATCCACCAGGATACCGGCCCCTGTGGGGATCTACTCGTTGTAAGCCGGGTGCGGGAATCCGTATTTCCTACGGCCCGGCGTCCAATCTAACACACCTTCGAGTCAGGATTTAGTATGTTTAAAGATGACAATCCTATACATAACTCGAAAGTTCAAATTCACAATAATTATTGAGAGAATTACAATTTACAGCGTTCAATATTCAACCTTGGCCCCTATACAGCGCGTTCGTGACTTTTTTGTATATATATATACATAGATAGGTTAGTTTATATAAGTATTTGACATTAAAAATTTAATTTTCATTTATGTAACGTGGGAGATATATATGTATGACTTGTAAATTACTAAATTGTTTTTAATAATCGCAAAGAGGCTCGAAAAAGATTTAAAATGTCAAGATTGACTTAAAAACTAATGAGTTTATGAATTTCGATAAAAAAAATCTTCACTCCTTTTTTTTTGTTAATTCGGTGGAAATCCCTACGGACCGTCAGGGAGAGTGGTGAGGGCCACTCCCCCCGGTGTGTCGGACCTGCCCCGACTAAAACCACCGGGGTGCCAGCACTGCCTCTCCTCGCCTTCGCCGAGCCTGGGAATCCGGATACTTCCGACGGCTCGGCGAGATCTGCAAAGTCCTGAAAAACAAGAAAGAATTAAAGACGCAGGAATTTAATTCCAGTTACGTTTAACTCAGACTGGTACTAACGCGAAGTCTCGCCTTGAATGATCACCTCATGAGCTCAATCAAGATTAAAAATTTGATTTCATCTTGATGTTACTCTCTTCTACGTTTGATACAAAGCAAATGGTTGTGAAATATTAATCTTTTAAATATTTACAGATCATCCTTACATTTGAACCTATGACGAACCGCGTTTGCCCAACAAATGCCTATTCACTCCCTTTTTAAAAGCTCCCAGATCGCATGGAGCGTATTCCTCTCCTATATTGTTCGCATTAGAAAGGATGAATTGACCCTTTTAATTCGCATTTGAAAAATATTCACAACGTGGGGACGGCATCCTTCACGGCATCTAGTGGTTTTGCGATGAAACGCGGATGCTGGTATCAGAGAATATAATTGTAGGCATTTTGGTCCCGTACACCTACTGTTAATCAATCTACGATGCGTCATTTTGAGACTATACTGAAATTCGTAACATCTAATTTACTCTGCAATTTCTTTAGTTAAAGTATGACTTCGCTTTCATATACTGATACTTTTTATAAACATTGCATATTAAAAATTATAATAATAAAACATTTATTTGGCACACAACACAACAAACAACACAGCAAAATAGGTTATTAAAGACGGAAAACAAAAAAAGTAAACAGCCTGTGTTGTGATGATGCGCCAAAGGGAAGTCAGCTCAGCAAATGCTAAGTGACCAGCCGAGCCACCCAGCGCTGATTTTCAGCTGACACCCATTTATTGCGTCGACGCGCAGAAAACAGCAAGGAAAGGATCAATGGAGTACGGATTGCTGTGTATTAGTCATTTATAGCATTGCTCGCGATATGACGTTCGTTTTACCGCGGTTATTTGTCATCGTACGCTCTTTTTCTTATATTTCCCTCATACACTGCAATTATTGACGTTTAATGCGGCATTTTGCTTTTATATCCTGCAAAACTTACCGTTTATTGAGGCATTTTGTACTCAAGTATGACACTTATTAATAACGCCATTTTGCCCTCATTTACCGCAACGGTTATCGTTTATTGCGGCATTTGGCTCTCACGCATTGCAACTGTTAACGTTTGTCGCGGCATATTGCCTTCACGCATTACAACTTTTAACGTTAATGGGGCAATTAGATCTCGAAGGCTCTAATTGTTTACAATAATCGATATTAACCACTTAACGTTAACGAAATATTTCGAAATAGTTTTATGATGAATGATTTTTTTTCACTGCCTAAAAAATGCATATTAATCCAACAATAATGTGAATAAAAACCTAATGTTCAAATCAGCTTTTTCTTAATTGAAAATGACTACCAATTAACTATTTTTACTAAGTTATTGTATTTAAAGTATATTTTAATTTTGTTTTTTTTTTTGTTGTTTGAGAATAGAATTAAGTTTTTCTTTTATTTTGTCGTGGAAACTGCTTCCTTTTGGAATTGATTCATTCGGTATGGTACGGTTTTGAGTTATTTCAATAATATTACAATAATCAATTTAAACTTGATTGTCTTTTTCACAATTTAAGTTTAAATAAATTTTGTGACCAGTTTATACAGTAATTTTGTAATTAACGATAATTTTTTATTATATTGGTTCGATAACAAGTACACAAGTTTAAAGACCGTCGCAGTGACTCGCTTTCGGCTTGTCGCGTTTCGTGATCAGCTTGTGTATATCCAGTAGCTCATATACCTATAGACCTTCAGTCGCGGTATATGTGGGCCGACAGGACGACGGAGACTATCAATGGATTTTCATCCTTTGATAGTCGCTTTCGTTTTTGGACTACATTGTACTTACCATCAGGTACTCTGTAGTCACTTGGTCGAGCCAGTGTAAAAAGAAATATAGAATCTGAATTTTAAACCGAAGCGATTTTCACTACAATTTTCTAGTTTTAAGTTACGGGGGTATGATTTCAAAGCAAAATGTTATGTAAATTACGATCAATGGAAAATCTTAAATCACTGGTTATTGTGATATTGAATATGGGCATATTTTGATGATCAAATTCCTTTAAGTCTACTGCCCGGCTGTTGTCACCGGGGGGTGTCGCGCTCGCTCTGCGTGAACGCGACCCTCCGGCGACGGTGCCTCTGCCATCGAATGGCCAGTGAAGATGTTCGCTCTCTGACCCTTTCGGCGGCCTCCTGCTTCATACCTGCCTCGCAGAAAGCTACGACCACTTTCCAAGGCTCTTCACTGCCGACCGTGGCTTTTACCACCACCGATAGTGATAGGTCGTCATCAATATGGTCCGTGAGGACCTCACGTTCTTCAAGTCAGGCTGGGCACACCTCAAGGGTATGTTGCGCCGTGTCCTCGGGGCTCCCGCACTCGTGGCACTACGCCGTCAGCACCCCTCCAGACACCCGCCATATTTTTAAAATCTTAATATATATAAATCTCCTGTCACAATGTTTGTCCGCGATGGACTCCTAAACTACTAAACCGATATTAATGGAATTTACACACCACGTGAAGTTTGATCTAATTTAAAAGATAGGATAGTTTTCATCTCAATTCATAGTCGCAATATTATTTTATTGCAAATTATTTGTTTATTATTTAGCAGTCATAATTTACAGTTAGGTCCAACCGATTCTAAAAGATGGCGCTATCCGTTGACTGGATTGAGTAATTATTCAAAAACCAGTCACAGCAAAGCGTGGCTGGTCTGCTATAATTTATATGGCAGAACAACGTTTGCCGAGTCAGCTACTAGTATTATAAATGTGGGTGACGCTTTTCTTATTGAAGTTAATTGGATTTTAAAAATAATTTATTATAGGATATAGAAAAATAAATCTCTAAAAATATTCACATTATTGAATACTTTTTATTAATGTATATAGGATAACATATTACATTATACTATGTCGCATGTTTTTCGCTAAAACACTTTAAACAGATTTGAGGTGATGAACAAAATTGTTTGCGATAAATCTAAGATAATAATATTATCGTAATACTCGAGCTACATTGTTTATATATCGCTTGCTTATGTTACGGCATGCTGAGGGTAGGATTTGGGCCCCGTGATAAACACAAACGAATCGCGCGTCCCAGCGAACGCATTAAAAACATTTATTCGATAAATATCATGATTTTTCCTATGATCGTAATCCCACTTCTGATACGGAACAATCAATGAGTTTGTAGTTCAGTTATGTCTGCTTACCCTACAAATCTAAGTCATGAAGGGCTCTGCTATGAAGGGAACAGAACCCCCCCCCCCCCATGTATATAAAAAGTTGTTTTTAGTTATAAGGGTCTCTATACATACATTTCATCTCCTGTCTCTTTCGCTTGCAGGGCGCTTAGTATGAGTAGAGTGAGATCGCGAAAAGCAATAATTTTTATTAGACTTAATACGTATATTATTAGATTTACACGTGGCCTTCGGCTTTAGGTTGCTCTGACGGTTAGGCTGACATTTGTAAACGAAACTTTCACTTTGTATCGGAACAAAAATTAATAACACGGTTAATTTTTATAGACAAGGGAGATGTTTAGGGAGGATATTCAGTGTTAGATTCTAATCCTACATATGTAAAAATAGTGATATCTTAATATTTACATTAAAACTAAGTAAATTATAGTCAAACATATTAAGGGACAATTACACATATGAAGGTATGGATAACAATTAATGATTAAGTATGTATTTTGCCTGTCGTAAGCCAGGATACAGCTCGAAGGGAAAACAAGTCAATATCTGTCTATCTAAAATTACGTAAAAAGGATTTTTTACGAGTAAATTATCATTTCTTTATGATTTATTGGGCAATATGATTAATTACATTTGTGCTAGTTACAATAAGGTCTAATAATTATTGAATCTAGAAGTATCTCCCTCGTCTCACTCTATCACCTGTTTCATCACTGTTGTTATCACCAGTATAACTCGAGTTAGTATTCGCAGAGAAGTAAAAGTTTGCGAAATCGGCGACTCAAGATATTCTTTAAAATGAATTAAATAATACATTATGTAAAGTCTGAGCAAAGTGAAAGTAAAGTTGATAATTTTCAGCCTTAGAAATGCTCGAGTCTATAGCGCGGGATGAAATGTATGTTTAGATTTTTTTTTTAGATTATAAGTAATGATGTAACTGACTTAATTTGTAAAGAATATTGTAAAAATGTGTTTTTTTGAAAAAGAAAAAAAAGAAAAACTTTCCGAAGTCGTCGAAAAAAAAGCAATACTAGAAAGAGACGGCGCTATAAAAGAATATTTTTCGATATTTCACTCTGTCATGTTTTATATAAAGGCGGTTGTTATTTTTGAATGTAACGCAAGAAAAGATTGACTTGTGAGAGTGTTTCGTTTTGTATAAAAATGTTTAAAAAAATGTTCAACCGCCAAAATAAAAAAAAAATGTTTCTTAGTTTCGCATGATGTCAAACGCACGCCATTTTTTTTCCAGCTATTTAGATCGAAGAAAAGCTTCCAGGGTGGAAATTTGGAGGTTCGTATGTTGAGAAGAAAGTATAAAGGAGTAATAACATTATATCATCAAGCTAATATCCCTTTCGGGGTGGTCAGAGACACGTTAGGGTCTGTATCCGCTTTGCGCTATATAACGACCCTCAAGGGACTGTGCATATTTTGACGTTATAGAGAGTTGTCGTTAAATGAAGAGAAAAAAAATCTGTAATTATAAAAAGTTTTGAACTCTTACTTGCCATGTTTACAGTTTGTGAGTAACTAAGAATATGATAACGTATAGATAATCCATGACTCCTACTAACAACAGTCAACACGTGCAAGCAATCCCGATTCGTAAACAAAATAACGGATGTCTTAGAAAGTTCGGTATGTGTAAAGCCGGGGTGCCAGTTTCATGCAAAATGCATCTCGTCGATATTTCGACAAGGCGCAGCATCACCCTAACCCTTTAGTCCGCACTGCCTGCGATTACACACCGAAAAGCGGCATCGCGCGCTAACTACGCCGCCCGCGTCATGTCCTATTGGATCCCGTCGATTCAATTACCGCGGCCCTTGCGACCGCCGATCCTATCAACAACGAGGTTCACACAAGCACTCGTCACATTCCGGGACACCGTGGCGACGACGACGATTAAGGATAGGTCCGTCAATTGTTGTTTAAATAACGCAGTTTCACTCCGACGCAGCCTTGAGTTTCTTCCGGCGTTTCTTCTCAAGGTAGTCGCTTCCGAAACGCTGGTAGATCACCGTTAGGTTCGTTTTTCAACTGGCCGGCCGCCCAAGTCGAGGTCCGTACCCACAGGGGTGCCCTTGCGTAGCCGCCCAACCCATAAATTTCGCTGGCTGAGCGCCCTCTGCGTTCGCCCACCAAGCCCGGTTTTGTTGTGAAGGTCTTTCCCAGGCCACCAACGTAGGACACGCCGAAAAAAAAAAAAAGCCGGGGTTCCACCAGTGTGCTGAACTGTGCGGCACTGTATTGCACAGTGTACGATACAAATGTTCACGCTGGTGGACTCACTCGGGCATACAATGATGATGATGATGTCCTAGCCGGTTTCGGCCACGGCGACTGTTTCAACACCGGTTAAGAAATTCTAGGTCCAATTGTTTTCGGAAACAGTCAAATGCGCAGGAGATATTTAAGTGCATAGCTAGACGCGCAGCCAGAAAAGCACTCTCTCGTCCGAGCTCCCTCAGGCCCGATGGAATGGAGAACCAGTACGATTGGGAGGGAGCGGGATGCAGGTTTGGTCGAGTTTTCCTTCTCTAAACACCTGGTTGAATTGCGGTGTTAAAGAGATACCTTAGTCGCCTTTTACGACACCTCAGCAAGAAGAGGGGGGTGCTATTCTATTCTGCCGGCAGCCACCACGGCTTAAAAATACAATAACAAATTGTTCGCGAACATTTTAGAAATGTATACTTTATACTGTATACTTTGGTGCGCGCACAAAAGTATACAGTAGACTGGCGTCGACGCGTACACGCTTGTTGTTCGCGAACTCAGTCTTGCTTCCGCTACCGGAGCGAACACATTTATTTGTACGCGCACATAGTTTAACGAAATTAAATATGGATTGGACGAATGATAAAATTATAAAATTTATTCAAGCAATTGAAACTTATCCTTTACTATGGGATTCCAGTCACAATGATTATAAAAATAGAAACAAAAAATACGACGCCAATCAAGAGTTGGCTCAAAGTTTCAATTGTGACTCGATTGAGGTAATCGAAGATTATTTTGGCTCAATATCGAAGAGAAAAGAAGAAAATCTCGGAATCAAAATCTTCAGGTTTTGGTATTTCAGATATATACATATAAGCCAAAATGGTTTGGTTATGCATATTTGAATTTCTTTCATGCAAGGGACGAACCGAACGCCAGTGTGGACCTACAGGACGAAATGAATGAAGAGGTATGTTTAATTTTTTGTTTCAAACATCTTTTAATTCTTAAATATGCTTTTTACGCTAGTGTTTCTTGCCATGTCACCATTCCGATGTCAGCTTGGAAATAATGTGTAAATTCTTCTCGTATGTCTTTCGCATCGCCAGATGGTCTTCTTCCAACATGTCTTAAAGGTAGTAAGTTTGCCATGGGTGCATCGCGGCGCCAACTTCCATCGATAGTGCTATGAGTAATTTGGTTCTCAGTATCAAAACTGCCAAGAGAAGTATAAAGTTGTGCAGATGACTTTTGTGTCATCAAAAAATTATGTCAGTGTTAATAATTGTGCCTTTTGTGGAGCTAACATAATAGGTTTTCTGAGTACGGGAAATACAGCGGACAAAACCCCGAATACATTTTCCACAACACGTCTTGCTCTGCTCAACCGATAATTAAATATTCTTTCTTTTGATCTTTTGTCATGTTGACCGGGATATGGTTTCATTAAAAGTATATCTAATGCAAAAGCATGATCTGCCACAATGACATGCGGAATTGGTTTGTTTCTTCCGGGCAACGCATAAGGTTTAGGCAAATTTAATTTTCCTTGTTGAAGATTAGTATAAAAACTAGTATTTTTGAAGACACCACCATCCGATATTCTTCGTTTACAACCGACATCTACGTATGTAAATTTATAATTTGCATCAACCAAAAGAAAACAACAATGCTGAAATCACTTTTGTAATTGAAAAAATCACTTCCAGTATTATTTGGAGCTTGAATAACAACATGTTTGCCATCCATAGCCCCAATGCAATGAGGGAAATTCCATAGATAGTCAAATTCATGCTCTATCATCATCAATTCTTCTGAAGTGTTCGGCATCTGAAAAAGAAATCTTATTATTTCAGCTAAAACAAGATATCCAGGATCACACAGTAAATGAAGATCAAGAATCTCCTCATGAAAGGCCAGTCGAAAAGTTTAAGGCTCCGAAGAACTCGCAGAAACGTCGTGCTGTCGATGAAGACCCGAGAATTGCCCATGCTTTATCTATTATGATTAACGTAAACAAGCACATGGAAGCAAAAAACATGACGATGACATTTTTGCTGCAGCCGTCGCAACGAAATTAAGAAAAATTAAAGATGAGCGAACGAAGATTTTAGTGCAAAGAGATATTGATAATTTTTTATATGGCGCTATTATTGGTACTGGAAAATATACTACAACTCCAATGCCTTCACCGTATTCAGATTCGCCAAATTCTCAGATCCAAGGACCGGGTTCAAGATTTCAGGTCCGCGATAATGAATACTCAGATCTTTTACGCTAGAATGACAGCGAAATATTAACTTGGTGTGATGTGTAATGCAATAAAAATAACTAAAATGAAATGTGATTTTATTTTCTTACCTTAATATTTTCTTTCAACACGCTTATCAATTGCCTTGCAGGTTTCAGGTACAATCCGAGCAATAAGTTCTTTTGAAACTTTAAATAAATACATTAAACTTGCAAAAGAATCTCCAGTAGCAAGATATCTTAAGGTAATTGCACGCCATATTGAAACAGGGACACATTTTCTGTAGTTCGTATCTTGCTTAGCAATAAGAGGACTAGAAGAGATGCCACGAATATTCGGCAACTATTCGGTAATCGGCCACTTTTTTTGCTATTCGGTATTCGGCCGAATAATACGTACTATTCGGCCGAATTCCGAATACCAAATCATGTAAAAAAGACACGTTATATTACTCAAAGTTATGTATTTATTTCCAAATTACAACACTTTAGTAATTAAAATTCATCAGTGGCAAGTTGTGATGGATAAAAACAAGCTTTTCAGCATTTTTTGGTAGCAAACGATTACGCATTTCATCGTAAATGTTACCAGACTCAGAAAATAACCTATCACACACACACATACACACACACACTCCCTCTCGCTCACACACAAACTAATAAACTTATACCGTTAATATCCATATAAAAACACAAAACACCCTTGAATAACCCGAACGGAAGTGCGAGTCTCACCAGAGACAAGATTTACTTAATTGGTGAGACTTATCACCCTGTGTATATGCATAAGTTTTGTGTTGAAATGAATATTATTATTATTACTAAACACGCTACTTCCAGGAATATTCGGCGCTTCAGCCGACAGCGTTGCCGAATATTCGGTATTCGGCCAATTCACTATTCGTGGCATCACTAGGACTAACTGCATTGACTAGCAACTTTCAAAATCTTTGCACGATATACGAGTGAAAGTTTTAAAACCACTCAATGCATCTATTTTTATTTCTTCTACAAATCTATTTGTTTCTTCATTTCGTCGCTGTAGGAAAGGCCTCACCAACAACGCGGTTTCTTTCTTCTTTGCTTTTTAAGCTGACTACATAATAAAACACAAGCTGCAGCACAAAGCACTACGTTTTCTCGCCCGTCCATATTAACGACTGAAGACAGAAAACTCTTTTTGAACGTGTTCGTGCACAAGTGTGCCACACTGTGCGTTTACAAAAGTTATGCACAGCATTGCCGGTGGACACAGCAGCTATACGCTATCCCAGCTTAGTGTGCTCAATGCTGGAGTTTTGCACAAAATGTTTGTAAACAAATGTGCCGCACACTATTTTGGTGAAATCGTACCATAATGCCGACAGTCGAGTTTATTACGGGCTAGGATAATAAAGCGACAAGAGAACGTACACAGCTGCGCAGTTTTTACTAATTTTGGCAACTTAAAAAGTACTTTATATTATTAAATTGCTGTCGTTATTGAGAGTGGGTGTAATGCTATATAGAGTGTATCATTGTATGGGAAACGAGCTAAACCAACCAAAGCCGAGTGATAACGACGCTTTAAGGAGTTTGTCGTTAAATCGAGTGACGTTACATGGAGTTTACACTGTATATCGTGCCCAACGTGACCAGTGGCGCAGCTGATCGCCGATCTCACAGCACTAGTACACGTGTCATCTCAATTAGATGCCGTAAGAGTTTCCTCACGATATTTTTATTCACCACTGAGCATGTTTCCTAAATCCACAAGTAATCTGGGAAAACAAGAGATACGCGTGAAAATACGAACTCACACCCATTCGCGTTACACCGCTTGGACACCGTTCCTATATCCACTAGTCCACCATAGTTAGTCCAAGATGCGGCCTTACAAAAGGCCAGACGTTGCCGAGGGTCGGAGAAGAGGATGACGCTGTACCTCTGGCCCCGGTCAGACGGGAAGAAGGAACACCCCGGGGGATTTAGTCGGTGCAAGTCCGACATACCGGGGGGGCAGCCTTCACCGCCTCCTGAGGTCCGATAGGGATTTCCGCGGGCTATCAAAAAAAAACCATAGTCTATTGCCAGTGTCAGAAATATAAGGGATTCATAACAATAAAAGAAATATTCAGTATGTAATAATTTATATTTAATTTTCTCTATTTGCTTCACTTTCAAAATAATGATATAAAAAAAACGTCATTTATTATACTAGCTGAGCCCGCAAACGTTGATCTGGCATATAAATTATTTCTAGTGAATATCTTCTGTATTTTAATATACAATTTTGGTCATAGTGGCTTCCACATACAAGGTAGATATATGCTGTCGCGGAATCCTGCGGTACATCATCTTTGTGTAACTCCAATGGTTTAGGCAGTGTACGCCAAGATAGCTCTCAGAGGCCAGATTTTTTCTAAATTGACATGTATCGTTATATTACGACTAAAATTACATAAAATCATTACAAATTGTAGCCTATATGTCATTCCGATGTACAATCTATATTACTGTGGCAGTATCATGCAAATCCGTCCAGTAGTTTTATCGTGAAAGAGTAACAAACATTCACAAACTTTCGCGTTTATAATATTAGTAGGAAGTTGTGGTTAGTATTACATCCTAATTTTAGTATTTCATAACCTAATTAAGGCATTTTCTGACTACATGCATTTTTCATTATCCAAACTCTGCACAGTGACCAACATCACGTTTGATGGTAAGCGTGGTGAAGTCCAAAAAGCGACGATTTTCAATAGTAAAAAAGAAACAGCTTACTTAAATTATGGAGGGTGGAGTTGACAGCCTCCAGAAAACCGTCGTAACAAGCACTGAGAACGTTCGCAGCCTGCCTTCCTCATTCATAGACCGTGGACTCCTTCAAGTGCCACTGCCCATGTTAGTATTAAGGAGGGTTGTGCTGGTAAGCATGAGTGAAGGCCATCCACCGCCTCCCTGGTCTACGTTGCCGAATTGCCAGAATGGATGTTGCCTCTCGGCCTTGTCTTTCTGGATAACTAGACTCGCTGAATTGGAGCACAGCTGCCCACGACCTCTCACTGTCAACCATTGTGCGAACTCTAACGTTACCATGTTTACTAAATCCTTTTTTTTTTGTATCCCGGGAGAAAATCCTGCATAGAACCATCAGGGACACTATGAGGGCAGCGACCCCGGTATGTCAGACTCCTACTGACTAAACCCCCGGGGTGTCCCTCTGATTACTCCAACCGGGCCTGGTAAGCTAAATTCATCCAGACTCCCAGGGAACAAGAAGCCTTGTTGAGGCTACCTATTTGGGAGGGGAAGGAGTAAAGCCCACCCCTCCAAAAACTTCTCCCAGGCGATGCGCCGGACACCGTGCACCTCCTCCCTCTCATCCGGGTAGCAGACTCCCTCAAGTCTACTGCCCGGATGTATACTAAATACTATATTAACGAATACGTATCTTTACCCAACACCTATTTTTAAATATGTAGCTCACCCAACCTATCCAATAATTAAATAATTTACCAAAGTATATTGGCTGTTAGATACAGTCATTGCAGAACTACAGTCCGTTTTTTCATAGCTATCAAAATGACAACGAGATGACACTATCTAGTTATGAGTCGACCAAAATAAAATTAGATATTTGAACTGGTTAAGATTGATATTGTTACGATGGAACTAGAGTGAAATTTCTATAGAGGCATCACACGACTATGATTTTAAAACGCATAGATTGTCTTGAAGTGCCTTTTCGAATAAACTAACTATCAATCAGATCGACAACAGTCATTGGACATCAAAGAAGCCGCCTCTATTTACTCCGGCCGCCCGTAGAAACGAGAGGTCTTGACCTGAAAATTAGACAGTTATTTGTGGAATTCCAATTCGCGAAAGGTCGATAAACCGACTCCCGAGTTTACGAGTGAAAATATAAGTTTACAGATCTCTGTAAGGTTTTAAATCTTTCTCAAAACTACCGGAAGACAGACAGCCAGCTCCCGGACCGATGCATTTGTAAGTTGAGTTCTGATTTGGTCTGCAATACAAGAGATAACTCAAATGATCAAATAGGATTTGCGAGTATGTACTTCGACTGCGTTCGAGTGGTTCCACGTGCGAATATTTCAACATGACTTTGAGAACTTTCTGCGTTTAGACTTTTGATGGCTGAACTTTGAGAAACTTTGGGACTGATTTCTAGAAAATTCGGCGATTTGACAACTAGATCATCCGACGATTGCGCTTCGAGACATTTCTGCCACTGCGTTCTGATATTGTACACTCTTCGATTAATAAATCGATTGTACAGACTACACTGGCGTCTCATTACCCTGCGCTCCTACATCAATACATATAATAAATCAGTTCCTCAGCCACTTTCAACATTCCGTTGGTTTTTTTTTTTCGAAATGTCGCCCTTTGATTGACCGGGAAAGGTCTTCACAACTAAACCGGGCGGGTGGGCAAACACTGAGGGTGCTCAGCCGACAATTTATGGGTTGGGTGGCAATGCAAGGGCACCCCTGTGGGTACGAACCTCGACTTGGACCGTCAGCCAAATAGAATACTATCCCTACGGGTGATCTACCAGCGTTTCGGATGTGACTACCTTGAGAAGAAACGCCGAAAGAAACTCAAGGTTGCGCCGGAGTGTAAACATTCCATAGATTTGAAACTCCGTGTATATATGCGAGTAGCCAGAAAAAAATCACTTGCCGATGTAGGTAGTAAAAATATTTCGGAATCGTTAATCGATAAGCACATATCTGCACGCGTTTGTAATTGCTAGTTTTAGAAAAAAATTAAATGATTTAGGAGCAATTTTCTTTAATGTAGTGTGGAAAGCTGCATTTAACAAAGCGTTAATTTTATTTCAATCGGTTCATAAATAAAAAAGTTATGACAAATTAAAAACACTTCGATCCTTTATTGGAAAATAATTGTTTAGTTGTTTTGGCTGAAGTACATCATATACTTTTAATAAAATTGTGACTGATCGCTGTATTGTCGATTTTATATAAGAAACGATCGATGGCATCTATATTATACACATTAATTAAAGGTGTCAACGCACACGCCGCGCCCCGCTCCCCCCCCCCCCCCCCCCACAACCGTCGCGCGTCGGCGGCGCGTGCCACAGTCGTTATACAACTTGACACCCGACCTCTTTACAAACACAACATTTTTAAAACCAATATTAAATCCAGTAAACAATAAGTTACAATCGGGTTTCTTATTAAAAATCTGGCAAATGTTCCGCGAGAACAAAAGGATATTAAAAAAGTCCCAAATATTTAGGTGAGTTTGTTATTTTGAGGGAAATGGACGTACAGAAGTTTTAAACAAGGGACGCTGTAGCTTTAAGCGTCTAGTTGTTAGTTTTAAACGTTAACATTATGTTAGGTGCAGGGTTTTTGAGTAATTGTCAGGAAAATACCGGATGAAAAACTTCCAAAAATTTTGGTCAAATAACAGCTTGTTGAAAATTTAGTAATAATTTGGGAGTTTTTTAGTATCCTTGAATTTACGTGTCTAGTATATATTTCATGTATAGTACATATTTCAGCTGGAAATAATTTCATATCATAACAAAAATAGTACGTTAACGCAGTCGCGGGCACAATTAGTTTAAAATATTGTTCAGGATAAATTAAAGGATCAGAAATAAATTCGAAATTTTTTGGCCATTTTTAAATGACAATGACTGAATCTGTCATTCTTCAAAGTATTTTTTTTTAAATTAAATTTGATAAAGCATTTCAGTGCTCCAAGGTTGTAGCCATACCAAAAGACCAAGTTTAAATTAACCCCTTGACATACAATGACGTCTGGGAGATGTCATTTGTGACTTATGTCAAAACAATAATTGACGTGTCTCAGACGTCCTCAATATTCCGCTGCGAGTTGTTTGCAGTGCAATCAAAAATCATTCTTATATCAAGAAATTATTTCAGAGTTTCGTTGTATTCCGCAGTTTAAGATTTTTTTTTAAACAGTTTAAGAACATTCCGAATTGTTTTAATAAATTTCATACATTAGAAAATTTAAATTAATAATTTGCATCTAATATAATAGTTATAATTTTTTTTTTGGTTGTAAAACTAAATTTGATATTTTGTTATAATAAAGTTTTGGTTAATAAAGTATTTTGAACAAGATACAAAACTATATTTGAATGCCATAGCAACCGATACATAAATAGTTTTTCTAGAACCATTACCTTTGCGTTTAATGAAAGATCGAAAGGTGGCTAGCACTAACAAATAAATCTAGTTTAAACTTGTATAAAATGATATTTACTTGAAGCGGATTATTGTGATCTCAATGCAGATTAAAATTTAGCAATTGTTATAACTAGGTCTGGGTGCCGAGAAAGATGGCTCAGCCTTGCCTTTGGCACTCGGCAGGCGGGAGAAGGAACAGCCCGGGGGTTTTAGTCGCTGCAAGTCCGACACACCGGGGGCTGCCCTCACTGCACCCTGAAGGTCCGTTAGGGACTTCCCCCGAGTTAACAAAAAAAGGAAAAATTGTTATAACTAGGTAATGTTTCCAAGCATAACAATAAATTCAGTTTGACGTGAAATAGAGGATTATAAAAGTTTAATCTAGATTTAATTTGTTAGTGCAAACCGCTCTTAGTTTAGGTATCGATTTGAAATTAAGAAATCTAGCCTACAAGCCGACATTATTTAAAATCATAAAAGTAATACCTATAAGATGTACCCATACATACAAATGGAGGGCAATTAGAACAGTTTCATTTTAAACGTGGTAAGTACTATGAGCAAAGTCGCAAAAAATCCTTTTTCCCCAGTCGCTGCAAATTAATAATGGCGCGAGATCTCATTTTGCCACAAACGACTAGTATTACTTTATTATAGAATCCATTCGTTTTTAAATAATAACAATATTTCGTAACGCTATATTCTTTGCGGGGTGGGCTGAGATATATTAGTGGCTGTATCCAATTTGCGCTTATATGTCGCGCCCAACGTGACCAGCAGCGCAACTGATCGCCGTTCTCACAGCACTAGTACACATGCCATGTATCCATTAATGGTAAACATGTATCCATTAATTTTTAATAAGATTATTTTTCAAAAGCCAAGAAAAAAACGAGTTTCCATGTTCCTTTTGTACTATTATACGAGAAAACCATACTTTTGAGTGTTAATTCTTCTCGTAACCTTTCAATGGACGAATCTGTTTCAATTTCGTCGACTGCCCGTCAAATTTGATATCGACATCGCAATCGCTCAGCGGATGCGAAATCATCGAGCTGGCGTCATCTTTCTTCGAATCAGGAGTCAATGGAGTCACGAAACCGCTGTCTCCCAACTTAGTCACCTTCCCTTCATTGCCCAGATTCAAAGACATACTTTTCCTGCTCTGGAATATGTTTAAATCGTCGATGTATGACTTTGGGTTTAATTTCTCGTCCAACCTCCTCAAGTTTTCATCGAAATCTTGCTTTAGCTGCTTTTCAAACTGTCTCTCTTGTCGTATTTGCTCTTGAGTGCTCGCTAACACACTGCTCTTCATTTCGAAGTCTTTCCAACTGTTCAAATTATCATCATTTCTTGGATTTGCATGTCTCTTATTCTCATCCCGTTCTTCGAGGACTCTGAGAGTGTTCTTCGATATCAAACCCGAGTGTACCGATTGGGATTTCTTCATCACAAACCGTTTCTCCCTCTCCGGAGAGTTCTGCTTCAACTGTTCTCTTTCGTCTCTTGTTATTTTCGCGAACAGATTCGGCGAGCTCATGCCCTGTTTGAAGATCTTTTTCGAATCTCCATCTTCTTCGTTTAGCTTAGTGGAGAAGATCTTCGAGCTGAAAGATAGCCTCTTGCTGTGGTTGTGAACGATCTTCTTTATTTCCACGGGCATGTCTGCGCGCTGGTGGGCGCTGATGTACCGGCTGAGTAACGTCAGTTGTTGCTCCATATTTTTATTAAGGGTTTCTAGGCGAGCTTGATTCTTTTGGTAGTTGTTGATGGCGTCCATTGCGGACTGAAAAAAGAAAGACAATAATAATATATCTTTACGCTCTTTCCCTTTTTCAGTAAGCAGAGATTTTTAAATCTGAATCGACATAGTTACCGCTCCACACCTGATGGTAAGCATCGTGCAGTCCAAAAAACAACGACTATCGACTGGTAAGGAAAACTCATCATAGTCACAGGAATATCTCTTCACGCTACGCTTAAAGGATCCCATGTCATAGTACAGATAGTACTTATCTAGTGGTTGCATTAATTTTGCACTTATATGGCATGCCCAACGTGACCAGTAGCGTAGTTTATCGCCGTTCTCAGGACACTTATACAGAGTGATTTTATAGACGAGGGAGATATTTCAGAAAACAATAATTTGTACCTTCTTGTAACTAATAAAAATGTAAATAACAATATTCCCTAACACATCATAAAGAAACATTGATGAACAAATGAGAATTGATCCGTAAAAAGTTTGGACACCGCAGCGCGTGTGGCGCACGATTGAATGGCATGTAGATAAAATTCCTTTTACGTGGTTTTAGATAAACAGGTAATTGACTCGATACCCTTTCGCACTTTATCCTGGCTTAGGAGAGACAAAATACCAACTTAATAATTAATTGTTATTTATTCTATCATGTGTGTAATTGCCCCTTAATATGTTGACTATAAATTACTTTGTTTTAATGGAAATATTAAGATATCACTATTCCTATATATTTGCAATTAGAATCGAATGCCGAATATATCCCTCGTCTATAATATCAGCCTGTATATGACATTCCTGTTAGTTGCGGTTTACTTCGCAATATTTTCCCTCACTGGTGAGCTTGTGGGACCGAAATTTGTACTGAATATGGGAAGATCTAGATGTGATGTGATGTGTGTGTTTTGGGAGTCGAAGCTGCTCGCGTCCGTAGGCTTTACCCTAGTTTTCCTACACGTGACTCCTGGGTGGTGCTAAACGAGCAGCAGCGTGGTGGTAGGGCGTCGGTGCCCGTCTGGATCGCGACCACAGTACATGGGTGTAAAGCCCGCCATAGTGACCAGTTTCGGCTTGTCGCGTTTCGGGATCAGCTTGTGGTTTTTTTTTACACTGGCTCGACATAGTGACTACAGAGTACCTGATGGTAAGTACAGTGCAGTCCTAAAACGAAAGCGACTATCAAAGGATGAAAATCTATTGATAGTCTACATTGTCATGTCGGCCCACATATACCGCGACTGAAGGTCTCTAGGTATATGAGCTACTGGATATACACAAGCTGATTTTGAGGAACTGACTATATATGTGAAATAATTAAACCAGTGGTGACCTGTATCTAGTGGTTTCATTTCAGTCTCCCCGCTCATGACCCAGTAAAAGAAAGTCTGTACACATAGCGCTTTAAGAGTGGCTATAAAGTAGGCTTGTCGAATAAATATCGATATATTCAATTCAATATATCGATATTTTTGGGCGAAATATTGTGTAACGATATATCGATAGAAAATGTCCAGTATCGAAAATTGTATCGAAATCGATATATTTTTTATTCTCATGACAGTGAAGTCGCTGAAGTCTGAAACTGTAGAAGATAGGACCCAACGAAAAAAAAAGAACTATATTGTCTATGACTGTTGAGTATTATGTTTTGCTACGTTGCATGGATTGCCATCTGAATTTGTTGCATGTATATTGTTTGCCGCCATTTATTTATTTATTATTGTTTGATATCTTAAATAAGTCTTAAAGTTAGAAGATAGCCTTTTAGTTCTTGATATTTTTTAATGTTGTCTAATAAAAAGGAATACTGGTAAAATACTTCCGTGTTTATTAAGATTTAATCGATTTATCGATATCTTTTCCTTCGATATATCGACGCCGATATAGATATTTTAATAAATATCGATATAACGATATTTTTTTTTCATTTTCGACATCCCTACTATAAAGAACGCCTAAGTTCATATTATCACGATATCGGATCAGACGCCGTGCATAACCGCCCTTATTTCCTTCTGCACGTTGATATACCAAATACGTGTCAGCTGAAAATCAGCGCTGGAAGGCTCAGCTGATCACTTAGTTTTAATAAGCTGGCTCCTTTATGTCGCATCACAGTACAAGGTATTTGCTTCTGCTTTTTCTTCCTCAATAAACCTAATCTTCTATTCTATGTTATGTCCTCAGTTGAATACTCCAGATGGAGTGGTCGTTATCATGGTCTGAGATACGGAATTGTAAAAAAAAGAACTTACATCAAGTTCTTCACCCATTTTCATGTTCTCCGCTTGCAGTGTCCTATTAACCTCTGTCAGCGTTGCAAGGCGCGGCATTTCCTCGCGAAGCACCGCGTACTCCACAGCGTACTCGCTGAGCTGCCGGCTGATGTCCAGCGAGTGCACCTTCCTCATCACCTTCTCGTACACCGACCGGTTCATGTCAGGCAGTTTGTGCTTCAGATACTCGGCGGCTTCTTCGCAGCTCTCGCACATCATCAACCCGTCTTTGTGGACCGACAGCAGAGCCAGGGACACGGAGAATACCACGTCCAGGGAATCGAGAAAGATTAGATCTGAAATGATGATGATCTTGATATTTTATGGAACAGCCTGTATGTATGTAAATGTATTTTATTATCAATCTACCCTATCTCTATTATATTTTATTTAGTATTCTACCTTTTTCTATTCTACTTAAAAGTATTCTATGTATTTATTGTCATACTTATTTGTTGTACGTTATAACTTATAAGGTATGTTTTTTGTATATTTAGTTCTAATATTTAAATAGCACCGTGACGTCCGCGCAATCGATTCCCCTGAGCGTCGGCTGAAAATCAGCGCTGGATGGCGCGTGCAGCGTCGCCCAGCACACGCTGAGCCGAGTGCTCTTTGAGATGGGTAGCAGCACACAGGATACATGATGTGATGTTATGTATTCTTTCATTGTTGTTTTTATATAAACATGTTTGTTGTGTGTTGTTATCTTTTGGCTCAATAAACTTTTTCTTTCTTAAATCGTTATATTACTCAAAGTTATGTATTTATTTCCAAATTACAACACTTTAGTAATTAAAAATTGATCAGTGGTAAGTGACGGATAAAAACAAGCTTTTCAGCATTTTTTGATAGCAAACGATTACGCTTTTCATCGTAAATGTTACCAGCCTCAGAAAACAACTTCTCACACACACTCTCTCTCTCTCGGTCACACACATACTAATAAACTTATACCGTGAATATCCATATAAAAACACAAAACACCCTTGAATAACCCGAACGGAAGTGCGAGTCTCACCAGAGACAAGATTTACTTAATTGGTGAGACTTATCACCCTGTGTTTATGCATACGTTTTCTGTTGAAATAAAGATTATTATTATTACTAAACACGCTACTTCCAGGAATATTCGGCGGCCGAATATTCGGCGCTTCAGCCGACAGCGTTGCCGAATATTCGGTATTCGGCCAATTCACTATTCGTGGCATCACTAGACTATACTCTGGAAAATGTGCGGCTGAGTTGTACAATGTAATTTTACCCTTCCCTTCTACCAAAACTTGACCGGGCACCGTGCAGGCGAGCACCCTTATGTGGTTAACATTGCAGCAGCTCGCACGAGGCGATTCGCCCTCTTTTTCTTGCTGCGAACCGCCAAGGAGCGGATTTCTCTTCCTGCGTCTTACGACATGGAATTCTTCAAGCAACGGGTATATCAGTACATGTTATGTGAGCACGTTTCATCATCATATAAGACATAACCTTGACTAATCAAGAAGAGAAGACTGAAGAAGAAAAAGAACCCTTAATTGACGTACCAAACACCCTGACGACGAGGCCAAGCGGAAACTGGCTCGTAAACAGCGTGAGCATCCACGGCGCGGCGTAGAGAGCAGGCGACACCTCCACCGCTTCCAGCTTGGCATGCAGCTCTGGTTCATGGTCCCGAAGCAGCCTCGATAGCTGATACAGCTGGACTTGCAGCGCGCTCATGTCCGGAAGGTACTGACGTCTTAGACCACGTCTGCCGAAAAACCCTCGGTAAAACAATGGAGTCGGGACAGAGATATACTTTAGGTGGAGACGGTATGTGGAGCTGACCTACGTGATGACTAGAGCGGTGGATCATTTTTATCTACCTTTTCAAGGGATGAGGCCTCTCTAAGCATTGATCTAATCGGGCCAAAGGATAAATGTGGTCTTTTAGGCTTGGCGAGCAGCAATAGTGAGACGAAACCTTGGAGGATTATAGCCAGTAAGAGTCTCACACATCAGGGCCACGGCCTTCACGGTCTGATGCAGGATTTGAATTTGGGAGTCGAAGCTGCTCGCGTCCGTAGGCTTTACCCTAGTTTCCCTACACGTGACTCCTGGGTGGTGCTAAACGAGCAGCAGCGAGGTGGTAGGGCGCCGGTGCCCGTCTGGATCGCGACCACAGTACATGGGTGTAAAGCCCGTCATAGTGACCAGTTTCGGCTTGTCGCGTTTCGGGATCAGCTTGTGCATATCCAGTAGCTCATATACCTACAGACCTTCAGTCGTGGTATATGTGGGCCGACATGACGATGTAGACTGTCATTGGTTTTGCATCCTTTAATAGTCGCTTTCGTTTTTGGACTACACTGTACTTACCATCAGGTACTCCGTAGTCACTATGTCGAGCCAATGTAAACAAAAAAAAAAATCCCGTGTTACTTCATAAATCCAACCAAAACAATTGAGAGATATTTCACTAAATTCAATCCTGCGTTAGTAGGCTTTAATTTTGAAATCCTCACGAAACCTTCTCGGGCTACACGAGAAGCAGTTAATCGTGACGGCAAAACCTTTCCTATGACTCGCCTTAGCTGCTTTTCGGGAACAGCTCATAGTCTAGTCTTTTTTCTCTTCTTCTATATCGACGGCATACCATTTATAACATTTGAATATAGGGCGACATTATCCACTTTCCATCTGGAAGGCTGTCAGTTTATATTACGCCATATGGAAAAAATACCACTAAAATATGAGATAACTTTGGATATTGTGATCAGAGTAGTGAATGCGTCTGAAAAGACATTCCTACCTGAACATTAGATGCCGTAACAGCGTGAACGCATCCCCCTCTTCCATATGTAACAGAAGTACACCAGCAACGAAGCTCAGACCTTGGCAATAACCGACATCTGGATCCAGAAGTGAGTATGCCTTCAGTATGTTATACAAAGCCAACTGCCCAGGACCCAAGGCTGCCGCAAAATACGAATGCCTTGGGAACGTTCGCCCCAGATCTATCAATATTGCGTGCTGATGCTTGGTAAGGCCGCCCAAGAGAGACTTATACGGAGTGTGGAACAGGGGGAAATCTCTAGTATCTGGAGGTGGAGATCGCAAGCAGGCTTGTTCAGCGAGGAAGTACCATATAGCGCCACGAGATACTCGTGGGACGCCCTGTATCACTGCCTGGGTCAGCATGTGCTGGTCAACTCTGCCCATTGGTTGGGAAATGCCTCGAGATAACAGGGAATCCCACATCAAACTGACTCCCGCATCGCAAGCCCCTAGCTCTGTATACTCTAGTTTAATTCTTCTCACTGCTGAAGACTCTTCCCTTTCCTTTAACCGTGCGTTCTCCCTTTCCATTCTCACGAGGAGTACTGTCTGATTAATGGCCATCTTCCATAATTGACGAAGTTGCTCCTTCGATCGTTTTCCACTAGTGGCTGCAGGTTTGGCTCGAAGGCATGTCAAATCAGCATCCGGCTGTATTTCCGTTGGCTTGATCACTTTTTCGTAAATAGCCTGTCTCCAGGTCGCATCAGGCTCAATCCCACTCTCAGTAGGAGTCGTCCGAGTATCGCTAACTTTTAGGAAAATATCCATCATTGGTGAGTTGACACTGCTGTTATCTTCCCTCTCTTCACTTATCCCTTTTTCCTCAACAGGGAGATTTGCTTCTGGAGAATCATCAGTGTTCGCTACAGCTGAGGGTATTTGATTTCTGACGGTCTCTGATGATGCTATCTCCATCCCTTGGGGTTCCGTATACGTCTCAACACCGACTGGCAGTGGCGAAGTCTCCTTTTTACCTTGCACGGACATTCCATCATCCCTGCTCGCTTTTCTTTTTAAAAGATGATCAAATCCGCTAGAAAGAGAACGCTTCGCCTTCATGAATATGGTACTCCCTCCAAGGTATTGGTTAAGGAACTCCGATCTGTTTTCAGCAGTATCATGAATGTGTCTCTGCTGCTTGGCTTCACAGTGTGCCCTTAAAAGCATCATAAGGAAGGAGTTATGCTCGCTGGTTTCAAACATATGGTTAGTTCCTCCCTGGTACTTAGTTACTATGAGATCCTGTTCATCTTCTGGCAACTGCTCCAAGCGTCTAAGGATAAAGGCATGTGTTCTTTTATCAGACATTCCTTCTACGTCATGACATAAGCGATGGTACCATAACATTGGGCAGTGCTCGCAGGTCATATTAGGCGATTTCTCTCTAGACCTTTTAAGAAGATCCGCATGAGCGATAAAAGCTTGTCTTATGGCATTAATAACCTCTCCAGCAACACAATCACTTTCGCATTGGAATACATAGCAAGCGTAGGTATCGTTGGTCTCTCTGCAGACGAAACCGAAATGGTCTTTGCTGATCCTACCCAGTACGCAACTGGCAACATCTTTAAATGCCCTGTGAAGTAGGATTTGCTTCCTATCAGGGCTGATCAGGCGAAGCTCTGAGCGACCGACCTGAAAAAGCATCGTTCTATTTTGTTCCCCAGTCAGCTGAGATATAGGTGTCTTTGTAGCTATAGTGCCTATCGAAGCTGATCTGTCACGTAGAAACTGTTTATTTTCAGGCAAATTCTTAGGCTCTACAGGTTCATTAGATTTAGGTCTTTTTTTAATTTCATCAAAATTAATATCTAGATTTTCTTTGCTATTATTGCTAGTCATTTTAACTATCCTTAATGGATCAATAGTATTTTCTTTAACATCAGTAATATCACCAGTATGAATTATTTGAGTATCAGGATTTACTTTAATATCATTTATAAGTGTATTAGAATTATTTTTTGTATGATTTTCAGGTTTGACTTTCTCCAAATTAGAATCCTGTTGATAAAACACAGTTATCGAACTCGCTGTTTCTGAAATAGCTGAATGTAAATCTGTTTTCTCTTCATCTTCGTTCACTGTTCCTAAATTATTCTTTGGTACGTTTAAAACTGCTACTGCTTCTATTTGGGAATTTGGTTTCTTTATTTTCTCTACTCTTTTCTTTGAGAAGAGGTCGAACTCGTCATCAACTTGTTGAGATTCTTTAGAATTATCTGCAAGAATTTCAACGCTTTTCCACGGATTAGCTTTGTCGGGTTCCAAAGGTGTTGTACTGGGTGATACGATTTTTTTATTAAAACTCTCCGATGAATCTGATTTTTTATCCTCTGTGAGATTATCCGAAGAACTAGTAGTGAAGGGTGTCTGTAATTTGAAAATGGCTGTTTTAATGTAACGAGGAAACATTTTACTTGACCTTTAGTATAGAAGATTAAGCCGTATTCCTATCTCTACTCTCTGCAAGCGATTTAAATAATACATTTAATTATATAAGGACTAGCTGCAGGAATATCCTCATTTATATTGGCCTCTAACATTGATAAGGTCTTGTAGGGACATTGGTCTCTCAAATTGTTAAGTTACGCAAAATATGAATTAAATAAATACAATGTTATATCGGTATCAATGTAAGTCATTATGAAATCATTTAATTTATTGATTGGTAATTAAGGTTTGTTTTTAGGGTTCCGTACACAAAAGGAAAAAGCGGAACCTTTATAGGTGAAGGTATCTATCGTGAAAAAACCCACATAGCATCTAATAGAAATGGCATGTGTATTTAGGTCATGAAAACGGCAATTAGGTGAGCTACATTGGCACAACATATAAGCGTAAAGTACATATAGCCACTAATGTATCTGATCACACCGTAAGAGATATAGCGTGACGATATATTAATTTATTTATATGATCATTTTTATTCTCTCTGTCAGTCTGTCAAGGTCTTAATTCTCAGGAACACATAGTGGTATCAAGTTGAAATTAGTATAATAGTTAGAAATAATTAAAAAATGGTGTCAAATAGTTGTACTCGTATAGGTAATTTAGTTGAAATACATATAATATCATATATTGGCAAAATTCTAACAGATCGCCGTCTGTACGTGGAAGATATATGGAAAAAATAATTGTTAGGGGCCTTTATTATTGCCACATACCCAAAACAATTATTATTAGAATGGCTCTGTTTTTTTTTTTGCTCTAATATCTCAGAAATCATTGAACCTTATAACTCATAATGCTGCTTTATATCTCGAAAAAATATAACTCTAAATAATATCAACTTTTATTTTAAAGAACTTTAAGAAAGCGCTAACGCCATCTATTATCGAGTATTGTAAGATACTAGTACTAATTGAGATCTATATTTAATTACTGTAATTTATACAACGATTTAAGTTTGAAATAATACAAAATAGCATTACCAGAAAGTTAAATGAACGTACTGGGCGGAGGCTATAGGTCTTGTAATTACTTCTTCACAGCCCCGGGGCTCAATTAAAAGACCTTAAAAGAGGGAGGGAATACTCACCCCCGTTGATGGAAGAAGACTGTGTCTTCGCTTCAAGGCTTTCTCAGCTTCATGTACTGCAAACTTTTTCAAAGCATCGTCTATTAGGGTTTCTGGCACTTTCCTTTGAGATATACGTACTTTTCCTATGTACAGTACCTGAAATATTCATAACAAACTCTTTATTACTGATATATAGGATCTTTTTAGGGTTCCGTACATTAAAAGGACTATCGGAACCTTCATTCGCTTCGATCACTTTGTCATTATTTCAAGACGTTTTTTTTTGTGAAGCGTTTGGAGGTATCGCTTCTATAACATCCCACGTCTAAGGGCGGCTTGCACTAACGAATTAATCTAGCTTAAGCTTGTATAAAACACTAATTAATTGAATTGGTTTGATTCCATGTTAATGATGATTTTAGTTTAAGAGTTGTTACATCTAGATTTCGATTTAGTGCAAGACAATAAGTACAGATTAGCGTTAAATAGCATTTTATATAACTCTAAACTAGATTTAATTTGTTAGTGCAGTAGTAAATCGATGCAATCAAAAGGTACGCTCGTTTATATCGTTTATTTTACGGTTTTTGCCGTTTTCGTAAGGGAAACGTTTAGGGTAATTCCTGTGGCTTAGAGTCATGAAATTTGGCAAGAAGCAAGGTTTAATATCACAAACACAGGAAAACCAGTAAATTTGTAAAAAAGACCCTAATTTTTTTTTGCTAGTAGGAGAATGAGAACAGTGTGTGGAAAGTCTTGAAGTACAAGACATACAACAATACAGTGTTAGAAAACCCGCGCGTGTTAGCGCTTGCTGTCTGAAAATAAAATTGGTCAAGCGTGAACTTAATATGAAGATCGATAAAATTGATCAAACTTTTATCTACAATAACTATAGAAGGTTATTATGTTACAAAAAAATCAAAAATTTTTGCAATAAAATTTTTCAATATCTCTTTAAATAGTTTTTTTATCCTAACACGGCACAGTGACTACACCACATCTGATGGTAAGTCTGGCGCAGTTCATAAACAACAACGACTAAGAAGAGTAAAAAATTCTATCGGTAGTCGCAGCGATCATGCCGGCCTGCACCAATATCTCTTCACGCCTTACTTAAAGGACCCAGTACAGTAGAACGGTGGGAACACGCTCGCCAGAAGACCATTCCACAATGACTCGGCTGCAGTAAGAGATAGAGAACTTTTTAATCCTAGCCTGGATGTCAGTTACCGTATAGCAGTGACTCCGCAAACCCGCGCAAGTTTGTCGTTAGTTTATTCCAAAATGATCAAGTTACCTCAAAGAAGTGTGAATCAGACGGTGACAGGTCTACGCAGAGTGAAGTCAAGGCTGACGCGTTGCTCCAATTCCTCACAAGAGCGCCGTTACCATCACTCACTCTGGAAACCAGTGATTCAACATTCATACATTTTTTTATTGGTAACGCGGTTAAAAATCCTGCATAGAACCATCAGGGTCACCGCAAGGTTAGCGACCCTGGGATGTTTTTCTATTTTTTTTACACTGGCTCGACATAGTGACTACAGAGTACCTGATGGTAAGTACAGTGTAGTCCAAAAACAAGAGCGACTATCAAAGGATGAAAATCCATTGATAGTCTACATCGTCATGTCGGCCCACATATACCGCGACTGAAGGTCTCTAGGTATATGAGCTACTGGATATACACAAGCTGATCCCGAAACGCGACAGGCCGAAACTGGTCACTATGACGGGGTTTACACCCATGCACTGTGGTCGCGATCCAGACGGTCACCGGCGCCCTACCACCTCGCTGCTGCTCGTTTAGCACCACCTAGGAGTCACGTGTAGGGAAACTAGGGTTAAAGCCTACGGACGCGAGCAAAAAATTGCTCCACTGACTTAGGAAACCAAATTCATCCAGACGCCCGGGGATCGATAAGCCTTGTTGAAGCTACCTCTCTGGAACGGGTGGGAGTAAAAAACCTCTCACCACCGTCAGCGCGCCTGACAATGCGCACCACCTTTCTCTGAACACCATCGATACATCGGGCACCTCAATTCAAGGTCGTGAAAGCAGAAGAGAAATCTCCAAAATTTTTAGATATCCCCCACAAGATTACCAGGATGTGGGATGTGAATTCATCGATTATTGTCTCGATAGTCGTATCGACTAATGAGCTGGATCGAAAAGAGCCTCGACTACCATATTGAGAGGCTCTCGCTCTCTTTTTACTCGATACTCCTTTTTACACGATTACTTGATACGGCATGCATGATTAACTTCGCGCATAAGACCACTTATCCTTTAGTACCAAATTAAGTTTCACTTCGAGAAAGGTACTCACAAATTGCTGTTACAACTCCCAGCGAGCGCAACTCCTGGAGTACTCCAAGGCAGATGCTCGGAGCTGTTGTGAGGGAGGAAGCCCAGGTTCTTGGTGACCGTGCCGTTGGCCAACGACCCAGTCGACCCCCTGGGGCTAGAGGCGGCTGGGTCTCCAGGGTCACGCATTTGCCCAAACAGTTCTGTCACCTGAAATCAATACACATAATAAATCAATTTCTCAGTCACCTTTACGACATTCCGTAAATACGTTGATTTGCAAGAACTTGTATACTTCATTATTATTACTTCTACGTAAGATTATTTAAGCTATATGTTATTTTATTGCTTGTAGATATTTTTAATAAGATATAACACGACCCTTCACGAAAATCAGCGCTGCAGACTTCCTCTGTGGCTTTAAGCTGATGGAGGTCCCATTTTAGCCATGTTTATATGTTTCTATTTTTTACATAACCGAGTGACCAAATAATTTCACTTGCGCGATGTATGTTAGTAAAAATGTATTGGAATCGTTAATCAATATGTACGTATCTGTATGCGTTTGTGACCGCTAATCTTAGAAATAGCTTAAACGATTTAGATGCGGTTTTAACTAATGTATCATGGAATGTGACTTTTAACATTTAGTGTTAATTTTATTCCAATCGATTCATAAATAAAAAAGTTACGTCGATTTAAAAAATCACATCGGTCATTTATTGAAAAAAAAATTGTACAAAATAAGTGTTAATTACATTTGATTAAAACTTTAGTTAACGCTAACTTTAGTATGTAATACAATGACAGTTTAAAATTTGTATAAACAAAATAAAATTAAAAAAAGACAGTTTCGGATATATGCACTCTTCCAATATTAGTTGACCCAACATCTATATTGTGAATCATATCACATAAGGTTCAACTTAGGTTGTAAGTGCGTACACAGGCCTGAGCTACATTTGTATAAAGCGTGACGCGGGCCGCGGGTACTACTGCCGCGCGAACGAAGTCGCGGGCACAGCTAGATAATAATATATCAATTATTATAATCTATCACTAGAAAAATACGGCTAATGTCGTAAAGCAAGTACTTTGATATTAATAATCGCAAAAATACTGCGTCGATTGATATGGATCCCATGTATTCACGGCTGATCTAACGCCGTGTGATGTATTTAAAACAAATCCTCCTCCTTTGTGATCCATGCGTGGAAAAGTAAATGTAAAATAGGTTGACATCCCGGCACGTAAGTACCTCTAGGATTTCTCCATTACATTCAGATTAAAGCACCCCATAGTCACTAGTAAAGAAAGTCATCGTGAGGAAACCCACATGGCTTCTAATAGAACTGACTTGTGTACTAATGCTGCGAGAATGATGATATGATGTGCAGTGTCACGTTAGGTACGACATATAAGGGGTTGTGGCTGCTCAGGGTGGGTCTGAGCGCCCGTTTAGCGACCACCGAGAAGTCGGCGGTGCCTCCAAGTACACTAGGTGGTATCGGGGGAGGCGGGGTCCCCCCCCGTGATTGTGCCCGTCAGGCGCGGCGTAGTGGGGCTGCGGCGAATTGATTACAGAACCCGCAGTCCCCACTAATTCGCAGAAGTAGTCACCTTGGGGTTTTTAGTAAAAGTCCGGCACACCCCGGCTGCTAGCCCCTTCGTGGCCGGGACGGCTCTGTGAGGATATTCCCCAAGTAATAAAAAAAGTTGCGACATATAAATGCAGTGGATACAGTTACTAATATATCACTGCCCACGCCAAGAGGGATATAGAGTAACGTATTATTATTACATTTTATGGGATACGTTAAATTATGTTTAATAGAAGCAGTTTGAAAACAATAATTTATTGATTTCGATTCTTTCCTTAATAGAGTTGCGTCAGCATCAGTCAAGGCAGTATTATTGGCACCTTGATCTTTAGACATCTACAAATGGTATGTTAAACGTTTATACATACAAAACAGTTTTTTTTAAAGTCCGACTTTGTATATTATCCATTTACTCTTTCAGACTAGCCTTCTACAATTAAGGATACAATAGCGTATTGTACACACATAACACATGTGTGTTACACAAAAGAATAGATGTCAGGGACGTAAAATGGACATTGGAAAAGCGGTTCTTTAACCGACTATCGAGGATTTTAAAAAGCCTTCTTTTAGCAGGGAATAAGAAAAGCACCATTAGCGACCTTTTTTTTTTTATTCTGACTCGACACAGTGACTGCTCCATACCTGATGGTAAGCACGGTGCAGTCCAAAAAACGCTAACGACTATCGACAAGTAAGAAAACCCCAACGGTAGTCCAGCGATCATGCCGGCCTGCACAAATATCTCTTCACATTACGCTTAAAGGACCTTTTCTGCTGTGCGAGGTCTGGTCAAAAAATACGCGGACTAAGGTCTTCGTGCATCTCATTTGGAAGATACATATTTATTTATTTTTACTCGGGGATAATCCTCATTGGACCGTCCCGGCTACACATGGGGGATGGTAACCGGGGTATGCCGGACCTTTACCGACTAAAATCCCCGAAGTTGACCTCATCCGCACCAAGGAGGGACTGTGGGCCCTGTAATCAATTACTCCACAGCCCCGCCGTGGGAAGTTACATACCTGGGTCTCCTTCGAAGTGCTTTCCTCTCTCACGCACATACCTATCCTAACGGTGTGTGTGTGCCGTGGTGGCTGCCGGCAGAATAGAATAGCACCCCCCTCTTCTTGCTGAGGTGTCGTAAAAGGCGACTAAGGTATCTCTTGAACACCGCAATTCTACCAGGTGTTTAGAGAAAGGAAAACTCGAACAAACCTGCATCCCTCTCCCTCCCGATCGTACTGGTTCTCCATTCCATCGGGCCTGAGGGAGCTCGGACGAGAGAGTGCTTTTCTGGCTGCGCGTCCAGTTATGCACTTAAATATCTCCTGCGCGATTGACTGTTTCCGAAAACTGGACCTCGAATTTCTTAACCGGTGTTGAAACAGTCGCCGTGGCCGAAACCGGCTAGGACATCATCAACGGTGTTTGTACTTGTTGAAACTGTCCTAGCATACTTCTTTCGTTGCATTTGCCTCAATCTCCAAAATTGTCTCAAATCTTTTCCCTTAGAGTTTTTTTTTAGTTTTGACTATAAGAAAAAGTCACAAGAAGCAAGATCAAATGAGTAGGGAGGGTGAGGGAGGACAGTGATAGAGTATTTGTTTGATCATCGGTCATCAGCAGAGGCACAAATTTCGCAGCGACGCGGTGCATCTTCAAATTTTCGCTCAAAACCTCGTGACAAGAGCCAACTGATATTCTACTCTTTGGCAAGCTCCCTTATAGTCAGACGTCGATTTGCGCGCACCTGGGTTTTCATTTTGTCAACGTGTGGGTTATCAATGCACGTCGAGGAACGCGGGGGACGCTCATCGTCATCAATCGACTATCGGCAACCCTTGAAACGTTCATGTGATTTAAAACATGAGTATGCTACACAGCACCTTCGCCGTAAGCCGCGTTGAGCATATCCAATGTCTCAGTCACAAATTTCCCGAGTTTCACTCAAAATTTTACAGCAATTCGTTTGTTTCAAGCTGTCTATATTTCTAATTTATCTTATTAATAAATGAAGATATTTGCAACTGGTAACTGATGTTTTAATCAACTAATCTTTAAGAAATTAATGATACCAAGCGAACTCTCCTGAAACTAACTGGAGCCGCGCAACTCAAACAGTTCGCGTGGTTTTTGAACAAACCTCGTACTCCTATGGCATACTCAAATAGACTCAAGCAAGGCGTGGTTTATGCTACGAACCTACATAGCCGTGAGATTTGCAATCTCAGGAATTATTTCCCTCACCGTGCAGTCGATATGTATATGAATGTAGCCAAGGTAAATATAAAAATACCCTTGTCCCGCCCTCTACCTTCCTGAATAGAACCACGCGCGTAGGTTTGCGGAGTAACAGCTATACGGTATCTCACATCCCGGCTAGGACTAAGAAGTTCCCTAACCTCTTCTTTTGCCGTGTCGTTGGGCTGTGGAATGGACTTCCGCCAAGCGTGTTCCCACCTTTCTATGATATGAGATCCTATAAGCGTAACGTAAAGAGATATTTGTGCAGGCCGGCATAATCGCTGCGACTACCGATGGGTTTTTCTTACCTGTCGATAGTCGTTGGCGTTTTTTGGACTGCACCATGCTTAACATCAGAGGCGGCGCAGTCACTGTCGTGTCAGAATAAAAAAAACAGACTGACTCCGGTTACTGCGACCCGTGAGTCACAGCGAGAATCCGAATCGCATTAGTAATGCCATTACCAAGATATGACATATTATAAAGCCTATACACCCCCAGGAAATATGGATGTATATCTGGGGATTTCCCTTTTATTCAAGGTGATTGCAATTCGTTTTTCAATGACCCCAGTACATAGGACAAATTTGGCACGATTTCCTAGAACCGGTTGTTATAGCAAATCTTGGCTTAACGCCACGTACGGCTTACTGTTTCTGAATGTAATATTCGCAGATTCTCAGCAACGTTGTATCATGACGTAAAACTTTTGTCATGGTTTATAATACAGCAGTAGTGAACTCGAGGAAACATGGAAACATTTACTCAAGGCATTGAATCACAAATCATGATCGATGATTTGTCGATTCGTGGTCTCCACTTCCAAAATCCGTCTGCTCCAAAGATCATTCGTTCTTTGGCATCTGGGCAGCTCAGCATCAGCTTGAGGGCTATGTTGCCAACTTTGGTTCTCTATGGGATAACCTTATTTTGGATTCGATCCTTCAGAGATATGACCATCATGGCTCGTTCTACAGCATGCTGAGCGACCTTAAGCTAGTGAACCGTCCCAACCAACAACATCTTATCATTAACTAGCTGATCCGGCAAACGTTGTTTTGCTATATAAGTTTGTAATATCTTCTAAGATGTTCATTGAAATTAAGTGATGTCAAAGACAATTTTGTTCACAATTAAATACTCTTAATCAACAACACATTTATTTGGATAAAGATTAATATTATTACGTTGATACAACTCTTAACAAATAATGCATTAATTTCGACCAAATTTGTTTACCATAAAAACGGTTCTAGTGACTTCATCTTAAAAGATAGACATATACTGTCACAGAATTTTTTTTAGATCATTTCAAGAGCAATAATTCTTTTTTACATATATTTTTGGTATCTTGAACCGTTTTTGCAGCGCACGCAATGGAAGCCCTCAAGGATGAATAATTTTCCCCGTTTTTTTCACATTTTCCATTATTTCTTCGCTCCTAATAATTGCATCGTGATGTTATATACCCTAAAGCCTTCCTCGATAAATGGTCTATTCAACTCAAAAATAATTTTTCAATCCGAACCAGTAGTTCCTGAGATTAGCGCGTTCAAACAAACAAACAAACAAACAAACTCTTTAGCTTTATAATATTAGTATAGATTTATTTTTATTCACGTGAAACGTTTACTGCAGCTGTTTGGGCCAGCAGCTCTTCAGACTGGTTTGAGGAATACGGATCCCCAGATCCGGCTTGCAACAAGCAGAACACTCCGGGGGTCTGTAGCCAGTTGGAGACTAGTACACCGAGACCACTACCCTCACGACATCCTTCACGGCCCTATGCAAATTTTCCCCGTGTTATTAAAAAGCTCTCGAGAGTGACTGGTCAATTTATGAGCGGTTGGCTTACGCCTTTCGAATCGCTGATGCTCAGGGTGAACTTTGAGCGAGCAGTTAGCGATACTTGAGAAGTTGGCGGAGTTAAAGACGCGTTTTCCGGAAACACTAAGCTGTTGGCGGATATTCTTGCCCAAACAAATTACTTCTGCTGTAAGTTGGTTTAGAATTGAGTATTATTTTAACTCCAGATGTAGCATCAGATCAAGGTTACCATGTTATTGTAATATCATTGATGTTACAGGATCATTTTAAATTGTAGTCACGCCAAAAGGCGCAACTCCAGAACATAAAAAAAAACTAATAATGTAAACGCACCGAATCCCCAACGCCACCTGGCGAACATTCATTCATTCTTACCTTCTTAACGTTCGCATTTAAAACCAAACTCCGCATCGCATTATTTTTAAACTAATAACATCGCATCGCATCCTTTGATTATAATCGCATTTTTAACAATTACTTCAAATTCGCAACACACACACAATCCTCACAAACACCATACTCCACATTCGCGTTAACAAACATACATAGTGAGTGGTTGTAAAGTGCCTGGAATACCGATGCTCGGTAAGTACTTGATTTGTCTCAAATTATCGCAATCTTCTTTATTATAAATCATCCCGCCTACGAGGGTGCATTTTTTGCAACGGCATAAGTCAAACTTTATCCCGGCCCGCGTAAATTGGTTAGTCCATTCAAACTCGCCACAGTGACGGCGCTGTACCTTATGAAAGGCACAGCGCCATCCAAAAAACCAGTACAACTATTGTGAGACAAATACCTGCTGATAATTCCGACCTACACCAATTTATCTTCATCTTTCGGTTAAATAACCCAATACAGGATGATGGGAACACGCTCGCAGGGAAAGTATTCTAAAATCCAATAACACGGGAAAGGGAAGAATTTGATAATACAAGAAAAAATTCCCGTACAACAAAAAAGTTATTAGTTAACGACCTTTGAGAAATCACTGTGAGGTAACAGGCAACACTTTTGGCTTAATACACAACGATACTTCTGCTGTAAATTGGTGAAGAGTTGAGTGTTCTGTTACTTCCAGATTATGCTGCAGGGTCAGGTCAAGGTTACTATGTAATTGTAATATTACTAACATCACTGGAAACTACATTATAAATCAACTTCCCTTCTACAACTAAACGACTGGTGACGAAAAATTGGCTGATAACATTTACTCTAATTGTAGCTAGGAGCTCTCGATCAAGTCATCTTTCAAACAAATAAAATTAAATAAAAATCGGTTCATCCATTTATTAAAATAAATAGAATATTAAACTTAGCTTGGAACAAATACTGGTCTTTAAAAGAAGTGTTTAAGAGTAACATGACTTTGCATTTAAAAAAGAAAGTTATGGATAGTTGCGTATTACCATCTCTAACATATGGAGCGGAAACATGGTCTTTGACAAAGCACTCTATGCATAAGATAAGGTCATGCCAGTCTAGTATGGAAAGGTCGGTTTTAAAAATCAAGAAGCTGGATAAAGTACGTAATTCGGCCTTAAGAGCGAAGACCAAGTTTATTGATTTTTTACAACAAATTCTTAAACTTAAATGGCGATGGGCCTGCCACCTCGCTAGACTGAAAGATGGGCGATGGACGAGAGGTGCTACAATCTGGTCTGGTCCCAGCGGCAAACGAGCCATAGGTAGACCGCTTATGCGCTGGTCTGATGACATTAAATCCATAGCGGGCGCTAGCTGGTTGGAAACAGCTTCAGACAGATACAACTAGAAATGCTTGGAGGCCTATACCCGAAGAGGGGTTCTCATCGACGCTGTACTGCGGGAGTATTAACAAAAATGAGCTAAAACTTTTAAATAAGTACAGTCAAAATGAAATTTTAAGTTATATCTTATTGTATTTATTATCATATATAAAACTTTTCTTTTTATTTTTGTAATATTATATTGATTATAGTTGTTAAATTTTTATTATTTATGTTTAATTTTATCTCATAATGTTGTATGGAATTCGTCATAATAATTATATAATTGCTATTGGATTGTTGATGAGAAATAAATGGCTTTTTTATTTTTATTTATTTTTATCATCCATTCAGGACAGTGATTCCCAAAGTAGTTCAGGTTTTTTTGACGACCCCCTCGGAAGTATCTGGATTCCTAGGTCCGGCAAAGGCGAAGAGTAGGCAATGCTGGCACCCGGTGGTTTTAATCGGTGGAAGTCCGGAACACCGGGGGAGTGGCCTTCACCACTCCCCTAACGAACTGAGGGGATTTTTGACGAAATTTTTCCGGAGCTTCATATTTGTTTGACAAGTTTTGGGATTATGGTGAAATAGCAGCTGGGAAGTGTTTAAGCAGTATAGTGCAGTGGCAGTCGAAGCTGCTCGCGTCCGTAGGCTTTACCCTAGTTTCCCTACACGTGACTCCTGGGTGGTGCTAAACGAGCAGCAGCGAGGCGGTAGGGCGTCGGTGCCCGTCTGGATCGCGACCACAGTACATGGGTGTAAAGCCCGTCATAGTGACCAGTTTCGGCTTGTCGCGTTTAGGGATCAGCTTGTGTATATCCAGTAGCTCATATACCTAGAGACCTTCAGTCGTGGTATATGTGGGCCGACATGACGATGTAGACTATCAATGGGTTTTCATCCTTTGATAGTCGCGTTCGTTTTTGGACTACACTGTACTTACCATCAGGTACTCTGTAGTTACTATGTCCAGCCAGTGTAAAAAAAAAATATATCCACCTCTGGTTTAGGAACTCCTAACGTAGCTACGTTTACATACACACAGATATAAATATCAAGGTTATAACACCATACTTTATGCATCAGGGGTTAACAATGTAATAAAAAAAGCATTCAAACCTAGCATTTTTAGTACATAAATACGGCAAAGACAAAAGTACATGCTCCAATACACTCATATAAATATAACAAGTACAAACGAAGTTGATAACAACGGTTATTTTTCAATAACAAATAACATTCAATCATCCTGTTATGTTATTCACAAATAACAATTTTTAAACTATTATACAATGATATAAACTTTACTGCTTAAACCTGAAAGTTCAAAATTGTAATTAATAATTTAAAAAACAGAGTTCGCTAGCGCCATCTCTTATACAATTTACACAACTGATAGACATTGCTCTGACAACATACATACGTTGAGAACAGACAGTCTGGTAATTACAGTCACACGAAATCCATATTTTTTTAGTAAAACATAAAACAAACCACAACAAACAAAATACACATTAGTATTTTAGTTTCCGAATTCCGAGGAGCTTAGTAAAAATTTATTTCTTTGAAAATTATGTAGGAAACTCTATTTTTGTGTTTTCCATGCAACTCCTTACCATGTTCTTTAAATTGATAACGGATGTATCCGAATGAGAACCGAATGTTGGACGCTGAGGGTTCATTTTCGATCTGTCAAAAACACCAGGTTCAATTATGTTTATACAAATCAAAAAAACATTTATTCAGTTGATGGAATAACGCAGTTTGCATTGACCTTGTGGTGTTGAAGGTCGCTGGTTTAAATCCCGGTATCGGGAACCTGCAATGTAATGAGCAGAGTCATGTCATGTATCGTGAATTTGTATATCTTTGTCTAGAACCCATTGTACTAACCTAAACTTACTTTTGCACTAGATCATCTATCTATAAACATAAAAATGAATCGTAAAATGTGTTGATAAGCGCATAACTCGAGAACAGCTGAATCGATTTGGTTGATGTCTTTTTTGTTGTGTTTGATGAAATCTGGGAGTCTGGGGAAAGAGTAAAAAAAAGTAAAAAACACGAGGAAAATTGTAAAAACAAGAATTTTCTTTTCCCGTAGAAACCACTCTGTCCCCAGCTGTCAAACATACGATGTCAATCAAAACAAAACAAAGGTGCGTTAGGATTGTCTTTGGTATGCCTTCAAGTTGATTAGAGGTTGCATGTTATTAATGAAAATTATAATTTATACGCCGAGTAATCAAACAAAAAATAACGTGTCCCATAAGGCATTATAATAAAAATAGATATGGCTGAAGTCTTTCAATGCAATTTTATTTCTATTAGACTGCGACAGGCCAATAACTTTTGGCAGAATGAAATCTGAAGGGGCAGCTATTAACATAAAAAAAAACAACGAAACTTTGTTTTAGAGAAATAGGGCAGAACAAGGTCTGCCGGGATAGCAGACCAGCAGTACAGCAGTGGGACAGCAGTTTTTTTTTACACTGGCTCGACATAGTGACTACAGAGTACCTGATGGTAAGTACAGTGTAGTCCAAAAACGAAAGCGACTATCAAAGTATGAAAACCATTGATAGTCTACATCGTCATGTCGGCCCACATATACCACGACGGAAGGTCTCTAGGTATATGAGCTACTCGATATACACAAGCTGATCCCGAAACGCGAAAAGCCGAAACTGGTCACTATGACGGGCTGTACACCCATGTACTGTGGTCGCGATCCAGACGGGCACCGACGCCCTACCACCTCGCTGCTGCTCGTTTAGCGCCACCCAGGAGTCACGTGTAGGGAGACTAGGGTAAAGCCTACGGACGCGAGCAGCTGCGACTCCCAAAACAAGTTCATGTTGTATTAGGTCCTTACATATGAAATTGGCGTTTTGTATGGGAGGAACAAAAAGTCGAATATTTTTTAATATAATATATTTAATTAATCAAAGTATGAACCATTATTTTCTATGCACTTTTGCCATCTCATAGGTAGTTCATTGATCCCTTTACTAAAAAAAGCAGTCGGACGGGAATCAATAAAATCTTTGAAGGCGATTTGGACTGCCCCATCGGAGTTGAATTTTTTCCCTTGCAAGAAGTTATCCAAATTTCGAAAAAAATGGTAATCTGTTGGAGCAAGGTCCGGGGAGTACGGAGGATGTCTTAGACTTTCCAATTGAAGCTCTTCTAATTTAGTAGCCGTCTGTTGCGCAGTGTGTGGTTTAGCGTTGTCGTGAAGCAGCAGTGGCGTGGAGCGATTGACCAGCCTAGGTTGTTTAGCCGCTAGCTTTTCCATCATGGTTTGCAATTGCTGACAATAGACATCAGCCGTAATAGTCTGGCCAGATTTGAGAAAACTGTAATGAACAATACCGGCACTAGTCCACCAAACGCTTACAAGTAACTTTTTTGGGGTTAATTTTCGCTTGGGGCAGGATTTGGCTGGCTGGCCAGGATCCAACCATTGCGCTGAGCGCTTCCGATTATCGTAAAGAACCCATTTTTCATCACAGGTAATGATTCGGTTTAAAATACCTTCATTATTGTGCCGGTTCAGTAATGTAACGCAGCAGTCGACGCGCGTTTGCCGGTTTGCTTCAGTCAATTCGTGAGGTACCCACCTTTCAAGCTTTTTTAATCTTCCCAATTTGCTTCAAGTGAATTAAAACAGTTTTATCACTAACATCGCAGCCTGCAGCTAACTCGGACGTGGTTTGCGATGGATCCGCTTCCACAATAGCCTTCAACTCTTCATTATCAACTTGAGTCTCAGCCCGTCCACGGGGCTTGTTCTGCAGGTCGAAATTTCCAGAACGAAAACGTTGGAACCAAAAACGAACTGTGTTTTCTTTTGCAACACGACCGCCATACACATCATTCACCCTTCGAGTTGTTTCCGCAGCACTAGTGCCACGGCGGAACTCGTGCTCGTAAATAATGCGATATTTTAAGTTTTCCATTTTGTAAAATGAGTGACGCAAACAGAAAAAAAACAGAAGAAAAAAACAAATGAATGACGATCATCGAAGCACAAATACATGAGTCTATAGCTGTACAAATTTGAATTTGAAATTCCTTACCAAAGAGGAGAAATTTGCGATTAAAGTGGCCAGTACGAAAAACGCCAATTTCATATGTAAGGACCTAATATATAAATACCCATATACAGGGATACAGGTAATTAACGCAAAACCTCTTAAGGGTGACTTTGGTATATCAAGACTAACTTTTTTTTTTTGTTTTGTTTTATTGTAACCCACGGTCATATACAACTCTGCAAAAATATTAATAAATGAGTAGCGTCAAAGCAACTGTTTGTTTTATTAAATCACATCCCGAGTCGACAGTGGTGACATCTATATTCGTTTTGTACACTTAGAGCGGCTTGCACTAACAAATTAAATCTAGCTTAAGTCTGTATAAAAAGCTAATCTATGAAGCGGTTTAATTCAATCTTCATTATGGTTTCACTTTAAGAGTCGTTACAACTGGATTTTGATTCTGTGCAAGACAATAAGTACATTTCAACGCTAAATAGCATTTTATGTAAGTCTAAACTAGATTTAATTTGCTAGTGCAAGCCGCGCTTGGAAACGGCATGACAGATTTAAATGTAGTTTTCACTAATACATCATGGAAAGCTGTCTTTAACATTTAGTGTTGATTTCGGTAAAACCGGTTCATAAACGAAAAAGTTATGTAAGTTTAAAATATCACGTCGATCATTTATTGGAAATAAATTTTATAAAAGAACCGTTTAGTTCATTTGATTAAAACTTTAGTTGACGTTAACTTGAGTCTGCAATACAATGACAGTTGCGGAGGTTTGCACTCTTCTAACATTGGTTGAGCTCACATCTGTATTGTGAATCATATAAAATGGGGTTTAACTTAGATTGTACGTGCGTACAATCAATCAATCGTGCGTGTGTTAAGCCGTGGTGGCTGCCGGCAGAATAGAATAGCACCCCCCTCTTTTTGCTGAGGTGTCGTAAAAGGCGACTAAGGTACCTCTTTAACGCCGCAATTCAACCAGGTGTTTAGAGAAGGGAAAACTCGACCAAACCTGCATCCTGCTCCCTCCCGATCGTACTGGTCCTCCATTCCATCGGGCCTGAGGGAGCTCGGACGAGAGAGTGCTTTTCTGGCTGCGCGTCCAGTTATGCACTTAAATATCTCCTGCGCAATTGACTGTTTCCGAAAACTGGACCTCGAATTTCTTAACCGGTGTTGAAACAGTCACCGTGGCCGAAACCGGCTAGGACATCATCACGTGCGTACACAGGTCTGAGCTGCGGCTGTATGAAGCGTAGCGCAAGCCGCGGGTGCTACTGCCACGCCAACGAAATAACTGATCGTTGTCTATACATTTTTTTATTACTGGCTTGCGCTTGGCGCTAATCTCACCTGCTGGAAAGCGATGATGAGGCCGACGATGGAGCGCGCTCGCCCATGAAATACCGATTCACTCGACGTTTGAAGATTCCCATGTCATAAGATACCGGAAACACCGACGCGGGAAGTAAAATGACAAGCGAAATAATTAAGAAAAACCTATCATTGAGGGTTTCTAGAATCCAAAATAATGATTGTTAAAATTTTAGTCTCTATGTTTGTGCGAGTTACCTTTAGGCAGTGTTTGGACGTGGTATTCAATCGGTTTATAAATAAAAAAGTTTATATTAATTTAAAGTATCACGATGAATATTTATTTAAAAAATGCTACAAAAAACTGTTCAGCCCCCTAAATACAATAATATTCGATAAACAATAACGCTAATAGAAAGTGGAAAATGTATGGGATTTACAGAATCTTTCGGAATATCGGTCATCACGTTATCTAAATTACATACATACATTTTCTATTTATATTAATCGTTATCGAATGTTAATTTATCTAATTCCCTAGCCCTTTTATACAGTTGTAATATTTGATAAACGATAACAGTAGTAGAAAGTGAAAAATGTATGTAACATTACATACTCTTTCGAAATATCGGTCATTACCTTATGTAAATTACATACATTTTCTGTTTATCTTTATCGTTATCGTATGTTAATTTGTATATTTCCCTAGCCTTCTTATATAAAGTATTATAAACTATTATAGTTTATCGAACGTTACTTTATATAAGAAAGTGAAAAATGTATGTAACTTACATACTCTTTCGGAATATCACGCCATCTAGTTACGTAAATTCTATACATTTTGCATTTTTCTTTTCATTATCGACTATCGAATGTTAATTTGTTGCTTTGACTGAAATCACATTTTGCACTCACCCTAAAGTGTATTCCGTTTTATACCTGTATTTGCTCTGGAAACGGGTCACTGAGTATTAAATATTTTCTAACGCGAGCATTTACATATGCAAATGTGAAAGATTTTCCACATGATTACTTTTGTTATGACATAAATATTCATAATTTTGAAATATACATTTTCCTATAAGTTTAAACTAAGAACAGATGCGGCTAGTAACAATATATCATCACGCTATGTCTCTTTCTGTGTGAGCAGAGATACATTAGAGGTTGTATCCACTTTGCGCTTATATATCATGCCCAACGTGACCAGTAGCGCAGCTGATCGCCGTTCTCACAGCACTAGTACCCATGACATTTCTATCAGATGCCGTGCGGGTTTCCTCACGATGTTTTGCTACATCGGTGAGCATGTGGTACCTAAATCCTTAATTAATGTGGAAAAACATAGATGTAGTGCAGCAATTTTTATTGATAGTTTAGGTACCATGGACGCCTTCTAAACCAGTTTTAGAAGTGTAAAAAAATGTATAGAGAACGAAGAATATTGAACAAAAAATTGTTTATTACTTTTTTTTTCAAAAAATCTCGTTTTTCTTTAATTTTTTTCTAATTTTTCCATAGTTTTACACTTTTTAGCGACTTTTAACGCTGACCATTCGAAAGAGCACACTCGAAAACATAGGATACAATGGTTCTCATATTTTTCCCGTTCCAATTCACGGTATGGTATCAGCTCAAACTCGGAGCTTGAAAATCCGTCCCGTGGACGTTGAAGGGTTAATAGAGACGTCATAAGTAAGTGCTCTGCGAACAGCTATCAGCTGCACTGATCAGGATACGTTGAGCACGACATATAAGCCGAAGTTTGGGAGTCGAAGCTGCTCGCGTCCGTAGGCTTTACCCTAGTCTCCCCACACGTGACTCCTGGGTGGTGCTGAACGAGCAGCAGCGAGGTGGTAGGGCGTCGATGCCCGTTTGGATCGCGACCACAGTACATGGGTGTAAAGCCCGTCATAGTGACCAGTTTCGGCTTGTCGCGTTTCGGGATCAGCTTGTGTATATCCAGTAGCTCATATACCTAGAGACCTTTAGTCGCGGTATATGTGGGCCGACATGACGATGTAGACTATCAATGGATTTTCAGCCTTTGATAGTCGCTTTCGTTTTTGGACTACACTGTACTTATCATCAGGTTCTCTGTAGTCACTTTGTCGAGCCAGTGTAAAAAAAATATAAGCGCAAAGTGGATACAACCACTTTTTTGTATCCCGGTGGTGATCCCTGCGTAGGAGCATCAGAGACGCTGTGATAGCGGCGTCCCCGGTGTGTCAGACTCCTATTAACTAGAAACCCCCGATGGTGCTCAGGTTACGGGTCCTTTGCCTTTGCGAATTTACCCGCGGCCGGCGAATTATAATCTCTAGTACACATATTAAGACGTCTGATTCCTGCCAGCGAATGATTGCGGGTGCTATTGTGCATTGTCACCTATCAATCATGTATAATTACTGCATAAAGTAAGTCGTAAGTAATGATTACTAGTTAGCTATGTGAGTTCGCCTTATCCAGAGATGGGCTGAATGTAATCTGATTAATGATGAACGATTACAAAATGTAGTCGCAATTTTAATATTCTTGCTCTGTAATCATGATTAAATCCATTTAAAACATTAAGAAATCATAAATGTGTATACAATCTGGGATTTTGTAGTGTTTAAAACATAAATGAGCAAAATGCAGTCATATTAATAGTAAAAAACGTAAAATGTAATCGTTAATCACTTTTATTAATTTGATTACATTTTGCCCATCTATGGCCTTGTCTCTTGTGAATTAATAATGTGCAGATGCGATACTGCAAAAATGGGACTAAGCTGAAATATATATAACTGCTTTATTGAACATTAATCTGTATATACAAAAATCAATTGCTGTTCGTTAGTCTCGCTAAACTCGAGAACGGCTGAACCGATTTGGATAATTTTGGTTTTGAATTAATTGTTGAAGTCCAGGGAAGGTTTAAAACGTGAGAAAATATGAAAGAAATGCTAGGAATATAGTAAAAACAACAATTTCGTTTTCGCATACAAAACATTCTGTCCCCAGCTGTCAAACATATGATGTCAATCAAAACAAAACAAAGGTATGCCTTCAAGTTGATTAGAGGTTGCATGTCATTAATGAAAATTATAATTTATACGCCAAATAATCAAACAAAAAATAACCCAAAAAATGTCCCATAAGGCATTATAGTAAAAATATCACTACCTTAGATATGACTTAAGTCTTTCAATGCAATTTTATTTCTATTAGACCGCGACAGGCCAATAACTTTTGGCAGAATGAAATCTGACGGGGCAGCTATTAGTATAAAAAAAAAACAATGAAACTTTGTTTTAGAGAAATAGTGCAGAACAAGGTCTGCCGGGTCAGCCAGTCTATAATAAAATAGGATGAGATAATTGTAAATAGTTTATTAATAGGATATGTCTGTCAGACTCTTATTGACTACAGCAATCCCCGGGATGTCCCTCAAAGCGCTGCCAGCCTGACCTGGGGATCCGCAGTCCTCAAACAAACCGAAGAAGTAATAGCTTACAACTCTATCTTTAGAGAGGTGGATGTTACGAGCCCAACCTCAGGATGTCTCTATTTTTTTTTATAACTCATAGGCGAACGCTTGACCTCAATCACACCTGGTGGAAGGTGAAGATGAGTCCGACGATGAACCGCTTCCGCCTAACAAATGCCTATTAACTCTTCTTTTAAAGACTCCCAGGTCATAAGTTCGCGGAAATATGGCCGCTGGAAGCATATTCCACTCCTTAGCTGTTCGCATGATGAATGTAGAAGCGAATCTTCTCGTGCGGATATAAGGAACATCCACCACATACGGATGGTATCCGACACGATGTCTAGTGGTTTTGTGGTGGAATGGGGCTGGTGTAATCAAAGAATGTAGTTCCTGAGAACACTCTCCACCGTGCAACCGGTAAAAGACCGCGAGGCAGGCAACTCTACGTCGATGCTCGATGCTCTGCAATTTAATTTTCTATTAGGCAGTGCAGGATACATACGCACCTCCTCCGCGTTATCCAGGCACCAGGTACCCTGAGATCTACTTTCGGGTACATTTTAACTTCTAAGTCAACGCAATTACCTATTGATTAACCGTCTCTACGTTTCTAAGCTAGCGAAGAATGGCTTTATGCATTCTATCGAAGACGCTATCTTTAAACTCAGAAATACATAGATAAATTAGAACTTGTGTCATTTACTAGCTAAGCGGGTTGATAACTGCTGAGCTGTTAGGGGTCATCCATTTAAAAAGTATAGGCTCAGGATAACGCGCAATGATTTTCGAATAATTATGACAAAGAGAACTAATTTTGCATGATAGTAAATGGATGACCCTTTTTGATACAATATAAAAAAGATGAAAACTCACCTATAAATAATTAATTTATAAAAATATCCTTGTAGTACACACTACTACAAATCAAACACAAAAAGTCACTAATACACTTTCATTAAATACACATTTAAAAATCGTTCTTAATTTAAAAACACATTAACGAACGCGCAATAAACAATACACATACAAATCAAATACACGCGTTCTAATTTTAAAAGTTCTAGATTCACGCATTCTTGATTTGAAAAATTCAATTCGTTTACACAAAATCCATAGACGATTATGTTTTTATTTATATTTCGGCAAACGTAACGCTCGGTGCGAAGTCCGCGGGCTAATGCGTCGTTGTGCCGTCATATGTTTTTTGTTTACAACCAAACGAGCCTGGGTAGTCGGTCCGCGCTTTTCATAGACATACTCAGAAGAAGACATATCTATTCACTTTGAAGAAATGCCTCATCGGATCGAACCACCTGCACGCGGGATTGCCATCCGAAGTTTGCTAGAGTTTACCACCTGAAAACCATAAGATAACTACTTCTGCGTTCTACCAATTTTGATGTATGTAGCCGAGACATGGATACTAACAAGCCAAGCCGTGGTGGTTGCCGGCAGAATAGAATAGCACCCCCCTCTTCTTGCTGAGGTGTCGTAAGAGGCGACTAAGGTATCTCTTTAACACCGCAATTCAACCAGGTGTTCAGAGAAGGAAAACTCGACCAAACCTGCATCCTGCTCCCTCCCGATCGTACTGGTTCTCCTTTCCATCGGGTCTGAGGGAGTTCGGACGAGAGAGTGCTTTTCTGGCAGCGCGTCCAGTTATGCACTTAAATATCTCCTGCGCAATTGACTGTTTCCGAAAACTGGACCTCGAATTTCTTAATCGGTGTTGAAACAGTCGCCGTGGCCGAAACCGGCCAGGACATCATCACTAACATGCGATGGATAGAACTATATAAGGATCTCTTTTAGCAGCAGTGGTAATGCAACGTATGCTGAAGAATCGATGATCATTGAAGCGGGTGAGTTTTTGAGTAGACGCTACGAATCGGCCAAGAAATGTTAGCTTGGGGCGTCCCTGGACAAGGTAGAGCAACGACCCGCGGAAGAAGGTCAGAAATGATTGAATGAGAAGTGTCAAAGATCGAGCCCAGTGGCGCTTATTAGGAGAGTCCTATGTCAGCAGCGGACTAGGGCAGGCTAAATTTAATGATTTCTTCTACATATAGACGGGACTCTAGGACCCGCTGTTTTCTGCGGGCTGACACAGTAAATGGATGACAGCTATAAATCAGCGCTAGGCTGCTAAGCTGGCGATTTTTAGAGCAGACTTCCCTTTAGAGAATCATCACAATATAGGCTATTTACTTCTGTTGCTTTGTTACCCATCTTCATTAACCTAACCCTTCTGTGTCTTATGTTATGTTGTTTGATGGAATGTGTCCGATCTGAACCTGTGAGAGAGGCGTTTGTGAGTGCCTTTGCTCTGAACAGTCTTGACGTCGGGATGCTTAACAAATTCTTACCAGAACTATTTTCTGATGTCAGCTCGGTCCAGACCAATGTCGCCATATAAGTTAGGTATTTTTATATTAGGGTACGATGGGGCTGACACACATAAACACGTAAAATCCCCCAAATAAATAGAATTAAAAAAATGTTATGTTGTGTGCCAAATAAATTCATTTTCTTTCTTTCTTTTATCAAAGTTAAAACTGATTTTATTAGGCTTTTAAAACCTTAAACTTCCGCCAAAAATCGATTTATAAGCAAATACTTATTACAGGTAATTGAATAATCATAATTAAATCAATTAGATTTAGTTTGAAACCTGCTGGAAAGCTCGGGCTTGAACTAAAATTTGAGTCCAATTAAGACTTTTTAAATTTGGTTTTAGGCCAAAGCTGGCCGATGTTTTCAGCCATACGCTAGCCCCGGACATTATGCGTAGTCTGTTGTAGTTACAACGTCTATGATAACCAAACACGGAACGCGGTGCAGTCAAGCCGTGCTATCACTAAATGTGTCACCCTGTTTATATTAAACAAGATGGATGCTCGCTCCAAATAGGTTTCGTATGACATTGATAAAGCTTTGGTATAATATCATTAACTGGATCATTTTACCTACAACACAGTCCGCGAGGTTGTGAAAAATTGGGTATACACGAGTATAAACAAAAGAAAGAAAGATTATTTAGAACATAACCATTCATGATTTCAGTCCTTGACTGTCCACTGCCAATCACAGATCTCTATCGTTATAAAAGTCTCATTGCCCCACTGAGCGTTTTCTACCGTCTGTATTATGGCATGTGATCTGAAGAATTATCTAATCTTGTTCCAGCTTTTTTTTTTTTTCGGCGTGTCCTACGTTGGTGGCCTGGGAAAGACCTTCACAACAAAACCGGGCCTGGTGAGCGAATGCAAAGGGCGCTCAGCCAGCGAAATTTATGGGTTGGTCGTCTACGCAAGGGCACCCCTGTGGGTACGGACCTCGACTAGGGCGGCCGGCCAGTTGAAAAACGAACCTAACGGTGATCTACCAGCGTTTCGGAAGCGACTACCTTGAGAAGAAACGCCGAAAGAAACTCAAGGCTGCGTCGGAGTGTAACTGCGTTATTTAAACGACAGTTGACGGACCTATCCTTAATCGTCGTCGTCGACGCCACCGGCGACGCCGGTGTCTCGGAATGTGACGAGTGCTTGTGTGTACCTCGTTGTTGATAGGATCGGCGGTCGCAAGGGCCGCGGTAATTGAATCGACGGGATCCAATAGGACATGACGCGGGCGGCGTAGTTAGCGCGCGATGCCGCTTTTCGGTGTGTAATCGCAGGCAGTGCGGACTAAAGGGTTAGGGTGATGCTGCGCCTTGTCGAAATATCGACGAGATGCATTTTGCATGAAACACATTTATTTGGATAAAGATTAATATTATTACGTTGATACAACTCTTAACAAATAATGCATTAATTTCGACCAAATTTGTTTACCATAAAAACGGTTCTAGTGACTTAATCTTAAAAGATAGACATATACTGTCGCGGACATATTTTTAGATCATTTCAAGAGGAATAATTCTTTCTTACATATATTTTTGGTATCTTGAACCGTTTTTGCAGCGCACGCAATGGAAGCCCTCAAGGATGAATAATTTTGCCCGTTTTTTTCACATTTTCCATTATTTCTTCGCTCCTAATAATTGCATCGTGATGTTATATAACCTAAAGCCTTCCTCGATAAATGGTCTATTCAACTCAAAAATAATTCAATTCGAACCAGTAGTTCCTGAGATTAGCGCGTTCAAACAAACAAACAAACAAACAAACTCTTCAGCTTTATAATATTAGTATAGATTTTCGATATACATATATCTGAATTGTGGCCTAAAACATAAGGGACCGGTTTCCATGTGCAACGATGCGAATGACCGCAGGTTCGTATGCCAACACGTACCTCTAGATTTTTCAAGACAAAGTAGAGATTTAAGCAGCTTATGCTCGCTGTTGAAGAAAACCATCGTGAAGAAACCCTCATGGTATCTAATAGAAATGTCATGGGTACCAGTACTGTAAGAACGGCTTTTAACTGCGCTACTGGTCACGTTGGGCACGACATGTCAGCGCATACAAGCGTGGATACAGCCACTAATGTCTCTCTGCCCACTCCGAAAGAGATATATCGTGACAATATACCATTATTTAATATTTTTTATATGAAATATTTAATTCGGTAGAGAATATAGTTATTTACATTTGTTGCAAGAAGATATAAATTATTGTATTCTGAAATACATCCATAATTTATACCTATATAACCATATCAACAAGTGACAACATCAATTTATTACAATTACTTCACAATTTGTGAATAGTTCACGAAAGCTAATTCCGCAGCACAAGCTACGGTCAAACACTAAATTATAATATATTACGACATACAAATAGATGTGAAATGCCACAGAAATATCACAGATACTTTATACAAACATCCTGAAAGTTTCAACCGCTCGTCCGCTGGCAGAGAGATTCGAGCGGTCTATTTTGGCAACATTCTTCACAACGCCAAGCCGTACTCAAGGTTCGTATAGCGAAGGTATTCAGAATCTAATCTGTTCAGTATATGGTAGTACATTAGATCTAGTTCACAGGCTAGGATTATTAATATCGCGCCGAGCCAAAACTCTGCGTTCGACGTTGAATTCACGATGTAAGCGACCGCTTGTTGAGCGAGCGGTTTCCAGACTGACAACATTTCGCTAAAAACACTTCCCAGTACGACACTATTCAAATATAGAACTTGATGATTTTGAATTTCGATTTTTATAGTCACAATTTTAAATTTTATGTAGTTCGATTTTTAATTTAAAACACAGTATTGGTTAATTTATTTGTATGTATTTTAATGTATTTTTAGATACGGCATTAAGATAGGTCAATTCAAAGTTACGCGTAAAGTTTTTTTATTAACTAAGTATATAAAAATATATTTATGTGTTGATATATTTCAATTTTTTTTTGTTGTAAAAACAAGGTTTTAAATCACTATAGTTTATTATAAAACTTCACCGAGCGAGCCCACACGACTATTATTATATTTCATTACAGCTCGACACGATATATTTGATTGTATGTGTTTTATTTTAAAATTGTATTTAAAATCATGTATGTGTTTTATTTTAAAAATATAATTTAAATCGCGTATGTGTTTATACACAATGGTCGCAAATGTCAACTGAATAACGAATATAGTTACGCAAACTTATTTCTAATTATAAATCACGTTCAAGGTATCAAGGGTAAATAATACATAATAATTATTTATTTTATTGTTTCCATTGTACGTACTGATTAACCTTATTCAACCTGTTTAATTATTATTAATTTGATTTTGGCATAATAACCAAAACTATAATTTCCGCTGCAGTTTGCTTCCTGCGTCTGTCTTTAACCCCCGATGTAAAATGAGGGGTGGTATAAATGTAACGCGTGTATCGGTGTAACTATGGCTCTGTATATTTGTATGTCTGGCTGTGGCATCCTAGCTCCTCAACGGATAAGCTGATTTTGATTAGGTTTTTTGTTTGAAATCTAAAAGTAACTATCGCGAGCTGCACAATCACCTTTTTTTACCTGGGGGAAATCCTCATGGACTGTCAGAGCCGCCGTGAGGGCAGCGGGCAAACGTTGTACTGCCATATAAATTATTTCTAGTGAATATCTTCTGTATTATAATATACAATTTTGGTCGTAGTGACTTCCACATACAAGGTAGATATATGCTGTCGGAGACTTTTATTTAGAACTATTCAAGAAAAACAATCCTACGGTACATCATCTTTGTGTAACTCCAATGGTTTAGGCAGTGTACGCCAAGATAGCTCTCAGAGGCAATATTTTTTCCGACTTAATTGACATGTATCGTTATATTACGACCAAAATTACATAAAATCATTACAAATTGTAGCCTGTATGTTATTCCGATGTATAATCTATATTAGTGTGGCAGTTTCATGCAAATCCGTCCAGTAGTTTTATCGTGAAAGAGTAAAACATATTCACAAACTTTCGCATTTATATTATAGTGGGATAATGCGCGCCAAATAAATAATAAATGGGATTCCAAGTACTGCCTTTCAATCACTAGTCTCCCACAAGCGCGGTAGAGATCTCCACCACAAGCGGTAGTACATCCTCCACAACTGTCAACCCCGACGAAATCTGTGAGGTCCAAGGCAGGCGGCGAGCCTGATGCCGTCTGCCTTCACACTTGGTGACAATACAACTGAAGGCTGAACCTCCACAATATTAAAGATCTGTATGAGTAAGAAAGTTGTTAGTAAAGAAAAATCCATCAAAAGCGTCGTCTCTAATATGCTTTTATAATCTTACCTCATTAACAGATGCCGCTCTAAAGAGATAGCAGTTCAGTAGACCATCCTTCTCATTCAGGAGTATGTAGAAAAGGTCTTCGGGGGATCCAGGTACTTGACTTGCCCTGGAAAGCCATTCCATTTATAATCATACGATAATAATAATAATATCGTCACGCTATATCCGTTTTACGGTAGGCAGAGATACGTTAGTGGCTGTATCTACTACGCGCTTTATGCCGTGCCCAACGTGACCAGTAGCGCAGCAGATCGCCGTTCTCACAGCACTAATGCACACCTTTACCGGTGAGCAGGTGCTGCCTAAATCAGTACGTAATATAGAAAAACACAGAGGCACGTTCCGGGATTCAAACCTGAGACGATTCGCGTGGCCGCGCATAGAAACGGGCCCAGCAGTATCTGCTAAGCCACCACAAACCATAATCATTCGAAACACACACCTCTAAATAGTAATATTTCAGACGGATTTAAGTCTGTAAACTTTGCGAATTAATAGAGACGATGTTGCGTATTCGAATTAGTGTGCGGACAACTTCGATTATGCTCTGGCAACACCGTACGGGTTGTCGATTGAGTTTTGCTCTCGCTCGAACCGATCCGCCGAGTAACGACATAAAATATACAAATATTCCTAAATTCAACAAATTATCCGATTCCAAAGTGTACAAATGTTCTAGGGAGATCCTCAAAGACACCAGTATCCTGGAGGAGAAGCAGGGGCCCCTGAGGAGTTGGCGAACTGCTGATCGCGGTAATTGAGACTCTTTAGGCAGCCCGTGCCACTTGCGGAGCTATCGAAGTACCGTACAGACGAGATAATGATTATTAAAGGAAAATAAATAACACACCACCTCCACATTTAGGTAAAATAAAAAAAAGGATAGTGGATAAAGTAATATAGTATCTATGTATTCTGTGTGTGTCACCAATCTCGAGAAGCAATCGGCTGACAGTGTTAAATAACGCTGTTAAGCCACATCTAGCGCTAATTGTCAGCCGATGATGATGACTTTAAAGCACTCCGCCAGTGAATTTATGGACTCGCTCAAAACGCAAAGAAACCTTTGTGCGTTGAACCTCAATTTTAGCGGTCTACCAGTGAAAAAACCTAAGTTGATCAACCAGGGTTTTGGAAACGACTACCTTGATAAGAGACTTCGAAAGAAACTCAAGGCTATGTCGGACTGGACACAAGGCTACGTCGGAGTCGACTCAAAGCAACGTCAGAGTCAATTCAAGGCTATATCTGAGCGGACTCCAGGCTACGTTGGAGTGGATTCAAGGATAAGACTGAATAGATTCAAGGCCACGTAGGAGTGAAAGGTGGTCATCATATCCTACCTTATTATATCCACTAGTCTATGAACAATCACCGGCTCGAAGACTCCGTTATATGCTTTGAAATATCCATCTTCAATAGCGACGCTTATCTGTAATGAAATCATAGATTATAAAAATCATAGGTTTATCCTGCGTATAAATTTTATAGACGAGGGAGATATTTCAAGTTACAATAATTTGTACTATGACCGGTGGTCGTGGGTGTGGTTGTAGAAAGACACGGATTTTGGCGTTTTACTGTTTATTTGCACCTTAAGGCACACCGAATTGCGACGCACACGCACGTACTTTAGCCTCGGGTCTCGGTAGTCGACTGTTTTTAGCTAGAGCATCCCTTGCGCATGCGCACCCCTTACCCCGCGCGTCCGATAACAACACCCTAACGACCTTTAAGGCGTTTAACACAATTACGTATCGGGCGGCGTCTACATGCTATAGTACATTCTTGCAACCAATAAAAATGAAAATAGCCATATTCCTTAATATATCATAAAGAAATATTTACGAATAAATGAGAAGTGATTCGTAATTTTTTTTTTAATCAATATTTTAAAGGGCTTTTGACTGCATATGCAGTCATGCCAGCCCTATCGTGCTGCACCATATATATAGATACAAAAAATAGGAAAAACATTACACTAAGTGTTATGGACACACTATAGAAGATAGAGAAACCTTAAGGTTCCACTAAACTATTATAAATAAATTTATAAATTTTGCGAGCTTCTTGACTGCTGGGATTAATTAAATAGCTTTGATAAATGCATAAGTCCAAAAAGTTGATGTTCAGGGTGCTCCTTAAGCTTTCTCTTTCTTTTTTATTCTGGAGACATTCCATCAACAAATGTTGGATATCCTCTGTTGTGCCACAGCGGATACAGTTTGGGCTACCGACTTTTTTCATAAGATATCCAAACTTGTTGAGAGGAACGTGTCCAGATCTAATTCTATGAGCTACTACTATATATTTCCTAGCTGACCCAACCTTAGAAAACCAAGGAATACGAGGAGGCTCACTCTGCATTGTGCGATACCAAATGCCTTTCTCTGTTGATCTTTGGTCAAAATATTCCTTCCAGCTGTTGTGTATTAAAATTTTGGCAACAACTCAGAGTAATCACTTGGCGGCGACATGTTTGAGCCTGTTACTGCTGTATTTTTTGCGCTGCGGTCAGCCTCCTCGTTTCGATTCGTGATTAAAAGTGTGGTCACCGTAGCGCGTATGGCGCACGATTGATGGGTAAGTAAATAAAGTTCTTTTTACATATTTTTTTATTATTTATAGGCGAACGTTTCAATCACACCTAATGGAAGGTGAAGATGACTCCAATGATGAACCGTATCCGCTCAACAAATGCCTATTCACTTTCCTCTAAAAGACTTCCAGGTCATAAGACCGCGGAAATATGCTCGCTGGAAGGTTATACCACTCCTTAACCGTTCGCATGATAAACTTAGAAGCGTATCTTTTCGTGCGGATATAAGGAACATCCAACACATACGGATAAATAAAAATGGTTTAGGCATACGGAATTAGGATACGGAAAAATAAAAATGGTTTAGGCAGTGTACGCTAAGATAGCTCTCAGAGGCCAGATTTTTTCCGACTTAATTGACATGTATCGTTATATTACGGCCAAAATTACATAAAATCATTACAAATTGTGGCCTATATGTTATTCTGATGTATAATCTATATTACCGTGGCAGTTTCATGCAAATCCGTCCAGTAGTTTTATCGTGAAAGAGTAACAAACATATTCACAAACTTTCGCATTTATAAGTGTAGTAGGATAGCCATTTCGATCTGACAATGTTCGGATTCAAATTGGAAAAAGAAATCGGATAACGGCAGTAGCGTTCATTCCATAGATGCATGCAAGTATTGCATGCACTTATGACAAATAAGTCTGGAATAAATTGCTTAAAGTTAAACAAAAAAGGAACCATTTATATTCTTCATATCTATTCTATATTCACGCCGTTTATCTTTCTTATGAAAGCAGTATAATATTAGGTCCTTACATATGAAATTGGCGTTTTGTATGGGAGGAACAAAAAGTCGAATATTTTTTAATATAATATATTTAATTAATCAAAGTATGAACCATTATTTTCTATGCACTTTTGCTATCTCATAGGTAGTTCATTGATCCCTTTACTAAAAAAACTAGTCGGACGGGAATCAATAAAATCTTTGAAGGCGATTTGGACTGCCCCATCGGAGTTGAATTTTTTCCCTTGCAAGAAGTTATCCAAATTTCGAAAAAAAATGGTAATCTGTTGGAGCAAGGTTCGGGGAGTACAGAGGATGTCTTAGACTTTCCAATTGAAGCTCTTCTAATTTAGTAGCCGTCTGTTGCGCAGTGTGTGGTCTAGCGTTGTCGTGAAGCAGCAGTGGCGTGGAGCGATTGACCAGCCTAGGTTGTTTAGCTGCTAGCTTTTCCATCATGGTTTGCAATTGCTGACAATAGACATCAGCCGTAATAGTCTGGCCAGATTTGAGAAAACTGTAATGAACAATACCGGCACTAGTCCACCAAACACTTACAAGTAACTTTTTTGGGGTTAATTTTCGCTTGGGGCAGGATTTGGCTGGCTGGCCAGGATCCAACCATTGCGCTGAGCGCTTCCGATTATCGTAAAGAACCCATTTTTCATCACAGGTAATGATTCGGTTTAAAATACCTTCATTATTGTGCCGGTTTAGTAATGTAACGCAGCAGTCGACGCGCGTTTGCCGGTTTGCTTCAGTCAATTCGTGAGGTACCCACCTTTCAAGCTTTTTAATCTTCCCAATTTGCTTCAAGTGAATTAAAACAGTTTTATCACTAACATCGCAGCCTGCAGCTAACTCGGACGTGGTTTGCGATGGATCCGCTTCCACAATAGCCTTCAACTCTTCATTATCAACTTGAGTCTCAGGCCGTCCACGGGGCTTGTTCTGCAGGTCGAAATTTCCAGAACGAAAACGTTGGAACCAAAAACGAACTGTGTTTTCTTTTGCAACACGACCGCCATACACATCATTCACCCTTCGAGTTGTTTCCGCAGCACTAGTGCCACGGCGGAACTCGTACTCGTAAATAATGCGATATTTTAAGTTTTCCATTTTGTAAAATGAGTGACGCAAACAGAAAAAAACAGAAGAAAAAAACAAATGAATGACGATCATCGAAGCACAAATACATGAGTCTATAGCTGTACAAATTTGAATTTGGAATTCCTTACCAAAGAGGAGAAATTTGTGATTAAAGTGGCCAGTACGAAAAACGCCAATTTCATATGTAAGGACCTAATATTTACTATCTATACTAATATTATAAAGCTGAAGAGTTTGTTTGTTTGTTTGAACGCGCTAATCTCAGGAACTACTGGTTCGAATTGAAAAATTCTTTTTGAGTTGAATAGACCATTTATCGAGGAAGGCTATAGGCTATATAACATCACGATGCAATTATTAGAAGCGAAGAAATAATGGAAAATGTGAAAAAAAAACGGGCAAAATCTTCATCCTTGAGGGCTTCCATTGCGTGCGCTGCAAAAACGGTTCAAGATACCAAAAATATATGTAAGAAAGAATTATTCCTCTTGAGATGATCTAAAGAAATGTCCGCGACAGTATATGTTTATCTTTTAAGATTAAATCACTAGAACCGTTTTTATGGTAAACAAATTTGGTCGAAATTAATGCATTATTTGTTAAGAATTGTATCAACGTAATAATATGAATCTTTATCCAAATAAATGTTTTGTTGATAAAGAGTATTTAATTATGAACAAAATTGTCTTTGACATCACTTAATTTCAATGAACATCATAGAAGATATTACAATAACTTATATAGCAAAACTACGTTTGCCGGATCAGCTATGTCTTGATAAGCGCGAAACTCGAGAACGACTAAACCGATTTGACTGATTTCTTTTTTGTTGTGTTTGTTGAAGTCTGGGGAAGGTTATTACGGAGAGAAAAATTAAAAAAAATGTCTGAAAAAGTCTAAAAACAACACTTTTCTATATTCTCATACAAAAAATTCGTAATAATATTTAAAAGTCAATTTGAACTTTAACACCATATCATAAAGTTTAAATGTCAGTGGACGGGTTCCGGGAAGGCAAAACAATTGAGTGACGTATAAATATTAATGTCAATATTTGTCAATTTTTATACATATAGCATTAAGGCCAGGTTCTTTCAAACAATTTTCAAAAAAATCTGACAGGGAGGCTATTAACATTAAAAAAAACAATATCACTTTGTTTTAGAGAAATAGGGCAGAACAAGGTCTGCCGGGACAGCTAGTCATAATATAATAATCAGATTGATTACACGATTTTTGCCTACCCTCTCCAAATATCCAATGCACGTCACTGGATGACGGATATAGTGCGTAAACTGCCGTATAAATAATTTTTATACACAGAGCGTGACAACCAGATAAAAACTTTATATTAAGCGAATACGAACCTTATCTCTAATGCCAATAGTTCGTATTTCCCTCAGGAGCCACGGCAGCATTGCGTTAGAAAACCGCCTATCCATAGCCGTGTACCCGAGATAGGTCATTGACAATAATTTGGTCTTCATTTTAACCCTGGAAAGAAAAGTCGAGGTTAAAAATTGATTTGAAAAAGTAGTTTTTCTTTTTAAAGGTACGCGTTGAATTTTGGCAGTCGCGATTCACCAGCGGATCACCGATTCACAAAGGCGGGATGGATCACACTGAATGCATTCCGGGCAGTAGACTTGAGGGATTCTGCTGCCCGGATGAGAGGGAGGTTTTGGAGTGGTGGAATTTTACTCCCACCCCTCCCCCAGAGAAATAGCTTCAACAACGCTTTTTGTTCCCTGAGCGTCTGGACGAATTTGGCTTCCCAGGCCCGGGTGGAGCAATCAGAGGGACACCCCGGGGGTTTTTAGTCAGTAGGTGTCTGACAGACCGGGGTCGCTGCCCTCACAGCGTCCCTGATTGTCCTATGCAGGATTTTCCTTCCGGGATACAAAAAAAAACACTGAATGTATTAACATGTTTGGGCGTTCAGTGTAAGCGATCACGCGGCTTATTACTGTTGCAATAGCAAAGTCGCGACTGCAATCATCAAACAGCCACCTTTAATCTGGCTCAGCTATACGGTATCTCACATCCCGGCTAGGACTAAGAAGTTAGAACTCCTTCTTTTGCCGTGTCATTGGGCTGTGGAATGGTCTTCCGGCGAGCGGGTTCCTAACATCCCATGATATGAGCCGTGGTGGCTGCCGGCAGAATAGAATAGCACCCCCCTCTTCTTGCTGAGGTGTCGTAAAAGGCGACTAAGGTATCTCTTTAACACCGCAATTCAACCAGGTGTTCAGAGAAGGAAAACTCGACCAAACCTGCATCCCGCTCCCTCCCGATCGTACTGGTTCTCCATTCCATCGGGCCCGAGGGAGCTCGGAGGAGAGAGTGCTTTTCTGGCAGCGCGTCCAGTTATGCACTGAAATATCTCCTGCGCAATTGACTGTTTCCGAAAACTGGGCCTTGATTTTCTTAATCGGCGTTGAAACAGTCGCCGTGGCCGAATCCGGCTAGGACATCATCATCATGATATGGGATCCTTTAAGCGTAGCGTGAAGAGATATTTGTGCAGGCCGGCATGATCGCTGCGACTACCGATGGGCTTTTCTTGCCTGTCGCCAGTCGTTGGCGTTTTTTGGACTGTACCATGCTTACCATCAGGTATGGTGCAATTTGTCGAGTCAGTTTAAAAAAAAAGATGTATGGAGCGGAGGGGGAGGTTATTGCAGACCGGAATCCACGCTCAGGGCTCTAAATTCTAGGAACAGCAGATGAGCATATCAGCCGGGATATCTATACTAATATTATAAAGCTGAAGAGTTTGTTTGTTTGTTTGAACGCGCTAATCTCAGGAACTACTGGTTCGAATTTAAAAATTCTTTTTGTGTTGAATAGACTATTTATCGAGGAAGGCTTTAGGCTATATAACATCACGATGCGGCTATTAGGAGCGAAGAAATAATGGAAAATGTGAAAAAAACGGGGAAGTTATTCATCCTTGAGGGCTTCCATTGCGTGCGCTGTGAAAACGGTTCAAGATACCAAAAATTTATGTATGAAAGAATTATTCCTCTTGAAATGATCTAAAAAAATGTCCGCGACAGTATATGTCTATCTTTTAAGATTAACTCACTAGAACCGTTTTTATGGTAATCAAATTTGGTCGAAATTGATGCATTATTTGTTAAGAGTTGTATCAACGTAATAATATTAACCTTTATCCAAATAAATGTGTTGTTGATTAAGAGTATTTAATTGTGAACAAAATTGTCTTTGACATCACTTAATTTCAATGAACATCTTAGAAGATATTACAATAACTTATATAGCAAAACACCGTTTACCGGATCAGCTAGTAATAAATAAAATAATAAACAAAAATGTGGGTCAAGCTATAGTAATGTGACTACAAATTTGTTGTTTTTGGAACTTTTCATGTAGTTGAAGTTGTTGGCTGGTGTAGTTTATGTATAAAACCTGGCTTTCTGCCAAACTTCATGATTCTAGGTCAACTAAAACTGTCTGGAACTACTTTATAGCTTTCCACTCACTTGCGATAACGCTAAAAAAGCAATACAAACAGACATATCTTTGTAATGCGTTGACTAAGAAGTAGAGATGGGCAAAATGTAATCTGATTAATGATTAACGATTACAAAATGTGGTCGTAATTTTAATTTTGTTGCTCTATAATCATGATTGAATCCCTTCAAAACATTAAGGAGTCATAAATGTGTATGCAATTGAGGATTCCGTAGTGTTTAAAACAAATATGATCAAAATGCATTCGTAATAATGATGAAAAACGCAAAATGTAATCGTAATCATTTCTCATTAATCTGGTAACATTTTGGCCATCCATAGACTCCTGGGTGATGCTAAACGAGCAGCAGCGAGGTGGTAGGGCGTCGGTGCCCGTCTGGATCGCGACCACAGTACATGGGTGTAAAGCCCATCATAGTGACCAGTTTCCGCTTGTCGCTTTTCGGGATCAGCTTGTGTATATCCAGTAGCTCATATACCTAGAGACCTTCAGTCGTGGTATATGTGGGCCGACATGGCGATGTAGACTATCAATGGATTTTCATCCTTTGATAGTCGCTTTCGTTTTTGGACTACACTGTACTTACCATCAGGTACTCTGTAGTCACTATGTCGAGCCAGTGTAAAGAAAAAAAAAAATGTCAAAGAATTTGGCAAGTCACTGATTTTGTCAACATAGACCCCACTCATGGCACGGACTCTGCGAATACTATGGCTATACTCGAGTTCCTATTGTATATTCAGTTTTTTGTCAAAATGAATTTATTTCTTGAGAACTTTGCGAAGCAGAGTCCAAATAGCGTGTATAAATCTAGGCCTAAATGTCATTATTGTGAGAATAGTTTAATTTTTCTTTATGTATGTATTTATTTTACCTAATTTAGTCTAAAATATGTTTTATGAATTAACGGACCCTTTAAACAGGATAATATTCAATATAATTCACAATTATGACCGGTGATCGTGGGTGTGGCTGTAGAAAGACACGTATTTTGGCGTTTTACTGTTTATTTGCACTTTAAGGCACGCCGAACTGCGACGCACACGCACGTACTCTAGCCTCGGGTCTCGGTAGTCGACTGATTTTGCTAGAGCATCCCTTGCGCGCGCTCACCCCTTACCCCGCACGTCTCGTAACACCCTAACGACCCTTAGGGCGTTTAATACGATTACGTATCGGGCGGCGTCTACATGCTATACAATGGAAATAAAATAACTGAATTTACGGTAACTTACATCAACAAATGAAATCTAGTGTAGACGTGTATAAATAGAAACGATTTAATTCGACATCAATAGCTATTTAAATTTATTAAAACTAGATAATGTTTCCGAGCAAGACGATAAATACAGTTTAATATTCAACTATAGCTCCCTAAAAAGTTATAGATAATTAAATGTGACGTTGGCAAAAATGTCAAATTTAACAGCTCCAAAAACATCTGCAGTCAAATCATTTAGAAAATCCCGCGAGAATCAAAACGGTAATCTTTTACATTTATTTATTATCTCTATTAACTTCTTTAGCATCATATAATCGAAGGTGTGGTCTCCTTAAACATAATAACAAAACATATATTTACTGGTATCTAATTAAGAAAAATAATTATTCTCACTATTTTTACTTATTTAAATGGAGTAATAACCTATAGGAGTTAAAAAGGACGCTAAGAACATTAAAATGCTGTTTTTTTTTAAAAAGGAAATAAGCATATATGTTATATTACTGATATTAAGGTTAAAAATATCAAAATAACCGCAACTTACCGTTTATTCATAAAAGCTTTGTTATTTTACTGTTCACAACTTCGATTAAAATCAATACCAAATAAGACTAGCACAAAATAACTTCTTTAGTTCATATCATCGCATTTTATTAATACAAGCAACAATTAAATGTAAAATAGGAAAAATGGTCCTGTAATTATTCTAATATTCATTCACATAATAATAGTTTTTTGCAAAAACATCAATCTAGGCACAACAGGAAGGAAAACGACTACAAAGCTCAGTGTGGCCAGCAACAATTGTCTAAATTATAACAATGAATGACTGGAAGTTGCAATATTACATGCTACGCAAATATATATATTTTTTTTACACTGGCTCGACATAGTGACTACAGAGTACCTGATGGTAAGTACACTGTAGTCCAAAAACGAAAGCGACTATCAAAGGATGAAAATCTATTGATAGTCTACATTGTCATGTCGGCCCATATATACCGCGACTGAAGGTCTCTAGGTATATGAGCTACTAGATATACACAAGCTGATCCCGAAACGCTACAAGCCGAAACTGGTCACAATGACGGGCTTTACACCCATGTACTGTGGTCGCGATCCAGACGGGCACCGACGCCCTACCACCTCGCTGCTGCTCGTTTAGCACCACCCAGGAGCCACGTGTAGGGATACTAGGGTAAAGCCTACGGACGCGAGCAACTTCGAATCAAAATTCAATTTGTACTTTAATAGTGGAATGAAATATAACTTCAAATATATAGGTCGATTCATTGTTCAATTCACTTTAGCAGGTTCTCCTGTGTGGTGGCAATGCCGAAGTGATGGTGGAAGTAATGGTGGTGGTGTGGTAGAAGTTATGCATTTGTTAACAGGAGGAGGTAGCTACTTTTTCATCCAGTGGACTGCCCACTTGTTTGTTTACTTTTGGAATGTAAATAAAATCATAACTCGTCTCCGTTTTTGTCTACAAAAGTAAACTAGTCGTTTATGACAAAAGAACGGCTTCGTGGCGATAAAATTGTAATTACAGGTAAAAAAGATTTTTCGGAAGCTTACCTTTAACATTTCACACTTTACACTTTTAAATGAAATTTTTGTAGTTGAAATTATCAAATTTTATAAACAAACAAATATAACTACATACAACACACTTACTAAAAATTACAAACATAGATATTTTTTATTATTTATAGACGAACGCTTGACCTCAATCACACCTGGTGGAAGGTGAAGATGAGTTCGATGATGAAAATGCCTATTCACTCTTCTCTTAAAGACTCCCATGTCATAAGATCGCGGAAATATGGCCGCTGGAAGCATATTCCACTCTTTAGCCGTTCGCATGATAAATGTAGAAGCGAATCTTTTCGTGCGAATATAAGGAACATCCACCACATACGGATGGTATTCGACAAGATGTCTAGTGGTTTTGTGGTTGAATGCGCTGGTGGAATCAAAGAATGACAAACATACTACAAATACTACAAATTGAGTGGATAAAATATATCAAATTGCAACAAGTTACATCTCATTACATCAAAGCTACAACAATACAATACAATTTTGTAGTTTTATTAGTAACACTTATACCATTTTCCCTTGATATTGCGTAATTGTGTATCAACACAGAGACTATCGAAAATAAAATGTAAAAAAACCATAATTATATAATTTATTTAAGCCTTTTGTTCAATTTCCAACATCTTACTTGGCATGTACAATGTACATGTAGACTTTTTATTTATCAAGAATATATCTAAAGTTTAAATTAATTTAAATATGTCTGTGAGTATTTGATTAGTGGATATCTCAACGAAATTTTGTGTAAAGCTAGTTTCCTTTTACTTAACCAAAATAATATAATATAGCAACACCGCAGAAATATTGAATCTTGTACGTTGTTGCTATCTCTTACATTTGAATTCATTTGAGTGCGACAGAAGAATAGAGTATTCAGCTGATAATATTATTATAGTATAGTGACATCTATTGAATAATTTGTAATGTTTTAATAATTTTGTTCAAGTAGATTTTAAATTCTAATATTATGATTGCCTTAAAGGTTCTATAGATGGCGTAAATTATAATAATGAATGTTTTTCAACATCGGATAGAAATGGTAAAGAAACTCTTTATCTATACTAATATTATAAAGCTGAAGAGTTTGTTTGTTTGTTTGTTTGTTTGAACGCGCTAATCTCTGGAACTACTGGTTCGAATTGAAAAATTCTTTTTGAGTTGAATAGACCATTTATCGAGGAAGGCTATAGGCTATATAACATCACGATGCAATTATTAGAAGCGAAGAAATAATGGACAATGTGAAAAAAACGGGCAAAATTTTTCATCCTTGAGGGCTTCCATTGCGTGCGCTGCAAAAACGGTTCAAGATACCAAAAATATATGTAAGAAAGAATTATTCCTCTTGAGATGATCTAAAAAAATGTCCACGGCAGTATATGTTTATCTTTTAAGATTAAGTCACTAGAACCGTTTTTATGGTAAACAAATTTGGTCGAAATTAATGCATTATTTGTTAAGAGTTGTATCAACGTAATAATATTAATCTTTATCCAAATAAATGCTTTGTTGATTAAGAGTATTTAATTATGAACAAAATTGTCTTTGACATCACTTAATTTCAATGAACATCATAGAAGATATTACAATAACTTATATAGCAAAACTACGTTTGCCGGATCAGCTATGTCGTGATAAGCGCGAAACTCGAGAACGACTAAACCGATTTGACTGATTTCTTTTTTGTTGTGTTTGTTGAAGTCTGGGGAAGGTTATTACGGAGAGAAAAATTAAAAAATTGTCTGAAAAAGTCTAAAAACAACACTTTTCTATATTCTCATACAAAAAATTCGTAATAATATTTAAAAGTCAATTTGAACTTTAACACCATACCATAAAGTTTAAATGTCAGTGGACGGGTTCCGGGAAGGCAAAACAATTGAGTGACGGATAAATATTAATGTCAATATTTGTCAATTTTTATACATATAGCATTAAGGCCAGGTTCTTTCAAACAATTTTCAAAAAAATCTGACGGGGAGGCTATTAACATTAAAAAAAACAATATGACTTTGTTTTAGAGAAATAGGGCAGAACAAGGTCTGCCGGGACAGCTAGTATCATATATAGCTGATCCAGCAAACGTTGTTTTGCTATGTAATATATTATTACGTTGATACAACTCTTAACAAATAATGCATTAATTTCGACCAAATTTGTTTACCATAAAAACGGTTCTAGTGACTTAATCTTAAAAGATAAACATATACTGACGCGGACATTTTTTTAGATCATCTCAAGAGGAATAATTCTTTCTTACATATATTTTTGGTATCTTGAACCGTTTTTGCAGCGCACGCAATGGAAGCCCTCAAGGATGAAAAATTTTGCCCGTTTTTTTCACATTTTACATTATTTCTTCGCTTCTAATAATTGCATCGTGATGTTATATAGCCTATAGCCTTCCTCGATAAATGGTCTATTCAACTCAAAAAGAATTTTTCAATTCGAACCAGTAGTTCCTGAGATTAGCGCGTTCAAACAAACAAACAAACGAACAAACTCTTCAGCTTTATAATATTAGTATAGATGTATATAAAATTCTCGTGTCACAATGTTAGTTACCTTACTCCTCCGAATCGGCTTTTCCGATTTTGACCAAATTTTATATGCATATTCAATAGGTCTGAGAATCGGCTACTATCTATTTTTCATACCCCTATGTGATGAGGGTTGTTCATCCTTAACATTATTTTTAATTTTTTTTACAAAAATATGTTTTTATTTTTCTATAATGTGGCATTAAAAATACATACAACCCTAAATTTTTACTAAACCTTTTATCACCAACCCCTATTTTTAATAGCCATTTAAGTAATTTAATCATTTTCATCCGGCTCGATAACTGATCAATTATCACCTAGAAATAATTTATATGGCAAAACAACGTTTGCCGGGTCGGCTAGTTATCTATATTTCGATTTTCATCTACAACTGGGAAATTCTGGTTTTTTCCAGTGTTTTCCTTTGTGTGGTGGCCTGGCAAATAATGTTTCCATGCGATCAGTTTCGCTACTGGCCACGTAGAGTGCGACATATAAACACAATGTGGATAGAGCCACTATTGTATCCCTGCTTACCCCGTAAGGGATATAGCCTGACGATATATTATTATTATTATTCTAAAACAAACAAAGCAGATGTATATCAAAATGAATAAATTAAAAAATGAAACACACACGTAATTATAAAATTCACTATTTATTTTTTTCTTATTTCTTAAAATAAACTTGTGATATAATTAATTCTAAGTTATATATAATTAAAATCTAAATATAAATGTAGCATTTGATAAGTAATAATCAGTCGACTTGAGTTATATCCAAAATGATTGCACGAAATGTTGATTTGATTTATTATAAACAAGGTAGTTCTATACCGAACTGGTTATCGTAGAATATACAAAATACTAAAGGCATGCTTTAGATTTCAACTGAGCGCTATCTCAAGTGATCAAACAGGAATTTTGCGAACATACAAGTACTGCAATTGTATAGTGGTTCTACGTGTGAATATTTAATGATGAGTAAAGTCTTAGCAAAATTTAAAAAAACCCTCTATAGATCTCAGCCTAAATGTAGTAACTTTTTTTAGCGCATAGAGTTGAAAAAATGGCGTCACGCCATAAATATCTGTTTACAGATTGAAGATGCGGAAAAAAATGTTTACCGACGAAGTGTTAAAAAAACTAGATTTTTTAATACGACGTGTAAAAACTTAAAAAAATCCTCCTACGAGTAATAAATCAAATCAATTGTAAACTCGATATATTTGGCAATAAATAATTACATTATTCTTGATACTATATAATTGACACTTAACATTTCACTGTATTCGTTTAAATCTAAATGACGTCTAGAAACTAATCTATTTACATTCATGGAACAAAATTGGTGTGGTACAAAGGTGTGATCAGATCTTGCCAGGGTTGCTCGATTGCGACAACTCAACAGCGAATTCCAGGTCACAAGGTACCACAGGGGTTCGAAAGAAATACCATACCTGTCACACAGTGTGACATAAGCTTTTTTTATACTTCGCAAAGTGAAGTCCAAATATCTACTGGATCTGTCAAGAAATTGGAAACATTCGTCGACATTTCCCGTGATTATGCCTGCTCAAAAGTCTCATAAAGCTTTTCGTAAAGGACTTGATATCATAAAAGAATTTACAATTTTGTTACCCGTGGTAAAATGGCTTACATAAATATTAATCTGGTGATCTGTGCCCATAGATGGGCAAAAATAATCAAATTAATAAAAAACGATTACGCTTACATTTTACGTTTTTCATCATTGATATAACTACAATTTGCTCCTCTATGTTTTAAACACTACGGAATCCTCAATTGCATACACATTTATGACTCCTTAATGGTTTGAAGGGATTTAATTATGATTACAGAGCAACAAAATTAAAATTACGACTTCATTTGGTAATCGTTAATCATTAATCAGATTACATTTCGCCCATCCCTATCTGTACCACAGCTATAAAGCCTACTACAGACACCAGTTCCTCACAACCATTTTTATTGTAATTATTTCTACATCTATGTGATTTTGTTTTCGTTTGTGAGGTATAAATAAATACAACATCATTATTAACAAAATTAAAAAGAAATGAGCAATTCGTAAACTTAACAACATCATACTTAAAACGATATATTTAGAGATGTATTTACATCTTACTGACCAATATTTGAGCTGATTCACTAAAGATAACTTCATATTTATTTACAGGAACTAAACTATAATACAAATTACGCAGCTGATGGGGCTGGCATGTGCATGAGGACAAAAGACCCCAAAAATAAAAAAACAACAAAATAAACACTCAACTGAGAAAGTAAAGAATTCTTCAAAAGCTTTCATTTAAACTACATAATTGTTCTTAGAAACTTTAAAAGCTAACACTTCTTTTAGCGGACCTCGTTTGCTGGATAAATCCACGATATACAATCTCACGTTACTCTCCATTTGACAGAGAATAGACACTGTATCAAATGAGGGAATGCGAAGACACACACAGTCGTTGTATCATTGCATGAGCGGATTTGTTAGCTACCATGGAGTAGAAATTATAATACATATCTTATCGTCAGTATATACATTCTCCCGGGTGCAGGATTATCAGAAACGCAAAAGAAGTATTAACTTCTGTGGGCCAGTCTCAGAACTGCCATATTATCACAAAAAGTTTCCACGACAATGTTTCATTGCACATTCTGCATTCAGAATTAATTGTCCATCAATTTTCGACTCTGTTAATCATAGTTTCATCTCAGTGTGTTCTTGAATCACCATTAATCAACTTTCTATTATTAGCTTCACTATCAAATTGACTGCCGTCATCGACTACTACTAATTCGAATTCTTCCTCGCTGTCAGATTGGTTCACCGCTTCGTAAGGACCAGCTTCACCGTTCTTCACCGGGTTTCGGTCTTTTAAGTTGATCGTGTTGCTTAAATTTTTGTTTATCTTTTTAAATTTATCAGTATCTTCGATGGCTATTTCGCATTGCTTGTAAATATCCTTGCCAAAGTTATCAAGCCAGATTTCTTTGGGGATGTTTTGGTCTAGTTTGAACATCACTTTGAATGTCAAGATGTAGATTGTGAAAAGGATGAGCAAGGCACCAACGCCGAAGAGAAGATACATAGCAACTTGCTCAACTACTGGAAGGATGTTCAAGTAGAGTTGGAAACGCTGCTCCATAGATGAGGGTAGTTCGTGCATGTTCTGGAAACAATAGAATTACTTACAGTCACCTATTATAAAACAAAGTCTCCGGCTGCGCCTGTTTGTTTGCGAAAAACTCAAAAACTGCCGATCAGATTTTGATGTGATTTTCCTTCATAGATAGAGTGGTTCACATCAAAGGTTTGGATGTACAATTGCTACAGTTTTGTGTAAAATAAACATTTTTCAGGTTCTGTAACTATAAAGGAATAACAGACTCTTTTTAAGGTCAGGTTAATATTTGTTTGTTTATTTGTCTCTCTGTCTTCCAAAACTCTTTAACTCAGGAATGCGTATCACAGGAGGTATCGTGTTGAAATTAATATATAAAAACACGGGCTTACGGTCTGTGGAGGCCTTTACAAACATACTTATAAGTCATTGGAGTCAAAAGATATATATACCGTTTATGTATTTTTTTATCACTTTTGCTGTTTTCACAAAGGAATTAAAATCTACTTTTGCCGTGGACCAAATCATGAAATTTATCAAAAACCAAGGTCTTATATCAAAAGTAAAGAAAAAAATCTTAAATTTGTAGTTATATTACAAAAAAAGGGTATTTGCGACTATAAATGTATGTGCAGTTAAAAATATTTTCGCAATCATTCATAATGCGAACAACAAAGAAGTAGAATGCTCTTCCAGTGACCATAATTCCACGTACTTATGACTCGGGACGAGAGCCTTTAAAATTTGTGGATTTGGGATTTGTGAATGAATAAAATAAAAAATAAAATAAAATAAAATAAAAGTAGACTAAATAAACATTTGTTGGAAAGACGCGGTCTATTGTCGGACTCATCTTCACCTGCCACCAGGTGAGATTATCAAGCATTTGCTTGTACATCATTAAAATTAAATGATGATCTTCAATGTCGATGATTGAATAACGGCTCTCAAGCGGTATTAAGCAGGACTCTTGGCTAGACGAGTTGGTAGGAGGAGCTATATAACAAGCAACTGGTAGTTTAGTAATCCAGGAGCGAGGTGGACCAAAGATATTCCAAGGGTCACGGGTCTGTACGTGTTTAATTCAGGATCGAAGGATGGTGGCCCAGTATGAAGAAGATCTATGCTCAACAGTGGCCTGAAATAGGCTAGGGTTTTCTTTCTTTTTTTTTTAAGGGCCCCGCCTCCACCCCGTCACTATGGGAACGGGGAAATGAGGACGTCATTGAAAACTTTTGTTTTTAATGATTCTATATAATATTAGCCCTTTTTGTGCAGAATTGCAAGGAAATTAAACGGTAATTTAGAATACATTAATAAAAATGGTGCTATATAAAACAAACTTAGAGCTAAGTTTAACATATTTAAGTTAAAACCAAAAGGAATTTAGACAAAAGAAGATTAAACATAGAAGTTATCGATAGAAGAAATATTTACTATTAAGAAATTAATACATTAAAAGATAGATACATAATAATAAAAGAAAAGTAATACTATCAATACAATGAAGAAATTAAGAGTAAAATACATAAATTAATAAAAGAAAACTAAAAGAGAATTGGATACAATAAAAGAGAGGACTTAATATTAAGAAACAAAAAGAAAAATTAAATACTAGTAAAATTATAAGTAACAATAATAATATTAGGAAAAACAAAAGAAAAGTAAAATTATACTAGTAATATTATAAGAAGAAACAATAAAATCAAAAACAAAAATAAACTTAGGAGAACAAAAGAAATTAAATTATACTTAGTAAGACTATAAAGAATAACAATAAAATAGAAATAATAAGAGACAATAATAGTAATGAGAGAAAGAAGGTAAAAACCTTTTTTTTTTTTTTTAGGCTAGGGTTATGGTGAACGAATGGATTAAAAACTGGATAACTTACAATATCGAACCATAGCATAGGTAGGTACATGTTGGCGAATCTTTCTGTATGTCTGACGTTCGCGATGTCACCCAGCGCCATATTTATTTGGAACTTGAAGCTCACGTCCAAGGGTAACCCTGAATCCGGCTGAATCCAAACGCTGTTGACAATAAAAGTCATTAAATAAAATATCTTCTCTCTTTATCTTGACTCAGCTTAGTAACCACTCCACGCTTAAAAGAAATCATGATACAGTCCAAAAAACGAAAAAGACTAACTATAGTTAAAAAGACACCATCGCTAGTAATAGTGATCATGCCAGCCTGCACAAATATTTCTTTATACTACTAAGAAAAGCGATTGTGAGTGCCTTTGGCCTGAACAAACTAGACGCTAGGATATATTAACAGTCTTGGGATGGGATTTATAAAGGCCACTTTGACTTGCTTGGGAAATAAGTTCGTCTTTGACAAAAGACGAATATATAATAGGAATCGCAGCGTCTTGAGGAAAGTTTTTTTTTTGTATGGGAAGAAGAATCGAACTAGACAAAGACGAACAATAACAGTGAAACTCTTGATAAACCAAAGGCACTCTTAAACAGTTATGCGATAGTTTCCAGTAGACTTGCATACCATGATAGAAGGTTCTAGATATATAAATATCTGAACGCACGACGTCAACATAACGGGCTATATTCTTGCATACCATGGTCACAAGATGGGCAAAATGAAATCAGATTAATGAAAATGATTAACGATTACATTTTACGATTCTTCCCATTAATATGACTGTATTTTGGTCATTTATGTTTAAACACTACAAAATCCCAAATTGTATACACATTTATCATTTCTTAATGTTTTAAATGGATTTAATCATGATTACAGAGCAAGAAAATTAAAATTACGACTACATTTTGTAATCGTTCATCATTAATCAGATTACATTTTGCCCATCTCTGGTCACAACCCAGCTTTTACTTCAATATCCTCAAGTCGAACAAAAAGAAGACAGTTGCTCATAGCTAAAGAAGTAGAAATAGCTGATAGCTCACCTGGTTTCATGTTTTTCTTTACTAGGCGACAATCCTTCAACTTTACTGAACAGGGCTTCATCACCTTTATAGTAATGAGGATACGATATTGCGATGGGGAAGCCGTAATAGCAATCTGTTACGTCTAACAGACCATTTGGAAGACACGATCCTGGAAAGACATTTGATTAAATTATATGTGTACGTGTTATGTGTAAGAAGAATATTTAAGGTTTCAAGATGTTCTGATGAGGCATTTAAAGCACTGCAATATTGAGCCAACGCTGTGGTGACCAATTGTTATGTGTAAACAATTGCTATGTTGTTTTGCCGCCAACACACATGAGTGCACATCAGCTGTGATAGACCCAGGCTGTGAAAATAGACACTGCAAGACAGTACGTTTCGTGCTAGCATCGTATCCACACTGAACTCCATCACAAGTTCCATAGACTGCGACATCAATACCGAACGATATAATTGCTAGTATATCACTGTTTATTGCTTTCACTGGTTGGCTGTTCAAGTAAAGATTAGTATCCACATGGATGCCCTCACCATCCAACCCATAGCTCGCCCCCTCCGCCCGGTGATGTTGTAAAAAGCCTTCCCCAGCCAACAGCATAATTTTCATATTTTCAATAAGTTCCTTCACATTTATTCATACGTTTTGCATATATTCTCCTATATACAGTGTAAACTCCATGTAACGTCATTCGATTTAACGACAAACTCCCTAAAGCGTCGATATCACTCGTCTTTGATTGGTTTAGCTTGTTTCCTATACAATGATACACTCTATATAGCATTACACCCACTTTCAATAACGACAGCAATTTAATAATATAAAGTACTTTTGAAGTTGCCAAAATTAGTAAAAACTGCGCGGCTGTGTACGTTCTCTTGTCGCTTTATTATCCTAGCCCGTAATAAACTCGACTGTCGGCATTACACATACCGAACTTTATAAGAAATCCGTTCTTTTGTTTACGAATCGGGATTGCTTGCACGTGTTGACTGTTGTTAGTAGGAGTCATGGATTATCTATACGTTATCATAATCTTAGTTACTCACAAACTGTAAACATGACAAGTAAGAGTTTAAAACTTTTTCTTTTTCTCTCCATTTAACGACAACTCTCTATAACGTCAAAATATGCACAGTCCCTTGAGGGTCGTTATATAGAGTTTGCACTGTATTTCTTAATTTCAAGTAAAGCTTTACCTTCTCTGCAGAAGCACTTGTTATCTTCATAATACTTTCCATTATCTAACATGTTATCGTGGAACGTGTATCTATACGCTGTCATACCGCTTTTGATGCCTTTCTCCACTGGGACCTGGGAATTTCATTCGAAAGCTTTTATTAACTGTGGTTATAGTCTAATGGCTTAGTGTTTTCTTTTGTATCCCGGGGGAAAATCCTGCATAGGACCATTAGGGACGCTGTGAGGGCAGCGACCCCGGTGTGTCAGACTCCTAGTGACTAAAAACCCTCGGGGTGTCACTCTGATTGCTCCACCCGGGCCTGGGAAACCAAATTCGTCCAGACGCTCAGGGAAAAAAAGGCCTTCTTGAGGCTACCTTTACTGGGGGAGGGGTGGGAGTATAATCCACCCCTCCAAAACCTCTCTCTCAGGCGGCGCGCCGGAAGCCGTGCACCGCCTCCCTCTCATTAATGGCTTAGTGGATAAGGCAAAAGTGTCCATCCGCGGCAAGGCGAGAGCTCGCAGGTTCGAATCCCGGCACGTAACTTTACGTTATTCTGGTTTATCGTGAGAAATAGAAATGTCATTTAAACAATCTATTAGTTGCACTCCACTATGTTTAAAAAACACAATAACTTTTTTTTTTGTTACAATTATGTTCCCTGTTGGGCATGACATTAATATAGGTAGAAAAGAACTTCAATATTATTAGAGAAATATAAAAAAAACACATATCAAGGGGTGAAAGGCTATTTGGTTTAAGCGACATTACTATACATATTTAATAATAATTTAAATACATTATAAGAATGCATTTGTTAAGTCCAAGATTATTTATAAGTTTTTTTATTCATGGGATTTGAAAAAAATATGTTTTAGTGGATTTTGAAATTAGACTCCTAATTTTTTTGGTGATATAGTAATTCAATTATTCAATAGAATTTTTTCAGAATCAGCGTTTTTAACCGATTCCAAATATATATATATTACTATATCACTAAAAAATATCGCTTAAACCAAATAGCCTTTCACCTCTCGATATATATATATATATATATATAGACATATACACCCTTGATCAAACCAGCTTAAAATCAAAAAAGAATTAAATCAATTCATCCGTTTTAGAGTTAAAATGTCACAGACAGACATACACGAGTTCTCGCTGGGTCCGTAAGAAGAATACGGATACCCAGGCCCGGTGAAGGCCAAGAGAGGACAGAGTTGGCACCCCGGTGGTTTTAGTCGGTGCAAGTCCGACAGACTGGGGGAGTGACCCTCACCACTCCCCTGACAGTCCGAAGGATTTCCACCGGGTTAACAAAAAAAAAGACATACACGAGTTGAATTTATGATACCCCTCTTTTTTAGTTAGGGGATAAAATCTTACCATGGGTGCAGCTCTGCAAAGACTTTTCCTATAGAACAATACGGAGTCATTCCACGCAAGGGCCCCAGGGAACTTCGTACCATCGGATGCGTTCTGCACATTGGAGCAGTGCTTACCACTCCACTGAGGGAGGTCAGTAGACCCTCGATACTTGTCGATGAGACCAGAAAGACGTACGTCAGTCTCCCCTGTAAACACAGTCTCGAAATCCCCGTTGAAATCATACATCTGGAAAAGAAAAAAAAATTTCTACAAAAATATCCATTATAGCATTTCTTTTAAGATTGCCCCTGGGCTATACATTGGAGGCCGGAATAGACCTTCACAACTAAACCAAGCGAAAGGGCGAACACTGAGGGGCTCAGCCAGCAAATTTATGGGTTGAGTGGCAACGCAAGGGCACCCATATGGGTACGGATCTCGACTTGAGCTTTCGCTTAAAATACGAAACCTAACGATGATCTACTAGCGTTTCGAAAGCGACTACCTTGAGAAGAAACACCGAATGAAACTCAAGGCTGCGTCGGAGTGGAAGATTGCTCCTATCTTTTGTAACTATGTTAAAAATCTTGCATAGGATCATCAGAGCCAATGTTAAGACAGCGACCCAGTTGTGTCAGACTCCTATTGACTAAAAACTGCCAGGGTGTACCTCAATTCGCTGCTCGCAGGGATTGAGAGCCCAAATAACCCAAAAAGAATCAAATAACTCAAAAAGATGGAGACGCTTAAATACACTTACCCGATCTATAAGACCCAGCTTGTCAAACGTGATCCATCCAGGTAGGAAAGTATTGCCCAGGGTCATCAGCTGGGACTCATATCCCATCATAAACTCTCTTGCTGTCATCCTGGCTAGGGGCTGGCTGTTCGTGATGGATATCAAATTGTCCAGGCCGAATTTTGTGACGAAACTTTGCTTTGAGACCACATTTGCGATGCTCTGAAAGGAAACAAGACTGTAGTCATACGAATATAGTATTTCTCTTATGTTTTTTTTTTATATTGGCTCGACAAAGTTATTACGGCGTACGTGATGGAATTTACCGAGTAGTTCACAATGCAATGAGTAACTACCGTGAGACGAGAATTAACTGAAAAGCACTATCGTATAAATATCGACCCTCATATATTACCACAACTGAAGATCTTTAAGTATACGACCAACAGGATATACACAAATCTATACTAATATTATAAAGCTGAAGAGTTTGTTTGTTTGTTTGAACGCGCTAATCTCAGGAACTACTAGTTCGAATTGAAAAATTCTTTTTGAGTTGAATAGACCATTTATCGAGGAAGGCTTTAGGCTATATAACATCACGATGCAACTATTAGGAGCGAAGAAATAATGGAAAATGTGAAAAAAAACGGGGAAAATTATTCATCCTTGAGGGCTTCCATTGCGTGCGCTGCAAAAACGGTTCAAGATACCAAAAATATATGTATGAAAGAATTATTCTTCTTGAAATTATCTAAAAATATGTCCGCAACAGTATATGTCTAACTTTTAAGATTAAGTCACTAGAACCGTTTTTATGGTAAACAAAATTTGGTCGAAATTAATGCATTATTTGTTAAGAGTTGTATCAACGTAATAATATTAATCTTTATTCAAACTATACTAATATTATAAAGCTGAAGAGTTTGTTTGTTTGTTTGTTTGAACGCGCTAATCTCAGGAACTACTGGTTCGAATTGAATTATTTTTGTGTTGAATAGACCATTTATCGAGGAAGGCTTTAGGCTATATAACATCAGGATGCAACTATTAGGAGCGAAGAAATAATGGCAAATGTGAAAAAAACGGGGAAAATTATTCATCCTTGATGGCTTCCATTGCGTGCGCTGCGAAAACGGTTCAGGATACCAAAAATATATGTATGAAAGAATTGTTCCTTTTGAAATGATCTAAAAAAATGTCCCGGACAGTATATGTCTATCTTTTAAGATTAAGTCACTAGAACCGTTTTTATGGTAAACAAATTTGGTCAAATTAATGCATTATTTGCTAAGAGTTGTATCAACGTAATAATATTAATCTTTATCCAAATAAATGTGTTGTTGATTAAGAGTATTTAATTGTGAACAAAATTGTCTTTGACATCACTTAATTTCAATGAACATCTTAGAAAATATTACAAAACCTTATATAGCAAAACAACGTTTGCCGGATCAGCTAGTTGATCATAAAATGCGACAAGTCCAAACGAGTCTGTTAACGCCAGAACATCCCTAGCAGATAAAATGGTAATCCGGGAACACGTCCCCTCCAATTTTGTGGCAGGAAGGAGGAAACTGCCGCCACCTTCGCACCGTGTTACCGCGTTATAGATTTAAGCGACTAATTAAACTCAGTTCTGTTGTAATATTCTAAATATATATAACTCAAAGGTGACTGACTGACATATTGATCTATCAATGCACAGCCCAAACCACTGGACGGATCGGGCTGAAATTTGCCATGCAGGTAGATGTTATGACGTAGGCGTCCGCTAAGAAAGGATTTTGATCAATTCCACCCCCAAGGGGATAAAATGGGGTGTGAAATACAGATTACACTGATTGACAGATTAGTTAAGAATACTGTGTACAAAGAAGTTTTGTAGGCCCTAATTTTTTAGACACGCTAAACAAAAGTAAAGCCGCAAAAATTATACCTAATCGACAATAATACTTCTTAACGCGAGCGAAGCCGCGGGCAAAAGCTAGTTATAAATATATGTTTAGTTCCGTACAGTGACTTTCAATCTATTAACTCCAGTTTACAGTAATGATTAAACCCTGCCCTGGTTTACAGAATTAATATGATTTTTTTACACCTGTGTGCTGTGGGCACGACCCAGTTAAACTCCTTGTACTCGTATACACATGTTTTTTGGACCATCTTGTGTCTTGTGCTAGTATCAATTGCACACAATTTGAGATCTGGACACATTCCATATAAGAAATTTTAACATGTCATAAAACTAATATTAATACTGAAGCCCTCTTGCCTATATAAATGCCATACCCAACAGAGCCCATAGTTTTTAACTAACAAAAAACAAAAACATCTCTGTATAAACTTTGGAGTGCATTGAATAAATTGAATTGAATTACTTGATTCTGCACTTTGTGAAGTTGTCACGAGTGATATCCATCGTTTGATGACAGAATTTGTTCGAAATGAATCTATGTAAGTGTCATTTGTAAACGCCTTTGGTCTGTACAATCTAGACGTCATGCATAGATGATGCCTAGCCTAGATGTTTAATTAAACATAGGTATGCCCATTGATAAAAGCATTTTGTCCATTAGACTACACTCATAGAAGCAACATAGTATTTATTTTAGCAAATAACTTAAAAGGAATGCTAATCTTTAGTAAATATTCTTAACCTATTGGGAAATTAAAAGCCTTGCCTGTAAGATAAGTAATTCCATTGTAAATCAACCATAAATATATGTGCTCAGTGTCTTATTTCACAATCCGTAAAAGCTATAGTCGTTTTAAAGCGGAAGGGTTACGCGCTGAGGTTGAAATTTACAGACGCTTTTTCGACTTTGCTTAACAAAATACTCAAAATATATATTCTTTTTGACAAAATAGTTAATATATGATAGCTTGAAACTTGAGTATAGCCATAGTATTCCCAGAGCCAAGTTGACAAAATCGGTGAATTAACAAATCCTTTGACATTCATTGAGTGTCGCGTGCACTGCACTATGTTGCTATATATACAAATAAAAGACCGTACTGTCGAACCATGATATATTAAAATTAAGAATATATTTACGATTTGGTGTAACGTAACAATTGTGTGTTGTAATTCGTCCCTAGCGCCATCTACTTGAGTACAAATAAACTAAATCAGCGGAAATGATTATTTTTAACCAACAACTGTTTTAAACATTGAGGGCGGCTTGCACTAAAAATTAAATCTAGTTTAGAGTTATATAAAATGCTATTTAGCGCTGATCTGTACTTATTGTCTTGCACTAAATCAAAATCTAGTTGGGACAACACTTAAACTGAAATCATCATTAAGATGGAATGAAACCTATTCAATTAATAAGCGTTTTATACAAGCTTAAACTAGATTAATTCGTTAGTGCAAGCCGCCCTGAGTAATATAAATTGTAATGTTTAAGTAAAGTCTAAGCAAACTTAAAGTTGTGTCTATAAATCTCAATTACCATAATAAACCACAAGGCTATTTTCAAAAATAATAGATAATATTTTTATGAACATTCGAATTTAAAACCGTTTTCTAACACAGAATTAAAGTTTTACGTTTCATAAACGAACATTAAAACATTTTTTAACAATACATATACAATATTCAAACCAATTTTATCTCTTTTTACAGAAATTTCCAATGTTCCCATAGTTAATTTATACGGTGCCCTCGGTACGCGAATTTGACTTGCACTTAGCCAATTCTTTTATAATAACTTTAGACCATGCGTCCATAAATGAGAACAAAAAGGTAATGTCGATGGGTGAAAGGTTTTAATTGACATTTTTTAGTGACATTGGCATATACAGAATGTAATAAATATCTTGTCTGACCTGAAAGAGGCATATTGGTGTCACAATAACATTACCAAGATACATACATCAAAAAATTACATAATTCGTAAACATTAAAAAGTTACTTTCATATGAATACAATTGAAGGAATTAAATCATAATACACGCGATCTAAACTCGGATTACTTGCAAAAATCAGTTTAAAGACTAATCAAACGATTTAACTGAGAAACGCTGCTTGAGATCTATGGAAGTCATGACATTCTAACACGATGCTATGCTTTTCCTTTTTCCTATGATCAGGACCTTTTGACCTTTGTCGGACAGATTTTTTATTACATACTGTATTTATACATCCTCTACTCAGGATTATCTTTTAATATAGATAAAATATATCGTCATGCTATATCTCTATTGGAGTAAGCTATTGGGAGTCGAAGCTGCTCGCGTCCGCAGGCTTTACCCTAGTTTCCCTACACGTGACTCCTGGGTGGTGCTAAACGAGCGGCAGCGAGGTGGTAGGGCGTCGGTGCCCGTCTGGATCGCGACCACAGTACATGGGTGTAAAGCCCGTCACAGCGACCAGTTTCGGCTTGTCACGTTTCGGGATCAGCTTGTGTATATCCAGTAGCTCATATACCTAGAGACCTTCAGTCGTGGTATATGTGGGCCGACATGACGATGTAGACTATCAATGGATTTTCATCCTTTGATAGTCTCTTTCGTTTTTGGACTACACTGTACTTACCATCAGGAACTCTGTAGTCACTATGTCGAGCCAGTGTAGAAAAAAAGCTGAGGTAAATTAGTGGCTGAATCCACTTTTCGCTTACACGTCATACTCAACCAGACCAGTAGCACAATTGATCATCGGTCTCAGGGCATTTACACACGGCATTCTTATTTGACATCAAGCGGGCTTCCTCATGATATTTTCCTTCACCGGTGAGCATTATGGGCCTAAATCCGTACTTAATTTGCTAAAACCCAGAGGTACGCGCCAGGATTCTAATCTACGACCAATTACGATACCACGCATGGATACCGGCCCACTATCCACTAGGCAAAGACAAGGTCTGAAAAACTAACTTACCTTAAAATTATAAAGTTATTTCCAGTTAACAATACTAATAGAGATGAAAAAGAGAAGATACCAACCAGTAGAGCAATGTGAGGTAGATACAGAACATCATCTTCTCTATTGCCCTCCGACATTTCTTCCATCCACGTCAGAGGGTGCAGGGGAGTGGCAGTTAATGTACCATTGTCGTTAAAACCGGTTACATTGTATTCCAGTCCCTCCCTAAAATAAATTATAGGGTTAGTTATATAGCGACAGAATTGAAAAATTATCCCGTGACGGAAGTGAAACTTCTTTGGTTACCTATACTCAGAGATGGGCAAAATCTAATCTGATTAATGATCAACGATTACAAAATGTAGTCGTAATTTTAATTTTCTCACTCTGTAATCATGATTAAATCCATTTAAAACATTAAGAAATGATAAATGTGTATACAATCTGGGATTTTGTAGTGTTTAGAATATAGATGAGCAAAATGCAGTCATATTAATGGTAAAAAACGTAAAATGTAATCGTTAATCATTTTCATTAATCTGATTACATTTCTACATCTATGCCTATACTTCAAATAATGGTTTATTGCCCATCACAATTGTTTTTTTAAAACAGATTCCGATCTCGATGTATATAGACCAGTGGCGTGCATTTTAAAAAAGAGCATAAAAAAAATAACTTTTTCTTGGATATATAATAACTAGAGTCTCAAAATCCTAATGGAACCAAATTATAATCAACTAGGGTCGCCCATTGGTGGAAATTCGACAGTAAATAATTTATAATAACTAACATACTGTAATAAATGTATTTCGTTACAATACAAAGAACAAATATCTATTATAGGTTATGTTCGACATTCAATATGACTGTAGACAAATAATATTAAAGACAAACAATATTAATTTATTCTCAATTTGACCACAGACTGTATAAACTATAAGTGTGCCAAATGTCACACGTGAATGTGAAATGGGCTCCGGAAGCTTAACGCCACGGAGGAAGTCTGCGTCGCCCTTTGCATGAAAAGCCTCAGTATTTCTCACACATTTACCTTCCGGACATAAATTTTTACAAATTTATATTTATTTAATCTTATTTACAACATTTCTCTTAAAGTTCGACATAAATTATAATTCTAGAATTCTCTCTCTCAATTTAAAATCCCGGATCTTTCATTAGCCCATTAACGCCGAGATGTGCAGAATATTTAGTAGCTTTTCAACGTATTTATTTATTATGTTATCGGACCAAAATAATAATGGAATACCTCTATTCCTACGCTAAATTTGACGCTCTTTCATAATCTAAATTCCGCTTAACCCTTTTCTTTATAGTGTATCTGTGGAGATACATCAGAATTTACAAAACCTATTGCTTTCTAGTTTTAGCGGCTAATGACAGATTAGTTAAGAATATTGTATACAATGAAGTTTTGTAGGCCCTAATTTTTTACACACGCTAAACAAAAGTGAAGCCGTAAAAACTATACCTTATTAATAATAATAATACTTCTTAACGCGAGCGAAGCCGCCGGCAAAAGCTAATTATTGATATGATTGTATATTGTATGATGAATTTAGAATGTGCTTGTTACTGATGCCTTGTTTGGAATTATTAATATTGGTTTTAATTTTTTGTATTTATTACGGTAGTTATTTTAATGTCAGATGAACAATTAAAACCGTGATTTTTCTTTTTATATCTTTTGTTGACTGTAATCTCAATACTTGTCGTATATCGAATAACGAAACATTGCATCAGAGCCAAAACAATATTTCAAATATGCATAACTTGAAAACCAGAAGACTTAAAAAAAAATAGCGATTAAATTTTAATATTATAGTATAGGCAGCAATTTTGTTCTATGTATTTTAAATAAAAAAATAGCGGATTTTGGTTCATTTACACATTTTTTCGTGTTAATTACTAAATATTTATAATAAATTCAATGGCGTATCTAGACAAGAATTAGGCCTAGAAAAATTAAGCCCAGATCATTCGATGCAGTATTTTTTCTGTTTCCAATGATGTATATAACTCATATTCGCATTTTTTCGAGATACGACAAGATCGCTTTCCTGCGTCAATATATTGGCTGCAGTCAGAGATGGGAAAAATGTAATCTGATTAATGATTAACGATTACAAAATGTAGTCGTAATTTTAATTTTCTTGCTCCGTAATCATTATTAAATCCATTTAAAACATTAACAAATTATAAATGTGTATGCAGTCTGGAATTCTGTAGTGTTTAAAACATAGATGAGCAAAATGGAGTCATGTTAATGGTAAAAAACGTAAAATGTAATCGTAGTTATTTTTATTAATATGATTACGTTTTTCCCACCTATGGCTTGCAGTCAAGATTGAAACTACGCAAGAAAACTGTATGTACCATATTCTGTGCAATGTGCTGACATCTAAGATAAAGGTGGTTCTAGTTTGGGTGTCATCTGACTTTAATGTCCAGCTTTGTAACTATTTTTTCCAATAAATTATCTTTATTATGTCCTAAATAAATTATTATCTTTTTATAGGCTTATTTGAGTAAAGTTTGAGTATAGATTACGTCAAGCAGCGGCCTTCAGTGGGGTAATGATGGAACAAAGCCTTACCTATAGACATAAGGGCCAATTTCTTGAACTTTAATTTTGTCGTCAACGCCGTTCAAGTAGTCTTCGGCATTGGTTATATTGAAAAGGTATATCCTGATGTAGACCGTCGCTTCCGGCTTTCGCCACATTTCGAAGATCTCTCCGCCATCTTGTAGCTTAACTTTCTATAAAAAAAAATAAGAAATATTCAAATGTCACTTTTTAAAGCCTTAAAAATAATTGCCATATATGGCGATAAATTAGATATGTGCAAAATAGTTTTTTTTTTATATAAAGATATATATCGAGGGGGGAAAGGCTATTTGCTTTAAGTGACATTTTTTGGTGTTATAGTAAGTAATATATATATTTTCGGAATCAGCGTTTTTTACCGATTCCAAGTGTATATATTATAGTGTATATATATATATATTATATCACCAAAAGATGTCATTTAAACCACATAGCCTTTCACCCCTCGATATGTAAATGCTCTCTCTAGTGAACCGGCGTTGCCTGGTGGAATTCTCTAATTTCAACCCCTGGTGAAGAGGATTTCCTAACAACGTTGAAAGATTACGAGGTGGTAGAGCGTCGGTGCCCGTCTGGATCGCGACCACAGTACATGGGTGTAAAGCCCGTCATAGTGACCAGTTTCGGCTTGCCGCGTTTCGGGATCAGCTTGTGTATATCCAGTAGCTCATATACCTAGAGAGCTTCAGTCGCGGTATATGTGGGCCGACATGACGATGTAGTCTATCTATATTGATAGTCGCTTTCGTTTCTGGACTACACTGTACTTACCATCAGGTACTCTGTAGTCTCTATGTCGAGCCAATGTAAAAGAAAAGATTATTTTTTATAATAATATATCTTTATGCCGTAACCTTTTTGAAGTAAGCAGAGATACATTAATGTCTGTATCCACTTTCCGCTTATATATCGTGTCCAGCGTGACCAGTGGCGCAGCTGATCGCCGTTCTCACAGCACTAGTACCCATGACATTTCTATCAGACGCCATGCGGGTTTCCTCACGATATTTTCCTTCACCGGTGAGCATGTGGTGCCTAATTCTGTACGTAATCTGGAAACACTCGGAGATATGTGCCGGGATTTGAATCTATGAGTGTTAGCGTTACAGCCCATAGAAACCAGTTTCTACTCCACAATGTAATCCGGGGGAAACCCGGTATGGGCCGTCAGGGAGCAGCGAGTGCCGCCCCCGGTGTATCGGAAATGCATTGACTAAAACCCTGGAGTTTTTTTTTTACTCTGGCTCGACATAGTGACTACAGAGTACCTGATGGTAAGTACAGTGTAGTCCAAAAACGAAAGCGACTATCAGAGGATGAAAATTCATTGATAGTCTACATCGTCATGTCGGCCCACATATACCGCGACTGAAGGTCTCTAGGTATATGAGCTACTGGATATACACAAGCTGATCCCGAAACGTGACAAGCCGAAACTGGTCACTATGACGGGCTTTACACCCATGCACTGTGGTCGCGATCCAGACGGGCACCGACGCCCTACCACCTCGCTGCTGCTCGTTTAGCACCACCCAGGAGTCACGTGTAGGGAAACTAGGCTAAAGCCTACGGACGCGAGCAGCTATGATTCCCAAAAAAAAGTAGATTAGGCTCCACGATGAAATGCCAGTCACGACTGTTTTAATATTATAAATATGATAATATGTTCTTTAAAAGAATGTGAAGAATGTTTTGAGCAGGCCGGCATGATCATGATGACACTCGATGAACACTCTTCAATTTCTTAGCAGCTGTGGTTGGTTTTTGGACTAGGTCATGCTTAAAGTGTGGTAAGTGTTGATAAATTAGAATGAAAATACATACCAGGTTAAAGAGAAAATCATACGGATGTAGAAAGAGAATGAAGCAGCCCGCAGTAAGAGAGAAGAACCCGAGCATCAGCAGTATGAACAGACCTGAAAAGAAGATTATTTTATAACTCATCTTTAGTCTGCATAGTTATTAGTCTGTCGCGAATTAAGATCTCGAAGTATGAATAATATTTGGGACACTTTGTTGCCATAACTTGTATCAGATAGTCAATTGTTTTTCAAATTTTTTCTTAAATTAACCTATTTTAAACTCTAAAAATCCTAAATCCCTTTTAAATAAAAAGCCCCTAAATTTTAAGTGAAAACCCTTTAATTGGGCATCACTGAAGAAGTGTGTCGTCCAACACAGGTGCATAGTGCCAAGGGCACGACCTTATCAACTTCCTCGGCTCCCAGCGACGTCCGGCCTTCTTTAACAACGCCAAAGGACTTATATTCAGGACCGTAAATATTAATATAAAAACGAATAAAAATCAAGGTTAATTGGAGTGAAATAATTTAAAGTCAGTTACGTAAATTAATGGAAACGTCTAGAAAAATGTAGAAGCATTATGAAGTGTTACGTATTCACGAAATTATGTTTACATCTATTTGTACGGATATTAATATACTCGTAGTCACAAAAACAAGTATGGTATTTATAGTTCGAAAACATTTACAAAACAATAAATACTGAAGTTATTTCCGTAAGATAACTTGAGTAAAATAACATTAAACCTAGCTAAGGTCATATTGATTCATAACAAGCATTCTTTTCAGATTATTTAGAAATGTCTGAGGCTGAGATTTATCCTACTACTAATATTATAAATGCGAAAGTTTGTGAATATGTTTGTTACTCTTTCACGATAAAACTACTGGACGGATTTGCATGAAACTAAAAATATAGATTATACATCGGAATAGCATATAGCCTACAATTTGTAATGATTTATGTAAGTTTGTTGTAATATAACGATACATGTCAATTAAATCAGAAAAAAATCTGGCCTCTGAGAGCTATCTTGGCGTACACTGCCTAAACCATTTTTAATTATTTCATTAAACATACAATTGTTAAATTTTAGGTATTTAAAAAAAAATGGAAAAGGCCAAAAAAGGATTTTTTTTTTCAAATTGACGCCATTTTGTGATTGTTTTTTTCTTTGATAAAAGTCAATGCGATAGCGACATCCTTACTATTGAAGAATTTTTTAATTTGTTTGTTTTAGATTACTACAAGGGTTGGTTTTAGATTACTACAAGGGTTAGAATCATGTCAACAAGGGAGCACCATTTTTTTTGTAGCCCCCACTCCACTGGTCTGTAATTTGATGATATTTTAATATTATTTAAATATTTTTTTATACTCTTCAAATATCAATAAAAATCATAAAATAAATTATTGTACAAATGTTTTTATTCATTTTTTATCTTAATTTGAAAAAGACCTAAACTTTAGGCGTCTAGACCAGAATACCCTCTTAAGCTGCCGGAGCCCATTTGGCCATTTGTATTTGTTTTTTGCTTTTGTATTGAAATAAATGTTTTTTTTTTATTGCTACACGTACACGGGCAACGCCGGGTCACTACTGCTAGTAAGTTAAGTAGACAATTAGCAATTACAAACTAAATTATTAGTTTTCCGATGCCAATTAATCTCATGTTGTTTTGGGGATCCGTATAAAAACAATCTAGGATACCGCAGTACGGCCGCACGGTCTGGGCACTCGCTGATTGGGCTGTACCCTTGACAGTTTCTGATACCCGAATGCCTCTAAGCCGGTACGTATGTCTCCTGCTGACACACAGACTGAGATCGGGTCACATTCTATCATGCAATTTTTTTTAAATTAATTTATAGGCGCACGCTTGACCTCAATCACATCTGGTGGAAAGTGAAGATGAGTCCTCTGATGAACCGCGTCCGCCCAACAAATGCCTATTCACTCTTCTCTTAAAGACGCCCAGGTCATAAGATCGCGGAAATATGGCTGCTGGAAGCGTATTCCACTCCTTAGCCGTTCGCATGATGAATGTAGAAGCGAATCCTGAATATGATATCTGATGAAGCTTATGGAGTCACCAAACTGTAGCACGTGTAATAAAGCAGATGACGTACAGCATTCGCTGATGGAGTGTGACCGATCTGAGTCTGCAAGAGATTCTCTGATGGGAGCCTTTAGCCTGAGCTAATTTGATGTAGGCATGTTCTGCGGAATTTTACCGAGACCTTACTCAGCTGAAGCAAAGGATTTGTTCAGGTTGATGACTCCCCACCAGAAATAAAGGTTTGTAGTGTGTGTTTAGTTTACGACGGGGCTGGCATGTGCCTCGGTACAAAAGTCCCTTAAATAAATAGAAAAAAGAAATTGTATCTAAGGAACAAATTTTGTGTAAAGAGACTATCAGAGTCTCTTGCCGGCTCTTCTCGGTAGATCCTGCTTTCCGAACCGGTAGTAGATTCATGTTATTGACGATTTAAATGTGTTTGTTATATGCAGAGATAGGCAAAATGTAATCTGATTAATGATTAACGCTTACAAAATGTAGCAGTAATTTTAATTTTCTTGCTCTGTAATCATGATTAAATCCATTTAAAACATTAAGAAATGATAAATGTCTTTGCAATCTGGGATTCTGTAGTGTTTTAAACATAGATGAGCAAAACGCAGTCTTATTAATGGTAAAAAACTTAAAATGTAATCGTAATCATTGTTATTAATCTCATTACATTTTGTCCATCTATGGTTATATGAGACTATTTAATGGGAATTGTTTTGAATTGAAAGGGAAAAATTCAAAAAGCCTAAATTTGAATCTATATAACAAAAACACTAATAATCTCATTTTTTTTACACCGGCTCGACATAGTGACTACAGAGTACCTGATGGTAAATACAGTGTAGTCCAAAAACGAAAGCGACTATCAAAGGATGAAAATCCGTTGATAGTCTACATCGTCATGTCGGCCCACATATACCGCGACTGAAGGTCTCTAGGTATATGAGCTACTGGATATACACAAGCTGATCCCGAAACGCGACAAGCCGAAACTGGTCACTATGACGGGCTTTACACCCATGCATTGTGGTCGCGATCCAGACGGGCACCGACGCCCTACCACAAACATATATAAACAAGTTTGCGTGGAACCCTTGGTGCGTAAATCCGACTCACACTTGATCGTTTTTTATAATTGGCTGTATGCTTAGTAATTATTAGTACCAAGTTCGCAAAAAAGCAATTTACAATTATCATTTTAGATACACGTTCAACTTGTTTACATGAGCAAAATATTTTGCAAAAACTTCGGCAAGTTCATAGACTAACTTCTAGAATATTCTACAAATTCGATGGGATCATATACTATATTTATTGCAAGTCATGCAATCAAATTGGGTGTCCTTTTTAATTAATGTCAGGCGGTACTTCTCACCATCGCGACTTCTTAACTTGTATCAAGCACAGGTGCGGTCGGGTGTCGAGTACTGTTGTCATCTTTGGGACGGATCCGCTAAATATCAGTTGGCGGCTTTGGACTCGATTGATCGTAGAGCTCGTAGACTTATTGGCGACGATACTTTGACTAAGGTTAAAATGCAGATCATCGAGCATCGACGTAGAGTTGCATGCCTCGCGGTCTTTTACCGGTTGCACAGTGGAGAGTGTTCTCAGGAACTGCATTCTTTGATTCCACCAGCCCCATTCCATTATAAAACCACTAGACATCGTGTCGGATACCGTATGTGGTGGATGTTCCTTATATCCGCACGAGAAGATTCGCTTCTATATTCATCATGCGAACGGCTAAGGAATGGAATATGCTTTCAGTGAGCATATTTCCGCGATATTATGATCTGGATTCTCTTAAAGGCTTAAGAGAAGAGTGAATTTGTTGGGCGAACTTTAAACGAACTAAAAAATTACGACGATTATATCAAGTTATATTTTTATCCTGACTTCGCACAGTGTCCACATACCTGATTACCATCAGGATTACCTGATTAACATGGTACTGTCCAAAAACGATCAAAGACTCTAGAAATCGGAGGGCATTTATAGAGCATAAACACCATACAAATATTTCTACAGCTCCTTTCGGACGTTTTTTCGCGGATTTTCAATGCGTTACCTTTTTGGTAACTCAGAAGAAAATCCTACATAGAAGTCACGGAAGCTATGAGAGCGACGCCCGCAGTGTCCCAGACTGAAACTGCTACAGAACCCTGAGGCTCTCTCCTTCTCGCTACAAGCCAGACTTAGAAGTCCAGATTCTTACGACAATCCGGCGAACGACCAGCCCCTTCTAGGCTCAACCTTTAGGGCTGGGATTTATAGAGGCGATCTTAAGCTTGCTTTGACTTTACTAAAACATTACAATTTATATTACTCAATGAATGTTAAAGGAATCGGTAAGTCGTTTGTCAACATGGACTTGACTCTGCGAATACTATGGCTATACTCAAGTTCCTATTATATATTTAGTTTTTGTTAAAAGGAATTTGTTTTTTGAGAACTTTGCTGAGCAAAGTCTAAATAGCATCTTTAAATCTCAACCTAAGAGACTTGGGTGTAAGCTGCCCACTACTCTAAAAATCAATTTCAAACAGTAACTTCCCCAATCACCTTTTTTTTTTTTTACTTAGGGAATATCCTCATAGGACCGTCTCAGCCACGAAGGGGCTAGCAGCCGGGGAGTGACGGACTTTAACCAGCTAAAAACCCCAAGGTGACTACTTCTGCGAATTAGTTGGGACTGCGGGTCTTGTAATCAATTCGCCGCAGCCCCACTACGCCGCGCCTGACAGGCACAATCACGGGGTGAGACGCCGCCTGCACAACGCACCGCCGGCTTCTCGGGGGTCGCTAGCCGGTCGCTCAGAGCCCCCACCCTGAACAGCCACAACCCCTAAGGCATCAGCTGGCCGGTCGTGGATCGTCCGACCCGCTGGGACCGATGCGCCGGGGCGGTTGTCGACATCCCGGCGTCTTCTTCGAGCGGCCTTCTGCCGTTCTCGCTCTGCAGCCTCCTTCTGGGACATGACATCCTCACAGAAGGAAGCCATCCCATCACCTTTACTTATTGTTTAACATACTTGCTAGACGCCCTGGATAAGCTGCGGTAAAGAGCTGTCCGCATTGTGAACGATGAAAATGTTGCTAAGCATCCTTAACTGCCCCAGTTCCGTAAAGACTTTTTTTTTGGGAGTCGAAGTTGCTCGCGTCCGTAGGCTTTACCCTAGCTCCCCTACACGTGACTCCTGGGTGGTGCTAAACGAGCAGCAGCGAGGTGGTAGGGCGCCGGTGCCCGTCTGGATCGCGACCACAGTGCATGGGTGTAAAGCCCGTCATAGTGACCAGTTTCGGCTTGTCGTGTTTCGGGATCAGCTTGTGTATATTTAGTAGCTCATATACCTAGAGACCTTCAGTCGTGGTATATGTGGGCCGACATGACGATGTTGACTATCAATGGATTTTCATCCTTTGATAGTCGCTTTCGTTTTTGGACTACACTGTACTTACCATCAGGTACTCTGTAGTCACTATGTCGAGTCAGTGTAAAAAAAAAGACATTGCCTCGAGAGACGTTTTCTACCGTCTGTATCACGGCGAGTGTTCTGAAGAGTTACTTAACCTTGCTCCACCCTCTCTACTATTTCTACTGCTGTTCAGCTGTCCTGACGATATGTGATATCACTTCCACATCACAATGTTCGTATAAAACCAAATATAAATTAAGCTGCACCGTCCACGCATATGTATTGATTGCAAGACGAACGATTTAACAAGAATTTGGCAATACTACCTCCCCCCCCCCCCTCCTTCGGACTGGGTGGCAAATGGCAATCAAACGCAACAAGAGCCAGACAAAGCAATAATTTGTTATCTGTGGCGTTACCACCTACCATCCTATAATATTGTATCCTTTAAACGAAGCCTGAGGCGATATTTGTGCCGGCCGGCAATTGATGATAGGTTTTCCTTAGCAGAATAAAAAAGGGACGGTCAAAAGATTGAACGTTGGAAGAAACTCAAGGTTATAATAGAATGAGAACGTTCCGACCCGGATCATAGTGTTATGACGTAGGCTAAATAATTTATATGATTGGCTATAATAAATGGTTTCAAAAAGCTCGATATAATTCCATACACGATATATCTACATACAACTCTCTATTTGCGGAATTCATTACGCTTACGACGTTAAAATATTCTTTTTCTTTCAGTAATCTTCGAAGAAACTCCTGCACAGGACTGTGAAAGAGGCGGTCATGATATCTAGGGGTGAAAGGCTTTTTGGTGATATCTATAATATAAAATTGAATCGCTAAATGTGTTGATAAGCGCGAAACTCAAGAACAGCTGAACTGATTTGGCTTATTTCTTTTTTGTTGTGATTGTTGAAGTCTGGGGAAGGTTACTACGGAGAGAAAAATAAAAAAAAATGTCTGAAAAAGTCTAAAAACAACACTTTTCTATATTATCATACAAAAAATTCGTAATAATATTTAAAAGTCAATTTGAACTTTAACACCATACCATAAAGTTTGAATGTCAGTGGACGGGTTCCGGGAAGGCAAAACGATTGAGTGACGTATAAATATTAATGTCAATGTTTGTCAATTTTTATACATATAGCATTAAGGCCAGGTTGCTTCAAACAATTTTCATAAAACAGCCGACAGGCCAATAGCTATTAACATTAAAAAAAACAATGTGACTTTGTTTTAGAGAAATAGGGCAGAACAAGGTCTGCCGGGACAGCTAGTAGTAATATATATATATATATATTTGGAATTGGTAAAAACCGCTGATTAGAATATATATATTACTTTATCACCAAAAATTCTCGCTTAAACCAAATAGCCTTTCACCCCTCGATATGCTAGACTCCTACTGGCTACAAGTCCTCAGCTTGATGCTCTATTTGCCAGCACTTCTCATACTCAGATCCCGGGTAGGACAAAGAAACTCTCTCTTACTTTTACCGAGTCATTGGGCTGTGGAATTCCGGCGGGCGTATTCCAACCAGTATGATATGGGATTTTTTAAGCGTAGCATGAAAACTCGCTGCTACTGTCGATGGATTTTTCTTCACTGTTGATCGTCATGTTGTGGTCACTGAGGCGAGGATAAAAAAATACGATTCTATTACAGTAGATATTTAAATTACTATTGTAAATTCACAAGTTATCAATCATTGTACATTGTGTTAAAATCTAATCAATTTTTTTACTAATATGTTACAATGATTTGCTATTATTTTATGTTATAAAAAGATTATAGTAAAAAATGGATATATTAAAAAATTAAGTAATGCTAAATCATGAACATCCAAAGTGATCTTTTTAGGGTTACGTACTTCAAAAGGAAAGACGAAACCATTATAAGACTAAAAGACGAATTATGTAAATATTGTCATATTATAAAGACATGATAATACAAGTTAAAACAGGTAGACATGTGATAAAGAAAATACTGGATCTATAAACGTTTTTATGGACGTATTTATAGGTATATTGTGCTAATAAAAATATTTTCCGGATATTTTATAGCAATATATTACAAACAATTTAATAACCGATTAGAGCGGATCGCACTGAATCCGGGATTTTATGTTGACCATGGTTTTTACAATTTCCAAAGGGGGCGAGCATTTAAGGTGCGTAGATAGCGAATTACGGGTTGAGTTATGGTGTACGAGTTTTTTTTGGGCAAATCCTGGTAGAACCGTCACCGCGGCACAGTGGGGTTGCGCGACCGAGGTGTGTCGGACTTGTACCGACTTAAAACTCCAAGGTAACTACTTCTGCGCACTGGCGGTGACAGCGGGTCCTGTAATCAATTCGCCACTGGCCCATCGTGCCGCGCCCGCTTGACATAAGGAAGATGATGGCTTCCCCAACTCTACTCATTGTATTAAGGATCAATGCTCTGCCTACTTCTCGAGGGTCGTTAACCAGTCGCTAAGGGCCTTATCCGGAGCAGCCACGACCCCAAAGACATCAGCCAACCGGTCGTGGATCGGCTGCGACTGAAGCGCCGGGATGTCTTCTTCGAGCAACCTTCGGCCGGTCTCGCTCTGCGGCCTCTTTCTGGGACATGAGATCCTTATAGAAGGAGACCACGGCCCTCCAGTTGTCATACCCTGGCAACCAGCCAGGTAACGCAGCTGCAGTATGGTTGGGTCGAGTACGAGGTGTCCGAGCAATACACTTGAGGGAGTCAGCAATGATCGGCGCCGCCTTATAGAAATGTTCTGATAGTGGAGTTCTTAACACACGCCTTTCCCAGAGGAAGAGCCTTAACACAAAATTCTCTTCCCGGGCACCTGGAAAAATATGGATTACCATGCCCGGAAGAGTGACATAAAGGAGTCCCTGGGGGTTTTTATTGATTAGAAGTTTAACACACCGACGTCGCTGTTCTCACAGAAGCCCTGAAGATTCTACATAGGATTTCATTCCAGAGACACAATTTTTTTTATTGAAGACTAGCTGATCCGGCAAACGTTGTTTTGCTATATAAGGTTAATATCTTCTAAGATGTTCATTGAAATTAAGTGATGTCAAAGACAATTTTGTTCACAATTAAATACTCTTAATTAACAACACATTTATTTGGATAAAGATTAATATTATTACGTTGATACAACTCTTAACAAATAATGCATTAATTTCGACCAAATATGTTTACCATAAAAACGGTTCTAGTGAATTAATCTTAAAAGATAGACATATACTGTCGTGGACATTTTTTTAGATCATTTCAAGAAGAATAATTCTTTATTACATATATTTTTGGTATCTTGAACCGTTTTTGCAGCGCACGCAATGGAAGCCCTCAAGGATGAATAATTTTCCCCGTTTGTTTCACATTTTCCATTATTTCTTCGCTCCTAATAATTGCATCGTGATGTTATATAGCCTAAAGCCTTCCTCGATAAGTAGTCTATTCATCTCAAAAAGAATTTTTCAATTCGAACCAGTAGTTCCTGAGATTAGCGCGTTCAAACAAACAAACAAACAAACTCTTCAGCTTTATAGTATTAGTATAGATTTCTCTTTTTCTGTTTCCTCGAGATTCTCATTCTGTGCTATGGAGATATCAAGGAGTATTGCCGGGCGCGACGACCGATTTACTACGACAATGTATAGTCTATTGGCAAAGATTGACTTATTAGTGTTAACAGATCGATCTCAGTACAGCATTGCTCGATCAGTTTTGAGAACTGGCTGAGTTAGATACTGTTAATATGGTACCTCAGTCTCCACGGTCTCCTTCTGTGAAGATGTCATGTCCCAGAAGGAGGCCGCAGAGCGAGAACGGCAGAAGGCCGTTCGAAGGAGACACCAGGGTGCCGGCAACCACCCTGGCACATCAGTCCCAGCCGACCGGTCGATCCACGACCAGTTGGCTGATGTCTTTGGGGTCGTGGCTGTTCAGGGTGGGGGCTCTGAGCAACTGGTTTAGCGGCCCTCGAGAAGTTGGCAGGGCATTGTGGCGTGCTCTGCCTAAATACAACGAACAGTATCATCTTCCCCCGAGTTTGTGCCCATCGGGCGCGGCGCGACGGGGCTGTGGCGAATTGATTACAGGACCCACAGTCCCCGACAATGCGCAGAAGTAGTCACCTTGGGGTTTTTAGTCGGTATAAGTCCGACACACCTCGGTCGCGCAACCCCCCTGTGCGGCTGAGACGGTCCTATGAGGATCTTCCCCAAGTAAAAAAAAAAAAAAGGTACCTCAGTCTCCACAAGCCGCCGACAGCAGATTCGCCTCCCTCTCACAGTCCCCTACATACTTTGTGCTAGATTAAGTTTTAATTGTAAAATAAATCTTCCTCTATTGTTGTTTTTATTTTAATTTTAAGGCTTTAATTAGTTTTTATTCGTAAGCTAGTTAAGGTTGTAGTTTGTTTAGTTTTGTTTTAAATTTATAATGTAGGCTTAAGTTAGGTTTGAGATTATATTGTAAATTTTTGAACAAATAAAGGACACCACTCAACCCTTTACAGCGGACGGATGAATGAATGAAGTATGAAAGGTAGTAGAATGCGAGTGGTGTGAAATTTGAAATTTTAATTTGAGTCTCCACAAGACCTCAAGGAACAGCTAGTTGCTAATATATAAATATTATCAGTGTACAGGATGTGGCTAAATCTGACTCGAACTTTGATAACAGGAGGCACAAGATGTTCATTATTCGGTCAATGCCACCCGTTATCAATTATGTTGCTACAACATTCTTGCTTAACTGAAACTAGAGTAAGGAATGAGAAGATCTTTCTTCCTTCCGTTCCTATTATCTATCTAGCAAGAATCTCTATTTCAAATCCTTAAGTTTCTAATATTCGTTCTAAGTGATTCCTACAAAATATTTTTGTTTATAACAGCCCTCGCTTGTTCGCAGAAATGGTGAATTTATTTGTAAGCCTCCTTTCGCATATACCATATATATATATACATATACTAGCTGACCCGGCAAACGTTGTTTTGCCATATAAGTTATATCTAGGTGATAATTGATGAGTTATCGAGCGGGATGAAACATGATTAAATTTCTAAAATAGGTATTAAAAAATATGGGTCAGCGATAAAAGGGTAAACATTTAGGGGTGTATGTATTTTTTAATACAACAATATAGAAAAATATAAACAAAAAATGTTGTCCAAAAATTACAAAAAAAAATATTAAAGGTGAATAACCCTTATCACTTAGGGGTATGAGAAATAGATAGTAGCCGATTCTCAGACCTACTGAATATGCATATAAAATTTGGTAAAAATCAGTAAAGCCGTCTCGGAGGAGTTAGGTAACTGACATTGTAACACGAGAATTTTATATATATACAGATTCTCTAATTTAAAAAAATCCAATTACAAGCTACGATGCAATAGACAGACAAACAGATTACAATGTAAAACTTAAAACACCCCTTTTTCAACCCCTGACGCAAAAAGAGGGATATTTATTAACTTAACGCATGTATCTATGTACCTGCGGCTCTATGTATTTGTTTATCTATCTGTGTCATTATAAGTCCTGAACGCATGAATTGATTTTGATTTAGTTTCTTTATTTACAGGCCAAGTCGTCGTAAAAACATCAAGCAAAATCAAAATCAGAAAGCAACACTAAAAGACCAATGAAATAGCCTGGTTCGTCGTTATAACACTGATTGAAAATCACAGGGAACCGCTTTTAGATCAACTTATGTGTTATACCATTTTGTAAACTGCATTAACTGCGCATTTTTTTTAATAGTTGGCCTCTTAGGTTTTCATACATTTTTTTTTCACAAACGGCTCTCAAACTTTGTCAATATAATTGTTTTATCAAATTTCATGTCAAACGTTTAAGTTATTTTTTTTTCCTAAAAAGTAAAGTAGGTACTCAAAATATTTATTGCATTTCTGATAATAATATCTGTAAGGAATAGGATAGCCCCAAAGACGCAACAAATTTCCTTAAATTGCAGCCGTGGTAAACGTGTAAGTATAGCAAGGTTAATAAAAAAGATTTTTTTTAAACTTTATAATTTGGGCACCTCTTGTTTTTTTTTTTTATTTTTATTTTTTTTAGGTCTAAATAACTGTACTATTAGGCACTCCAAGATTATCCATTCTTTCTGGGGCACCCTGTATATGTATTATATACAAAAACCTTCCTTATGAATCTCTCTATCCATTGGTGAAAACTACATTAAAATCCGTTCAATAGTTTAAAAGATTTAAGCGGAGAGAGAGCAGGAGCGGCTTTATTTTACACTAAGTAAAGATTTAACATATGTAATAATAAGACGCTAAAATTTATAATACGATTTCTATACTTAGAAATAAATTATGCAAATTATGGGCGAACCCGAAGAATGGCCGGTAGGTATATTTCGAATATGTTTTAATACAATTTATATATTGGGCAGACCTTGAAAAAATCTTCCGTTAATTATATTTGCATTATAGAGTCGCTATATTTATAACAACGGCTTGTCTGTACGCGTACGTGAGAATGAAAACATTATTACGATATTTAATAGAAATGTCATGTATATTAGTACTGAGATAACTACGCCGATGACTATTCCAATTTATTTATACATTGTAACTTAATGCCTCTACAAAATTTACTAAAATTATCAACATTAAAATAAGGGTATACAACAATATCCAATCTGACTAAAAAAGAATGGCCCAACAATGATGATGATTTCCTGGCCGGATTCGGCCACGGCGACTGTTTCAACACCGATTAAGAAAATCGAGGTCCAGTTTACGGAAACAGCCAATTGCGCAGGAGATATTTAAGTGCACAACTGGACGCGCAGCCAGAGAAGCACTCTCTCGTCCGAACTCCCTCAGGCCCGATGGAATGGCGAACCAGTACGATCGGGAGGGAGCAGGATGCAGGTTTGGTCGAGTTTTCCTTCTCTGAACACCTAGTTTAATTGCGGTGTTAAAGAGATACCTCAGTCGCCTTTTACGACACCTCAGCAAGAAGAGGGGCGTGCTATTCTATTCTGCCGGCAAACAACCTAACAATATACGGGCACTGAAGTGCAAAACATCATTTCTGCTACCGAGATCTATTATATAAAAATAAATCCAGTTTTCCTTCCTGGCGCTATAACTCCAGAACGCACGAACCGATTTCCACAGTTTTACATTCGTTGGAAAGGTCTCGGGCTCCGTGAGGCTTATAGCAAAATTCAGGAAAAATTTCAACAGCAAAGCAGGAAAACGGGAAAAATCATTTTTCACATACAGCGCCATCTCTGATACATAGCATGTACTACAAACCAAAATGGTTTTGCATGGTGGTGGAGCAGATCGCGCCAGTATTTTAAGTAGATGGCGCCGATGCGTTATACATTGTTTGACAGCTACTCGTTGTACTTTGCTCAGTTAATTTCATGTGACATTTATTATGCGCATGTTCTTTCAAACGCAAACTAAAAGCCAAAAGGAAGCCATCTGGTGGCGAAACGAAGCTTGCCGAGTTTGCTAGTACAGTAATATATGTTGCATGAGAATCTTTTAATATATGTTTCCTAAATTAATGAATTGTTTGCCTCGCGTCATGCAGGACGTATGACGTATGCCCACACCCCTAAACCCTTCACTAAAATAAAACAATACTATTGTAAACTAGATCGTCATGATTATTTATTATAACAACGCTATACGATTAACTTAAGCTAATCGAATCAACTTTATTAAGTAATCTATTCTTGTAAAATTGTTGCATGGGTTCGCAGTCTTCATATTGTGAACATTTTTTTTTTGTAATTTAGAACTAATATATAAAAAAAACTACCTGTGTCTTGGCTGCCCGAGTTATTCCTTCCACTAGATATGAATTATGATACGTGCAGTTAAATCCGCTGTGTAGCTCCAATCTTAACTTTTAATTCAAATTTATAGACCAGAGAAAAACTAAATATAATAAACGTAAAGCTACACATTAGACTATACTCTGGAGAGTGTGCGGCTGAGTTGTATGATTAAGTTCCCCCCTCCCTCTTCTACCATAAGTTGACGAGACGCCGTGCAGGTTTGCACCCTTTGTGGTTGACATTCCAGCTGCTCGCACTAAGCGATTTGCCTCCTCCTTTTTGCTGCGTACCGCGAAGGAGTGGAACTCGCTTCCTGCGTCAGTGTTTCCGGCGTCTTATGACATGGGAATCTTCAAACGTCGAGTGAATCGGTATTTGCTGGGTGAGCGCGCTACATCGTCGGCCTCATCATCACTTTCCAGCAGGTGAGATTGAGGTCAAGCGCAAGACTGTATGTAATAAAAAATAAAAAAAAAAATATCGCTACGCTATATCCATTTCAGGGTGAGCAGAGATTGACCAGTAGCGCAGCTGATTGCCGTTCCGCGGACTAGCTCAAAAAACATAATACCACATGCCATGCTGGTTTCCTCACTATGCTTTCTTCACCGGTGAGCTTGTGGTGCCTAAATCCGAACTTAAACTTGAAAAACCCAGGTATACGTGCCGGGATTCGAACTAAAGTACGTTAGCGTCGCCGCGAATGTATACCGACTTGTCTGCAAAATAAACATTAATATTATCGGCCATCTTTAAAAATCCTTTTCATAATTTATACTGACTTTGAATGAGTGATACCGTAAAATTTTATTAATACTGCTTTGTGTTATACTGTAAATGGTATCTTGTCTGTCTGTACGTGATGTTTATTGTATCGTTAACATTTAACCTTACTTAATGCTTTACTGATGCAAGTTAAAATGGCTACAATATATATAAAAAATAATTTCAATAAAAATTCTTTACACCTGTGTTTCAAACATTTTTTAAGTTGATAAATATAATAATTATTAGCCAGTTACGTCCCACTGCAGGGCAAAGACCTCCCGGGCAGTAGACTTGAGGGAGTCTGCTGCCCGGATGAGAGGGAAGGGGTGCACGGTGTCCGGCGCATCGCCTGGGAGAGAGGTTTTTGGAGGGGTGGGCTTTACTCCTTCCCCTCCCAGAGAGGTAGCCTCAACAAGGCTTCTTGTTCTCTGGGCGTCTGGATGAATTTCGCTTCCCAGGCCCAGGTGGAGCAATCATAGGGACACCCCGGGGGTTTTTAGTTAGTAGGAGTCTGACACAACGGGGTCATTGCCCTCGCAGCGTCCCAGATGGTCCTATGCAGGATTTTCCTCCGGGATACAAAAAGGGCATAGACCTCGTCGGCAGTGAGGAGGCCTAGTAGAAGTCGCAGCTTTCTGCGAGGCAGTCATGAGGCAGAAGAAAGCCACCGAAAGGGTCAGGGATCATTCCATTTCCCTGGACATTTGGCTGCCAAGACACCGTCGCCAGAGGGACGCGTTCGCTCTAGTGAGCGCGACATCCTTCGTGACACTAGCCCAGATGAGGAGTTGGTGGCTTTCTCGCCCGGTTTAGTTGTGAAGGCCTTTCCGGGTAGCCAACGCTATGACATAAAAAAAAAAAAGAACAAAAAGTGAGCGGTGTACAGTGTCCGGTATGCCGCCCGTGAAAAAGGTTTGTAGGAGTGGGATCTCTACACCCACCCCTGCAGAGATGTAATCAAAACAGGCTGTTCTCTCCCCGGGCGTATGTAAGAATCTGGATCTCCAGGCCCGGGTAGAGTGATTGGAAGGATACCCCGGGCGTTTCCGGGCGTAGATGCAGATTCATTAACCACCATGGCCCCAATAAATAGCCATAATTTTTTCTTTCTTTTGACAATTTAAACATAAATAACGCCATATTGTATTCCGTGTCAAAGAAGAATTGGCCATTAACTTGAAACAAACTTACAACCTTCAGTTTCGCAATCATGGTCACTGTCAATGGAAATGGAGTCGAATATAAATCAAATTATAATTTAAAAATGGCCCGCTTGTTAATTATTTGGTTGTTCGAACAATCAGCCTTCAAAATCGCCGCAGTGTAGGCCGGACTATATATGGAGTTTGTGGTTTTATTCATCAGATGCTGTAGTTCCCCGAAAGGCTATTTCCTAATGCCAAATATTTATCAAACGAAGGATTTCCTTCAAGATTTCTGTGTCTCAAATGAAACCCTTATAAAAGAAACCCTTTTTTCTGACTGTCAAGACATTTTTTTATGACGCTGCAAGGCGGTTGATGATATTTATCATCACCTTTGGGAATGTAGTTGCAATGAAAAGTTTTGGAGAAGACTTCTTTCTCAGGACTGGCGAAGTGTCGGAGAAATTAAAGTCATGTTGGGAGAGCCGGCGTCGGTTAATGCTAAAAGAATTTACAGATTCATACAGTTGCTGCTTCGCCAGAAGTGAGTTTAAACAACATGATATTCCTTACGAGGCTGGCATAGTCATCAAGGATGCACTAAAGCCTTATTAAAATACTAGCTGATCCGGCAAACGTTGTTCTGCCATATAAATTATTCATACATATATTTTTGGTATCTTGAACCGTTTTCGCAGCGCACGCAATGGAAGCCCTCAAGGATGAATAATTTTTCCGTTTTTTTCACATTTTCCATTATTTCTTCGCTTTTAATAGTTGCATCGTGATGTTATATAACCTAAAGCCTTCCTCGATAAATGGTCTATTCAACACAAAAAGAATTTTTCAATTCGAACCAGTAGTTCCTGAGATTATCGCGTTCAAACAAACAAACAAACTCATCAGCTTTATAATACTACTAGTATAGATTCGATAAAAAAAATGTTTCTAGTTTTAGTTATTAGGAATCTGACATACCGGAGACGCTGCGCTTACAGTTAGGCTTGTCGAATAAATATCGATACATCGATATATCGATATCTTCAATTCAATATATCGATATCTTTGGGAGATATATTTTGTAATGATATATCGATAGAAAATATCCAATATCGAAAATTGTATCGAAAACGATATTTTTTTAATTCTTATGGCAGTGAAGTTGCTGAAATCTGAAACTGTAGAAGATAGGACCAAACGAAAGAACAAAAGAGCTATATTGTCTATGACTGTTGAGTATTATGTTTTATTACGTTGCATGCATTGCCATCTGAATTTGTTGCATGTACATTATTTGCCGATATTTATTTATTTATTATTTATTTTTGTTTGATATTTTAAATAGGTCTTAAAGTTAGAAGATAGCCTTTTAGTTCTTGATATTTTTGTAATTTTGTCTAATAACAAGGAATACTGGTTAAATACTTTCGTGTTTATTGAGATTTAATCGATATAACGATATATCGATATTTTTCTTTCGATATATCGACGTCGATATTGATATTTTAATAAATATCTATACATCGATATAACGATATTTTTTTCATTTTTGACATCCCTACTTACAGCAAACCTGACTGTCCATATGGATTTCCACTACACTACCAAAAAAAACTGATTTAGTATGAATTTCGGCATCATATGCTCACTGATCAAGGAAAATATCTTGAGAAAACCTGCGTGGCATTTAAAAGAAATGTCATGAGTTCTATTGCTGTGAGAACGGTGATCAGTTGCGCTGCTGATGACCTTGAGCTCGATATATAAGCGTAAAGTATACAGCCACTTTTTTTTTAACCCGGAGGAAGCCCGTTATGGGCCTTCAGCGGACGATGAGCGTCACCCCCCGGTGTCGGAGTCGCATCGACTAAAAGCCCAGAGTGTTCCTTCTTCGGTTGCCGGGGCCAAAGGCAAGGCTGTGCCAGCTTCCTCAGCAATCTGTGACGTCTGGCATATTGAGGATACTTCTACTAATCTATCTCGATCATCCCAAACCGGATATAGCATGACGATATTTTTACTATAAAATAATATCCACTAGCAAAATGTAGTGACACTTTTGTCTTCGACTTCTGTCCCAGTTCAAAGTCGCCACAATTACAGGTTATTTAATGTACGATGATGAGTCATTAAAGTTATGCAACAAAGTGCATTATTGACTTAATGGCGTGGCATTCTTCAAGGCTATTACCTAATCAAATATACTCCACCGCACTAGCCTTTCCCGCGTGTCTACCCGTTATCACAAAACTGTTTTATTTGCCTAATTGATTTTATTTTTATATCATTGAGTGCGGCCATTAGTCAACACACACACACACACACAATAACAAACATTAATGTCTGCATGCAGTGGCGTTCATCCCATAGCTGCAAACAAGCATTACATGCCGTTATGATAAATAAGTCTGGATTAAATTGCTTGAATTTAATTTTTGCTTAATTTTGGGAGTCGAAGCTGCTCGCGTCCGTAGGCTTTACCCTAGTTTCCCTACACGTGACTCCTGGGTGGTGCTAAACGAGCAGCAGCGAGGTGGTAGGGCGTCGGTGCCCATCTGGATCGCGACCACAGTACACGGATGTAAAGCCCGTCATAGTGACCCGCTTCGGCCTGTCGCGTTTCGGGCTCAGCTTGTGTATATCTAGTAGCTCATATACCTAGAGACCTTCAGTCGCGGTATATGTGGGCTGACATGACGACGGAGACTGTCAATGGATTTTCATCCTTTGATGGTCGCTTTTGTTTTTGGACTACACTGTACTTACCGTCAGGTGTATTGTAGTCACTACATCAAACCAGTGTAAAAAAAAACAATATAGTTACTTACAAAATGAAACCATTAAACAATAGTCAACTAGAGTAAACAAAAAGAAAAACCACACTCTAACTTATCGCGTGTCAATCAACTGATAATTTATTTTTAAAGTCTAGCAAAATGTTAGCAAACGCATGGATCGTTGATGTTCCGACTTGTCTATAAATCCGACTGACTATTCGACTACCTTCGTAGTCGGTGACTACTGGCAAATAGCACTGACCATTCGACTATTGACTTTGTATGTCTCAGTAAAATATATGTAAGAGAAATTACATTAATTTAAATCTTGGTAGCGTGGTGACTGTAACGCCTCTGTGGATATGAGACCGGTTTCTATCACAGCGACGCGTATGGACATGGCTACAAATCCCAGCATGTTCTCTTATATCGTGGCTTTTCTTGATTAAGTACCGGCTTAGTCTTCACTTGCTCACCGATGAATGAAAGCATCGTGAGGAAACTTGCAGGGTTCTTATAAGAATGTCGTATGTACTAGTGCTGTGAGAATGTCGATCAGCTGCGCTACTGGTCATGTTAGACACGAAATATAAGCGTAATATGGATACAGCTACTCATGTATCTCTGCTCACCTTGAAAGGGCTTTAGTATGACGATATTATTATCTTTTCAAGTCTGAATTTCGATCATTCGCGTCTTTGCGCATGGATACCAATTCCTTATCAACTACGCCACCACAGCTACAAGTACAAAACGCGTTGTATAGCTAAATGAGTACAGCCACGAGCTAAGACTAGTATGTTTACAAGAAATAATAACAAAGATATTTTGTTTAATCCAGTCATCGAATATTCAAATCATTCCAAACCAGTATGCTATAAATTGATTTTGTCTATCGATACGGAATCTTGAGTCACGTGTTTTTAGAAATTAGACAAGGCTGTTTGCTATATTGCGGATAATTATAAAAAACCCAGATCTTAAAGCCTCAATTTCAATTCAAAAGTATGTATGTCCGAATGTTTCGTTTTCACGTCGAAACGGCTGAACGAATTTTCATAAAGCTTTTTAGACTTTAGCATGTAAATAGATCAAACCTTGGAGACGAACAGAGGCTACCTTTCGTTATGAAAATAAAACTTGAAGGGATTATGTTATAAGGGACGTATGGAGAGGGCGAGGAGCGAGGGCAATGAGACTCAAGGGTGAGGGTGGTAGTCTTGCCTAAAAGTGAAGAAGACTTTTATGAATTTGTAGGTAAACAAAACTTGTCTATTGCACTTTTATTTTAATGTGTTTGAGAATTGCCGTTGCTAATTGCGTTCTTTTGTCAACGATTTCTAAAGCGTAAGACCGTTTTAGAAAGAACGCAATAATTAATCAGCCACGGTGGCCAACTGTTATCTGCAAATAATTGCTATGAGTTTTGCTGGTAACGCACCTGCGTGAACCATGCTTTGGCTTGTCGCGTTTCGGGATCAGCTTGTGTATATCCAGTAGCTCATATACCTAGAGACCTTCAGTCGCGGTATATGTGGGCCGACATGAAGATGTAGACTATCAATGGATTTTCATCCTTTGATGGTCGTTTTTTTTTTGGACTACACTGTACTTACCATCAGGTACTCTGTAGTCACTATGTCGAGCCAGTGTAAAAAAATACTGGAAACATGTTAAATTGTATTAACTAATATAACTGAGAAACAAAAAGGAAGGTCTGACGTTGTATGGGGTGATAGACAGTAGGTTTTGCCCCGCCTCGAAAAATTTCAAGGTTTGGAGCTGATTTAGTAGACTCAGCTTGATCTTTATAGGGCACGTTATTTGCTAAACCACAATAAAAAATACTACAATAAAATTCGATTGATAATAAAACGTAAAACAAAAAAAACGAACAAAATTAATGTCGGCCATCTTTGAAGATGCATTTAATTATATACCCAACTAACTTTGAATGATGAATATCATAAAGTTTTATTAATATTGCTCGTTGTTATATTGTAAATGGCATCCTGTTGGTTGGTACATATTTTTTTATTATATGTTTCTGTAAGCACAGCTAGCGTGTCAATAAAATTAAACACTATTTTTTTATTAATTAGCGAATCTCGTTAATTGATTTACTTAAGAGTTATTGATAAAAAATATGAATTTAAAGTTTGAATCGACACAGTGACTGCGCCGCACCTGATGGTAAGATTGGTGCAGTCCAAAAAATGCCAACGACTATCGACAGGTAAGAAAAACCAACGGTAGTCGCTGCGGTCAAGCCGGCCTGCACAAATATCTCTTTACGCTATGCTTAAGGGATCCCATATCATATGGTGGGAACACGCTCGCCGGAAGTCCATTCCACAGCCCAACAACACGGCAAAAGTAGGAGTTAGAGAACTTCTTAGTCCTGGCCGGGATGTGAGATACCGTATAGCTGTGACTCCGCAAACCCGCGCGCGTGGTTCTATTCAGGAAGGGAGAGGGCGGAACAAGGTTAAACAACTCTTCAGAACAATGTTGGGAGTCGAAGCTGTTGGCGTCCGTAGGCTTTACCCTAGTTTCCCTACACGTGACTCCTGAGTGGTGCTAAACGAGCAGCAGCGAGGTGGTAGGGCGTCGGTGCCCGTCTGGATCGCGACCACAGTACGCGGATGTAAAGCCCGTCATAGTGACCAGTTTCAGCTTGTCGCTTTTCGGGATCAGCTTGTATATATCCATTAGCTTATATACCTAGAGACCTTTAATCATGGTATATGTGGGCCGATATGACGATGTAGACTATCAATTGATTTTCATCCTTTGATAGTCGCTTTCGTTTTTGGACTACACTGTACTTACCATCAATTACTCTGTAGTCACTATGTCGAGCCAGTGTAAAAAAAAAATCACCACGATACAGACGGTAGAAGACCCTCAGTCGAAATCTGTATGCTCAAGACCACACAGCAGAAGTGAAAACTCATAATACACTACTCCTCGATTCGAGCCTGGATTTTTTCTGTCACGTTTCAGGATCAGCTTGTCTTACATCCAGTTGATCACAAACCTAGGAGCTCTCACTCGCGGAATATGAGAGCCGATATGACGACAGCGACATTCAATGGATTCTCATTACTTTGTGGTAGCTACCGTTCTTAGACTCCAATATAATTTCCACCAGGCAGGCTTAAGACACTTTCTTGAACTTGTATTATAAAAACTAGTCGAGTAACTCCAAAAGGTAACGGTAATTGGAATTTTTGAATGACTAAAACTAGGTTAAATTGGAAAGCTAGCGATTATCATAAAATATTTTTTTCTATTCATAAAAACTATATTTCACACTCTCAATGTGCTCAATAATATGTGTATGGATCTCTATGTGTTGTTTGTATGTGACATTCTAACTTTTTTGAATAGATCAAACAATAAATTATCACTCGAAATCACTAAAAACAAAAGTTTTCTTCTTTTTAAAAACAATCTAAATTCTTAAATATATTAAGACGAAATATCTTCGTTCTTTTTTCATGAATTTAAATATTATTGCGGTTCTAGACTCTCGCCGTGAATCGCTGCGAGCGAACGCTTGTCCACATTCATTACTTTACACTCAACGGTAGGTACTAAACAAATTCTTTGATACAGACACGAAAACCGATCCTGAACGAATAGCTAGGCTGGAACAGCTCTGAACGCCGTGAACAGAGACTCTAAAACGAGTATTTATGCTACAACATATTCGTAACGCTGTAAAGTGTTTTAGTTTAAAAGTCAGTAAACTTATATGATTGGTATTTTTCTAAGTACCAAGGAAACGTGTCTGAAAATACGGATATACCGTATTATTGTCCCTGGCCATAATTCCGTTATATAGACTCGATAGACTTGAGACAATAGAAAAATGACCAAGATTGGTCTTGTAACAATTGGTGACAAATACTGCAGGATAAGTTGTTAAAATCGGTAAGCCGATGTGGTTTATTTTAATACAAATACTCGAATAAATTAGGAAATAATAAACATACATATAAATAATTGTAAATTAATCTACCATTATATTTTTAATTAAATATTTTATTTACATTTATATGTTATTTTATATGTTATTATATGTTTTTTTTTGTTTTTTTTTTAATTATAATTTATTAAATAAGAATTGTGTGTAGAAATTTCGCCTACAAAGTTATAATAAATACTCGTGCTAAGGTCTCAGTAGCGAAAACCATTATCACGTGGTTCGCGTTAACATGGGGCAGACGTTCGCTGCGCGGCGCGAATCTGTAGCCACCATTACAAATGATCATTGCGGTTTTGCATAATTAATAAAAAACTAATGTATTTATATTATTACATTGTTTTTACCTGGACTATATTGTTATTGTTTTGTGTGCTCTGATATGGAATTATTTGATCGCGTATTCATGAGACATACAAGTAAACAAAATTTAAAAGATAAAATGAAAGATGACAAAGGGGGCACTAAAAATTTTATAGATTATAGTAATAATAATATATCATTACGCTATATCCCTTTCGGGGTGAGCAGAAATACATTAGTGGCTATATCCACTTTGCGCTTATGATGATGTCCTAGCCGGTTTCGGCCACGGCGACTGTTTCAACACCGGTTAAGAAATTCGAGGTCCAGTTTTCGGAAACAGTCAATTGCGCAGGAGATATTCAAGTGCATAGCTGGACGCGCAGCCAGAAAAGCACTCTCTCGTCCGAGCTCCCTCAGGCCCGATGGAATGGAGAACCAGTACGATCGGGAGGGAGCGGGATGCAGGTTTGGTCGAGTTTTCCTTCTCTGAACACCTGGTTGAATTGCGGTGTTAAAGAGATACCTTAGTCGCCTTTTACGACACCTCGGCAAGTAGAGGGGGTGCTATTCTATTCTGCCGGCAGCCACCACGGCACTTATATGCCGTACCCAACGTGACCATCACCGCAACTGGTCGCTGTTCTCACAGCCCTATTACAGATGGCTTCCATACTTAATCGGGAAAAACCCAGCTTGTGTGGGCTTACGCACTTTTATCATTTAAATTCATTGAAGGAATAATATTATTATTTAGAAATATAGTTTTAATAGTTCATAATTTAACTTCAAATTCAACATTTGGACATCTTCATTCTACCCTCTACCTTTCATAACAGAACTACGCGCTCTGGATTGCGGTATCATAGTTTTACGATGACTTCTATTGCAGCTAGAACTAAGAAGTTTTCTAACTCATAACTTTGTCGGGTCATCAGATTGTAGAATGATCTTCCAGCGAGGGTGCTCCCTTCGTCTTACAATATTGAGTTCTTTATCCGGTGTGATCGTGATATTATCATACCCATGCCATAAATTGCCATGCGGGCTTCCTTACGATATTTTACTTCACCGGTGAGCATATGGCGCCTAAATCAGTACTTACTCCGGAAATACCTAGATGTTAGTTCTTTCAAAGTTGGCCTTTTATGGGTTCGATCGGGCCGCAATCAACTGGTTTGATAGTTATCTTGAATTGTGCGCAAATTGTTTGTATAACACAGCCCATTGGCCTGACCCTCCATTCTACATTACGAATTGTTGGTAGAGGTGTCCCACAGGGGTCCATATTGGGTCCAATTTTGTTTATTTTATATACCTCGGATATAACTAACACTTTGTTGAATTGTTAATTCCATGTTTATGCTGTTGATGTTCAACTATATATATCATTCAAACCAGAAAATTACGAAAAAGCTATAACTGCAGTTAATGAAGATATAGAAAGAATAGTAGAATGGTCAATTAAAATTAGCGCTGGATGGCGCGTGTAGCGTCGCCCAGCACACGCTGAGCCGAGTGATCTTTGAGTTGGGTAGCAGCATACAGGATACATGGTGTGATGTTATGTATTATTCTTTCATTGTTGTTTTTATATAAATATGTTTGTTGTGTGTTGTTTCCTTTGCCTCAATAAACTTTTTCTTCCTTTCTTTTTCTTTATGTACGCAAGTCGAATTGCACGCAAATTATTGCTGCATGCCTTCTCTGTACGTAGTGCGCACCCGCCAACCCGCATTGGATATTGTGTGTTGGGTTACATATCAAACCCCTTCCCATGGATTCCACAAATATAGTTGGAAAGGGAAAGGAGGCTTTGGCTCCGCAGTGGACCGAAATTGGCTAATAATAATAATATATAAAAATATTTTTTCTTTTCTCTGTCATCTTTAACTTTAACTAATTCAATTGTATTCCTTTTTTGTTAAGACAGTTTTTTTGTATTGAGCATATGGGTTTTTTTATAATATGCATTTTTTAAATTACGAATTGTGTAAAATTTAGTGGTTGCTAAAATAGAATAAATAAAAATTCTCCATTCTCTCAGTATTTAAATAAAAAAGACTAAACCGGTGGCAAAACTATCCGATTAAGAATGAGGTGAGAAAAATCGGACTTTCGATTTCTTTAATCCCTATTCAATTTGTAGAAAAAATAAGTAGGTCTCTAGACTGCTTAAAAATACCATAGACTAAAATAATAAACGAAAAACTTACATTTAGGCTGTCTTGTTGCTCGTCCATGCCTCCTTCTCTCGAACAATCGATTAATAACGGCATTCCTTTTATCACTAAAGTTTGTATCCTCAAATTTGCTAAGTCCATCGCACTCCGCGCTCGACTGCAGACACGCTTTATCGATATCGGCCTTCCTTAATCGATTATTCGATAAATCACGCAATTCCCGATCGATTGTTACATTCGAGCACCGCCTTTGAAAGATTTGAACGAGGTCTTTCATTTTTATGCGTCTATAAGAACGTCCGTTCGCAATAAATATGTACACAAACTATGTTAGTAATATATTTGTTAATTAACTTTTAATAGTCTATTAAAAGATTTTTCGAGGCGTTGAGTCACAAATCACAGCGAATAAAACCTTTTTGGAACGACCATGATTACTAAAACAACATTTAAGTTAAAAATGTATTCTTTACACAATAAAAAATGGTTAACAATAATTTTTACGACACAAATTGTTCAATAAATCTTGTATAAAGATTTTTTTATTCGGCACACAAAATCTTTTTATTAAAGTCCACAAAATGTCACAAAATGTATTCCAGCATAAAATTATTTTTAAATGTCAATTTGACATTTGAATTCCCGCGCTTATAAAATATTTCATCGATATATAACGTGCATTTGAATGTTGATGCATCGAACTCTATGTATCTATTAAGATTGCGCACGCCGCACGCGTTCTTATATATAAACATTTTGCGAGTTGAAGCGGTGTAGCGTCTACGCTCGCCTTTGTCCGCGTAAAGCTGTGACGTTGGCGGACCAGTTTAAAAAAATACGCAGAGGAAGTAATCTTGTAAGTAGAGTCGCCATGATCGCGAAACTCTAAACCGGGACAGGGTTGGGGGGAGTGTGGCATAATCGTTGACAGAGATGGGCAAAAGGTAATCTGATTATTGATTACAAAATTTAGTCGTAATATTAATTTTCTTGCTCTGTTATCATAATTAAATCCACTTAAAAGAATAAGAAATCATAAATGTCTATACAATTTGGGATTCTGTAGTGTTTAAAACATAGATGAGCAATTATAATATATTTTTGTGTTTTTATATTATTATTTCTATAGTTTGTATCTTGTTGTTCTAGTTACATAACATACTTTGAATTTCCTGTGTCCAAATATATTTTGAAAATAGGCTACTTTAGTTGTATATGTTACTAGCTGATTTGGCAAACGTTGTTTTGCTATGTAAGGTTTTGTAATATCTTCTAAGATGTTCATTGAAATTAAGTGATGTCAAAGACAATTTTGTTCACAATTAAATATTCTTAATCAACAACACATTTATTTGGATAAAGATTAATATTATTACGTTGATACAACTTTTAACAAATAATGCATTAATTTCGACCAAATTTGTTTACCATAAAAACGGTTCTAGTGACTTAATCTTAAAAGATAGACATATACTGTCGCGGACATTTTTTTAGATCATTTCAAGAGGAATAATTCTTTTCTACATATATTTTTGGTATCTTAAACCGTTTTTGCAGCGCACGCAATGGAAGCCCTCAAGGATGAATAATTTTGCCCGTTTTTTTCACATTTTCCATTATTTCTTCGCTTCGAATAATTGCATCGTGATGTTATATAGCCTAAAGCCTTCCTCGATGAATGGTCTATTCAACTCAAAAATAATTTTTCAATTCGAACCAGTAGTTCCTGAGATTAGCGCGTTCAAACAAACAAACAAACAAACAAACTCTTCAGCTTTATAATATTAGTATAGATTATATTTCAAGTGCAACCTCTGCACTGTACACTCCAATAATTAAATGAAACTGAGATTATCCCGGTCGAACTAAAACTCATGGTAGCCCTATTTTCTGCGTGTTATTAAAAAAACTGTACTGGGATCGAATTGTAATTAATCTTATATCTATGGTTTTGTTTTTTTATATGACGTGACGTATTTTGCGGTATAGAAAATAAATTAAACATATATGTATTTATGGAATGTTATTCTCAGCTTGTTGTTACGTCAATATCTAGATGACTTGGAAAAGGGGGTTATTGTTGTGAGCCGTCTGATACAAATGTCTTGAGGTGTGGGCTGTTTAGCTGCTTCCATAGACGGAGCCTTGGTAAGATTGTTTATATGCCGGGTCGTTGGAAGAATACGGATCTCCATGCTCAGCCAGCAGTGATTTGAGAGACACCCCGTAGGTTTGAAGCCCTTAGGAGTCTGACACACCGGGGTCGCCTGAAGGTCTTGTACAAGATTTTACCCCAGGTTGCAAAAAAAAGGATTGGATCACAGTATACCATTACAAAGGCCACAGTGACTCGCTACCACGATCGGTTTGTGCATATCCAGTAGTCAATGTAGTAAATGAGGGTGTACAGAACTCCGTTTTCTGGATCATGAGCGGGAAAATTGAAGTGAAACCACTTGATATAAGTCACCACTGGTTTAATCACTGAACATATATAGCATGTAAAACTAATACTTAATCTCTGCTTCCCCTTTGTCTTTCTCTCCTCAATTCACAATATGGCACTTTTGGCTTACATACAGCTGCTGTGAACGAAACTATAACGCGATGCAATTTGGCACAACGCCATCTACCGAAGCGACACGCATTCACGCCATAGTTTGTTCACAGCAGCTGATTAATGGTCTTTACTCGAACAGAGGGTCAGTATAACAACGGTGACTGTTAATTAATTTTCGTCTTTTGGTATTTGTTATCAATCTTGGTCTACGGTGTACTTTCCACCCAGGCGCTCTGTAGTGACTTTTTGGACTTAGTGTAACAAAAAAGGAATATTGTTGAATCGTAATTGGGTTGTCGTTTGATTCGTTATCCGTGCACGGTATCAACCAAGCTCTACGAAGTTAGGCAGCACATGCTCACCGGTGAAGAAATAGATCGTGAGGAAGACCACATGGCATCTAATGGAAATGTCATGAGCGCTAGTGCTGTGAGAACGGCGATCAGCTGCGCTACTGGTCACGTTGGGTACGATATATAAGTGCAAAGTGTATACACTGCGCAGTTATTAATGAATATCTGTTTACCACAACAGGGATATAGCGAGAAGATATTAATATTATAATATTTGGATTATGGAGAATATCATAACTGTTATTTTTATTGATTGCAATGTCAGCACTTGGAGTAATCGGTGTTGATTTTGAATGCTGATAATCATGGCGCGACTTGCCTTCTGAAGCCAGAGGGCTTGGTGCCAGAACCAGAGAAATGACTAGATATTATAGAATCCTATTTGTTATTATCACTTGTACATTTTATTTACAATTTAACATACTAGATTTTAAGATATAAATATATGTAAACCTACGGGAGTGAGACCCTAGGCCCAAATCACCGGTAGTTAGGAGCTCAGACTGAGGAACCTTCTAACAATGCGTGCCGAATCGAGTGATACTGCCTTGTTTTTGTAATCCGGGGGAAACACCTAACAGACCTCGGGGAGCGGTGAGGGCTGCCCCCCGGTATATCGGGCTTGCACCTACTAAAGCCCCCGGAGTGTTCCTACCGGCATCGAGGGCACGACTGGGTTCTCATCCTCAATGACCGGCTGGGCGTGCGGCCTTATGTAGGCCTCTACTTGTTTAGGGAGGGGTGGTGTATAGAGCCACCTAGACTTGTAAGTAAGTATGTTATAGAGCGGCATGTGGGAACACATCGCGCGACGCTCGCACCCTTGTTGGGAGTGATACTGCCTTCTATATCCAGCCCTTGATCCAACAACCAAGCGAGAGACTCTTGAGATGGTAATGGATGATCTTTACAATCAGCCCAATAGTCGATACGTATTCGAGACAATATGATGATGTCCTAGCCGGTTTCGGCCACGGCGACTGTTTCAACACCGATTAAGAAAATCGAGGTCCAGTTTACGGAAACAGCCAATTGCGCAGGAGATATTTAAGTGCATAACTGGACGCGCTGCCAGAAAAGCACTCTCTCGTCCGAGCTCCCTCAGGCCCGATGGGATGGAGAACCAGTACGATCGGGAGGGAGCGGGATGCAGGTTTGGTCGAGTTTTCCTTCTCTGAACACCTGGTTGAATTGCGGTGTTAAAGGGATACCTTAGTCACCTTTTACGACACCTCAGCAAGAAGAGGGGGGTGCTATTCTATTCTGCCGGTAGCCACCACGGCGACAATAACCATTGAATCCACATCCCACAGTCTGGTAATTATTATAAAAATAGTTCTAAATATATTGTCCTTGTTTTCTCAAAAAGGACGCATCATTGAATCCCCCACCGACGCATCATATACACCTAAATAAGCCCGATTTGGTATTAAACACCATACGTATAATACGGAAGCATGCAAATTAGCTTGTTCCGGATTTAATGCACAAGGATTTATAATTATCGACTTACAAGTTAAACAACATTTTAACTCGCTCAAAACATCACGATCTTTATTTATTTATTTTTTTTACACTGGCTCGACATAGTGACTACAGAGTACCTGATGGTAAGTACAGTGTTGTCCAAAAACGAAAGCGACTGTCAAAGGATGAAAATCCATTGATAGTCTACATCGTCATGTCGGCCCACATATACTACGACTGAAGGTCTCTAGGTATATGAGCTACTGGATATACACAAGCTGATCCCGAAACGCGACAAGCCGAAACTGGTCACTATGACGGGCTTTACACCCATGTACTGTGGTCGCGATCCAGACGGGCACCGACACCCTACCACCTCGCTGCTGCTCGTTTAGCACCACCCAGGAGTCACGTGTGGGGAAACTAGGGTAAAGCCTACGGACGCGAGCAGCTTCGACTCCCAAAAGTTAAGTTCAAGTTATGCAAGTTGGGTGGAGTTGCCCAGCTGTAGAAAATCGTCGTAATTGGCAGCGTGTTGGACACTCACAACATGGAAACCAGTCCATTATCCATGAGGCTTTCTTTGGTAGCCCGGTGGAACCTATAGGCCGTCCGGGACCGGTGGGTGGGACTTTCACCGACTAAAACTCCTGGAATGTTCCTCCTACCACCCACCGAGACCGAGGGCACGATTAAAGCGTCATCCTCAGTACCCGGCTAGGCGTGCGGCCTTTGTCTGACCTCCATTCGCTGTGAGGAGGGGTGGTGTAAGGAGCCATACCTCTCTTGCCTCATTATCCACTTTTTTTTTCTTGGGGAAAATCCTCATAAGACCGTCTCGACCCCAGAGGGGGGTTGCGCGACCGAGGTGTGTCGGACTTGTACCGACTGAAAACCCCAAGGTGACTGCTTCTGCGCATTGGCGGGGACTGCGGGTTCTGTAATCAATTCGCCACAGCCCCGTCGCGCCGCGCCCGCTAGGCACAAACTCTGGGGAGATGTTTTCCCCGACACTGCTCGTTGTATTTAGGCAGAGCACGTCACAATGCTCTGCCTACTTCTCGAGGGTCACCAACCAGTCGCTCAAGGCCCCCACCCTGAGCGGCCGCGTCCCCACGCCTCATTATCCACAAGGCTAACAAATAAAGCAACATATTAGATATACATTCCTATCACTTATTCCTCCAGTATTATGAAATTAACTAGACTAAATCGAATTGTTTTTTTTTTTAAATATAAATATGCTAGTAGCATACTTGCATTAAGGATATTTCGAAATATCTTTATGTAAATAATCACATCCCGGACGATGGCAATAATAAATAGTTTTGTGGATATCCACAGAATATAACTAAGTCTGGTTTTCCGTCAAGATCAAATTACAGGCAAAACTTCTAATACAGTGTGTTATTAAAACCCTGTCCGACCCGTGAAGGCATTACTCGGTATCGATTTTGGATTCTATTTCGGTTACCTTTTTTACTTTAAGAGCAAATATAATTACAATAAAATAAAAATAAAAATTAATTAACAGAGGAATATTTACAGGTGCGTAGTTCGTAAAAAAGGGAAAAAAGGAAACCAAAAGATCGTGCTAGTAGGTCATGACGTCAAAAGGGTTATGACCTCTATTGGCTTTAAGCTAATTTTTCTAAGTAATCTGAGTATAATGTACATTAATTCAATTTCTTCAATTTTATGTAACGACAAATTCTTAATGTAAAAACCTATAATATGATTTATTAATGTATAATTTGGTAATGTTGCCATGTCACCAATATGGCCCTTACGGGTCGGACAGGGCTTTGAAAACACACTGCACAATGTTTGCATTTTTTTAATAATTTTGGGAAGGTTACATATTTTTTAGTTAAATATATTTGTATTTGTGTATGTAGAGGTACATATAATTATCGACGACACTTTGAAATACTGTTATTCTGTGTTAATCTGTGTCATTTCCTTCCTCGCTGTTTTCTGCTCGTTGATACAGCTGCTAATCAGCGCTGAGTGGCCCAGCTTGTCACTTAGCATTTACTAAGCTAATCTCCCTTTGTTCTATCACAACAAAGGGTATTTTCTTTCGTTGTTTTCTACCTCGATTGACCTATCTTTCTATCTCATATGTTATGTTGCGTGTCAAATAAGTGATTTTTATTTCTTAAGCATATTTTTATTAATTACTAGCTGCCCCGTCAGATTTCATTCTTCCAAAATGTATTGGCCTGTCGCAGTCTAATAGAAATAAAATTGCATTGAAAGACATGAGTCATATCTAAGATAATTATATTTTTACAATAATGCCTTATGGGACATTTTTGGACTATTTTTTGTTTGATTACTTGGCGTATAAATTATAATTTTCATTAATGACATGCAACCTCTAATCAACTTGAAGGCATACCTAAGACAATCCTAACGCACCTTTGTTTTATTTTGATTGACATCACATGTTTGACAGCTGGAGACAGAGTGATTAGTATGGGAAAACGAAATTGTTCTTTTTACTATATTCCTAGCATTTTTTTTTAAATTTACTCACCTTTTAAACCTTCCCTGGACATCAACAATTAATTCAAAACCAAAATTAGCCAAATCGGCTCAGCTGTTCTAGAATTTTAGCGATACTAACAAACAGAAATTGATTTTTATATATACTACTAGCTGTCCCGACAGACCTTGTTCTGCCCTATTTCTCTAAAACAAAGTCACATTGTTTTTTTTAATGTTAATATCTTCCCCGTCAAATTTTATTCTGCCAAAACCTATTGACCTGTCGGCTGTTTTTGAAAATTGTTTGAAGCAACCTGGCCTTAATGCTATATGTATAAAAATTGACAATTATTGACATTAATATTTATGTCACTCAATTGTTTTGCCTACCCGGAACCCGTCCACTAATATTTAAACTTTATGTTGTGGTATTAAAGTTCAAAATTACTTTTAACGAATTTTTTGTATGAGAATATAGAAAAGTGTTGTTTTTAGACTTTTCCAGACAATTTTTTTAATTTTTCTCTCCGTAATAACTATCCCCAGACTTCAACAAACGCAACAAAAAAGAAATCAGCCAAATCGGTTCAGCCGTTCTCGAGTTTCGCGCTTATCAAGACATTTAGCGATTCATTTTTATATTATAGATATATATATATATATGTATGTAGATTTTTGTATATGCATTGTATATTTATTAAATTTGCCAAATTCGATGCCTTCGTGTATATTTTTGACCTCAGCAAAGTCGAAATAGCGTCTACAAATCTCAGCCTTGGTGTCTATTTTAAAACTAAATAAATAATTTGGCGAGTTGCCTTGAATAAAAACACTTCACTTTAGTTCGCTTCGATCGCTTAATTGAGCTTTACGTAAACAACTACTCTCCCTTTTTTTTATAACCCGGGGGAAATCCCCAACGGACCTTTAGGAGGCAGTAAGGGCCGCCCCTGGCATGTCGGAATCGCACCGACTAAAACCCCCGGGGTGTTCCTTCTCCCGCCTGCCGAGTGCCAAGGCCAAGGCTGAGCCATCTTCCTCGGCACCCGGCGACGTTTGATCTTCTGCAGGCCCCACCTACTTGGCAAAGAAACAACTCCTCTCCCGCGTTTAAACCTGTCACGTATTTACAGCGGAGCGGCAGCTCCCACCAATTGCATAGAAGATACTCCAGTCATCTCGTATATTCCAGCGTTCATATTCATCTGCAGCGAATTGGGAGTCGAAGCTGCTCGCGTCTGTACGCTTTACCCTAGTTTCTCTACACGTGACTCCTGGGTGGTGCTAAACGAGCTGCTGCGAGGTGGTAGGGCATCGGTGCCCGTCTGGATCGCGACCACAGTACGTGGGTATAAAGCCCGTCATAGTGACCAGTTTCGGCTTGTCGCGTTTCGGGACCAGCCTGTGTATATCCAGTAGCTCATATACCTAGAGACCTTCAGTCGTGGTATATGTGGGCCGACATGACGACATAGACTATCAATGGATCTTCATCCTTTGATAGTCGCTTTCGTTTTTGGACTACACTGTACTTACCATCAGGTACTCTGTAGTCACTATGTCGAGCCAGTGTAAAAAAAGGGACACTTCTAGAAATAGCTTTCTATTCTCCGATAGATGGCACAACTAGTACACTATAACTGCCACAAGATGGCATTATGAATGGCGGTTCATCTACTGGACAATACTACGTACCTCATCCTTATTACGTAGCAATACGTTGGTAAAAATATTTTATATTAAAAATACTTCCTTCTTCTTCCTGTTCAGCTTCTAGTTGAAACACACTAATTGTACCTTATGTGGTTTCTTCAGCGTTTAGCGGCACCGCGTCATGTCTTCTCAAATCCTTAACAACTGCAGCTCCGAAAAGCAGTGAGGTACAAACACACCATAGATTAAATCCACGACATAGATGTCGCTGACGGCGTTGAAGGATAGCTCAGTCAACTGTCACTAGCCGGTGCGTTTAAAACGTATTTTTGAGTTTACTTCACCGTTTCCTATCAAGGTTGTCGCTTCCGAAATGCTAGTAAACCACCGTTAGCTTCTTTTCATACCTGGCTACGCAAGTTGAGGGTCGTACACACAGGGGTGCCCTTGCGGTATAATCTAACCCAAAGCTCGTTGATTGAGTGCTATATCCTCGCCCCTCTCGCGTGAGGTCTTTCCCAGCCATCGCATATTGTCCTGCCGAAAAAAAATCCATGCTGCTCGACCGTGACAAACCAATGTGATGTCCATTTCGTCGTAATATTTCCAAATCATATCAAGGTATATTTTCCAATGATTTGGGTCATCATCCTATTACAGTAATGAGTGTCGTAAGCTAAATTGATATTTAATATGATTTTTATCGGATTGCGTACGACGTTCGTTGTATTGTCGTACAAACAATTAATTCTTCGTCATTAACCATAATTTTATTTAAGTGTAGTTCTCGATTTTTATATAGTTTGTTTACAAAACCCTGCTCGACTCGAAAGGGGAACTTTGGTGACTCAGTAAACTAAAATACAAGAGAAAATTACATCAATCGTGAATATTAAAAAGTTATTGTCATATTAAATTTAATAAATAGATTTATTTTACACGCGATCTAATCTTGGATTACCTACAAAAATTAGTTTTAAGACTAATTAAAACGATTAAATGGTAAACGGTGTTTGGGATCTACAGGGGTCACGACAATCTTTCACCGGTTGCAAATGGAGATTGTTTGCAGGGGCTACATTCTTAAATTCCATCATAAAACCACCAGTCACCGTGTGTTAGACGTTCCCTATACCCACACGAAGAGATTAGCTTTTACATTCATCATGCGAATAGCTAAGGAGTGGAATATGCTTCCAGCGACCATATTCCCACGATTTTATGACCTGGGAGTCTTTAAGAAAAGAGTAAATAGGCATTTGTCGGGTGGACTCATTTTCAACTTCCATCAGCTGTGATTGGGGTCAAGTGTCCGCATGTAAACCATTTAAAAAATAGAACCAATCGTGCGAAAAGGACATATAAACAGAATTTCCTATGACTCATTGATATCATTCATGTTAAGAACAAGGTGTGTCATTATGCAGGAATAAAATATCTTTGTTTCTAAGTATAATAAAACATAATTAAAACCGCAAAGCCTTCTGGTTTTCCACATTTATGTAAATACTAGCTAGTACTCGCAACTGCGTTCGCGTGTCAGCAGTACTATTGATTTAATAATATTTATAATAATGATATGATATATATAGGAATAATTAAATCAGTAGCGTTCAGTCCATAGATGCATGCAAGCTTTGTATACCCTTGTAATAAATAAGTCTGGAATAAATGGCTTAAAGTTATACAAAAAAGCGACTATTTATATTAATATCTATTCTATACTCACGCAGTCTACCTTTCCTATGAAAGCAATATAATATTTACTATCATAATATAATATACAAATTAAATACGTGAATTCTGCCTACCCAAAACCAAATACCCTATGCACGTCACCGAATTAAATATAGGATTCGATTAGAACTAATGATTTACAATACGCGACAACAGATGGCGGTAGCGCTTCGTAACGATTCTTTAAAATAAAAGTTGAGTATGCTCTTTCGGAATAAAAAGCAGTCTCATAAGTTACTAGCTGTGAAAATTATACTTTTATTATGATAGTAACTATTTCAAGCTATAATATGTAGCTTAAATGAGATAAATTGTTTCTTATAGAAATTATTACAACACAGCGATCAATTATAATTTTAGTAAACTAATAATATTGTATGTATTTCATCCAATTCATATTTTTTTAACTAGGAGAAAATCTCGCATAGGATCTTCAAGGCAGCGGTGAAGAGCGCTATCCCGGTCTGTTGGTCTCTAACCGATTAACTCCTGGGTACATCGTCTGCAGGGCTAGCGGCCGTGGGTTCGAATTCGCACTCTGCCACGATTGGTGTGCGGTCGGCCTTTTAAATAGGCCTTCTTAATTACAGCAGACGTTGGGAGTACGCTCACACCGCTGCTGCCACGCATGGGCAATGGACTTCATCAAGTTACACTGCCCAGACTCCAGCCATATTACCTGAACAATTATTTTTATACCATTTTTGCTTCTGATCGACGTGTTTTTCAATCTGACATAACATTTTTATTTATAAATTAATTGTACTTAAATTACCTCTAATTGTTAAAAGCAGGTTTTCACAACGCAAAACCGCATCTAAATTAGTTAAACCGTTTCTGAGATTAGCAGGCTTAAACGTGTACAGGTATGTATACGTTAATTAACGATTCCGATATATTTTACATAACCAAACCTACATCGCGCAAGTGAATTTTGTCTGTAAGACGGTATATATAGAAGTTCTCAAAAAAAAAAAACAATATCTTTTCACTTCGACGCAGCCTTGAGTTTCTTTTGGCGTTTCTTCTCAAGGCAGTCGCTTCCAAATCACTGATATACCACCGTTAGGTTCGTTTTTCAACTGGCCGGCCGCCCAAGTCGATGTCCGTACCCAAAGGGTATCCTTGCGTTACCACCCAAACCAGAAATTCGCTGACTGAGTACCTTCTGTGCTTGCCCTTACCCCGGTTGAGTTTTAAAGGTCTATCCCGGCCAATCAATATTTGTTCGACCAAAAAAAATCAACTAGATAATATTATATAAGATGGTCGAGGTACAGAGTTATTATATGTATTGATTACCCGTCCTTTACTTAGTTTTAACTTGACACGCATGCGCAAGCGCGATGCATAAGTATGAATCACTTTTCGCAACCTTAGGTTGATTTGTGATGACTATTTGCATTTCAAATGATATAAAGAAAATCATTTATATTTTTTGTAACATATACTATATTCTAATGATTGTGATTGTTTTATTATTACAGACAGGCTTGCGCTTGACCTCAATCTTACATGATGCAATGGGTGATGAAGCGCGCTCACACAACAAACACCAATTCATTCGGCGCTTGAAGATTCCCATTACGTAAAATCTTGGAAAAACGACGCAGGCATCGAAGTTCACTCCTCGGCGGTTTGCGTCAAAAAAGAGAAGGAGATCGTCTCGTGCGAGCAGCTGGAATTTCAACCACATACGGGTGCAAACCGGCACGGTGTCTTATTATTTTTAATTTCTAGTTGAGTGTATATTCTAACGCTCTGGGTTCGAGTCCCCGTTCCAGGAAACTGGACTGTGAACCAGCTGATTCGTTAATCGTGAGACATACAATTTTAATATACAGTCGAAAGCCAAAACACAAGCTACTCTACATCAGTGCTCAAATTTAATAACACTCTGTACTTGGAATAGAACACAGGACCTTCTGGGGCGCGGAATTTTCAAATCACACCATAGACGCGGGATGCAGCCCCAGCCGGCAAATATGTGCTCGCTGGTAAAAATATTCGGAAACTGTCAATTACGGAGCAAATGCTAGGCGCTTTGACAAATGTACCCTCTCGTCGAAACTAGTGATGCCACGAATAGTGAATTGGCCGAATACCGAATATTCGGCAACGCTGTCGGCCGAAGCGCCGAATATTCGGCCGCCGAATATTCCTAGAAGTAGCGTGTTTAGTGAGAGGTTATTTTATGAGGCTGGTAACATTTACGATGAAAAGCGTAATCGTTTGCTACCAAAAAATGCCGAAATGCTTGTTTTAATCCATCACAACTTACCACTGATCAATTTTAATTACTAAAGTGTTGAAATTTGGAAATAAATACATAATTTTGAGTAATATAACGTGTCTTTTCTATATAATTTGGTTTTCGGTATTCGGCCGAATAATACGAACTATTCCGAATACCAAAATACCGAATAGCAAAAAAAGTGGCCGAATAGGCCGAATACCGAATAGTTGCCGAATATTCGTGGCATCTCTAGTCGAAACCCTTCTTAATCTAATCTGAGAGGAAACTGACATAACTAGAGAGAGATAGAGTCTGGGAACTGATAACTGACCCCTATCAGCCTAAAGCCCTAGGTCTTTCACAATGTCTTGCTGATTAATAGTAGAAACCATTAGCACGACAGATGTTCAATAAGTGGAATCATAATGAACAAAAAATTGTTTTATCAAAAAATGACGTTTTTCTTTCTTTTTTTTCCAATTTTTCGAAATGACCATTCGAAAGAGCACCCTTTGAAACATAGAATACAATGGTTCTCATATTTTTATTAACACAACACAATACAACACAACCCGTTGGGGGGGTTTTCTTTGATACCAGACCGCGCAATTCGCAGTGTGAAAAAATTCATTTCATTTGGATAATTAGCTAATGTTCATACTTTTAGATCCAACATGTTTCAATTATAAATTACATTTTGTGGTGATCACTCGGTTATGATAATGACTCGTATTGGACAGTCACTATTTTTAGGAACAATTCATGTGATTTTTTGCTGTTTCAGTTAGGTTCATTACCCAAATAGGGTTGTGGCCACAGTACAGACAGGTGAACGACCGCCATAGTGACTTGCTTCAACCTGACTACTTTCAGGAACAGTGAGTGTCCTTTCAGCTGTTTGAGTTGGTAGTGTATTGATACTATAGAAGTTTCACTTCAATAAATAAATAAATGGCGGCAAATAATATACATGCAACAAATTCAGATGTCAATCAGCTCAAACTCGAAGCTTGAAAGTCCGTCCCGTGGACGTTAAATGGTTAAAATAACAGAATTTGACTGTAATAATAACCAAGGTATTACTTAATACTTCATGCAAAAATAAGAAATTAAGTAATTTTTGTTTATATTTTTTGTGTCAAAAACTCCATCGGTTAATCTCAAGACATTATTTAAAGATTTTACAAGCGTAACGGCTTAAGTTAAAGTCGTAAACAAAACCGAATTCCAAACAAAAAATTGCACAGTGAAATAGCTGTATCATCGATGGCTAGATTAAAACGTCTTAACTGAGATTACGACAAATAACTTTTTAACCCACGACTAGTGTGGGGCCGAAATTTAGTTTCGGGCACATTTTGGCCAGTATTGAGGCAATTTTAACCCATTAACGCCGAGATGATCAGAAAATTTACTATTTTTTCAACGAATTTATTTATTATGTTAGCGAATCAAAAAAAATTATGCAATACCTCTATTTCTACGCGTAATTTGATGCTCTTTCAGAATCAAAATTTCGATAGGCGCCGAGAAAAAAATGGCCAATATAAAAGTGAAAAACATGAAATTTTCGAAATAAATATTTTTTTGCATTTTTTTTTCACAATGATACCGCAAAGGTATTAACTTTTTACTATGATCAGAGGTGATCATGGCACTCGAACATTAAGAGGATATTTTTTTCAGAAAAATTCATCGACGCCTTTTTCCAAAATGATGGCGAGAATGAAAAAAAAATTATAAAAATATTAATCTATCGTTTTCTTAAAAACTATAAACATTAAAAAAAAAAATATAGGCACAAATATGTCTTAAAAACAGTCAAAGAACACTCTCAATTTCTTTCAAAATTTCAAAAATACTAATTTTTCAAAAATACCTAAAAAAAATTGCAATGCAAAAATATTATATTGAAATATCTAATTTCTGTCAGTTATGACCTTATTGATTTTCCGTTGGTATTATGACGCACACTTTAATGATCGTATAGAAGAAATTAAGTTCTATTTATAAGTCAGAACTAAAAGTAATTTAATTAATTATAATGCCTACGCTGCTGACCACAAAAACGGATTTGTTTACGGTGGAAAAATACTATCCGAACACTTTTTTTTTCAACTGTGAGAAGGCTTACTTCGAGAATCATACCTAAAACAATAGTATTTTTAGAGTTGCGTACTTCAAAAAGAAATAAAATACCCTTATAAGGTAGCATTGTGGATAACGGACTGGTTTCCGTACACAACAGTGCAAATGGTTGTAAGTTCGAATCCCGGTTCGTAACACTGAATTCTTCCGGAGATATGCTCACCGGGGAAAGAAAACTTCACGTGAAAACTCATACAGCTTCTAATAGAAATGTCATATTTATTAGTGCTGTTAGAACGGCGATCAGCAGCGCTATTGGTCACGTTGGGCGAGATATATAAGCGCAAATTTGATACAACTATTAATGTATCTCTGCTAACCATGTCAGGTATATAGCTTGATGTTATATATTTATTTATAAGTACACTTACATAGACTACATTAACACATAAAAACTATATAAAACATGAAGAGGATACATTATAAATATGACTATATTTATAAGTGTAGACTACATGCACAGAAGAAAAGAAAAAAAAATTTTTCTAGTAACACAAAAAGATATAAACTACTGTAATCAGAAAATTTTTATAACAGAAAAAAAAATCAATAATCTATGGAACAATCTTCTCAAATAACATCCTTTTTTTAAATTTGTATATAGTTTCGTTAAATATGTCGAGATCTATTGATCTCGAAATATAATTGTATAACTTTGTCATTCTGCATATATATAAATAATACAAAAATTTCAAGCTACAGTAAAAGTACAGCTGCTTGTCAACGTCATCCACACTTAGGAAGATATTTCTTAGTGTTTATGTACACGCCATTATAATCTATATGTGTGTCACTTCCGCAAGCCTACCGCTAGATGGCGTTTTTCGGTGGCAAACGTCAAACACACTCTCTCGGACGCCACCATACCGTGCATATCGGATTTATTTCGGAATACTTTTTATTTATTTATTCACGGCTTCAGTCCTGTTTATACTTTGTCAATTGTACTCCCGGTTATTTGTGTTGCGTGGGACAATTATTTAGCACGGAGTCGGTTTACATCGTTACGGATTGTTGGATATTCTTCGAGCACTAGTGCAAAATTCGCTACTCCGGAACCTGTTCCTGGATCCAGACAGGAAGAAACACCACGGCGGCAAGATAAGCGGAATAGATACATGTATATTTTATAATTGTTGTATGCATTTGTTAGGCCCCGAATAATAGCCTACCAGCACCAACAAAAATACAGTCCACTATCCTCTTTTCATCGGAAAACGTCAGTGCAGCCCTGATTGTAAAGCACAATTTAGATGATAGTGCTCCAATTTTGGGACTTGGTTATCAGTGCCAGAAAGAAGGTTTAACAAGACGATAGTCGCAACCACTTACGAGATACAGCGCTGGTAATCTGAAGGTAGAAGGCTTTCTCGCAACAAAACCAGCGCTCCCTCTCGCCGTAACAATCATCTAGATACTGCCTGTGCACGCCACTCAGGGCTGCACTGGGTTTTCCTAACAAGGAAGATAGTGGACTGTATTTTTGTAGGTGCTGGTAGGTTATCTTTCCTTGGGCCCTATTAAATGCACACGACCATTATAAAATATACATATATCTATTCCGCTTACCTTGCCGCCGTGGTGTCTCTGCCTGCCTGGATCCAGACCAGCTTCCGGGACAGTGAATCCGACACGGTCGTGTGCCCGAAGATAAAAGTCCGAAAATCCGTAACTGATGCCAACTCCGTGCTAAATATATAGTCCCACGCAACACAAAACACAGGGAGCACAATAAAACAATATAACTAGGTCCGTAGCCGTAAATAAATTAATAAAAAGCCTTCCGATACAAAACCAATGTGCCCGGTATAGTTGCGTCCGACGGAGTGTGACGTTTGCCCACCGTATGACGCCATCTGGCGGTAGGCTTGCGGAAATATACATAGGTATACAGTATAATGGCGTGTACACTGCCACTTGAGGGAGTCTACTACCAATGCGTTACGGTGACGGTGTGTGCGTACTCCTGCACACTTCCTATCTTTGAGAAAGGGAAAGACGAGATCACTCCCCCGAATACCAAACTTAGTGGAATCCCAACATAGGTCCATCGCGCACCAGTTCGTGGCCGGTGGGTTCGTGAATGAAGGAGTACCCAGGAATTTTTTAATCGGTAGCAGTTTGACAAACCTGTCTCGCTGCCCTCACAATATCCCTGACGGTGCTGTGTTTGTACTCGCCAAATCCAAGCTTTGACTCTCACTTAAAGACTAAAAAATTGGCTTGACTAGAAAGGAATTTTATGTATAGTTCGTTTTCACAATACGGATGAAGATAAAAAAGAAAAAAGAAAACAAAGAAAAAGAAAAAGAAGAAAAGACGAAGAAGATAAAGACGGTCTTGCTTAAAATCCTTTGGGAAACATTCAAAGAAATTTCAGTTTGACAATTATTATGACCAAACATTATTTTAAGCAGGAAGGTGTATTAATTACCTTCCTTATACGGATTTCTTTTGAGATTACCAATTCGCGTGCAGGTGTGCAATCTATGTGGCTAATATTCCACCTGCTCGCATGAGCCTTTTCGTCTCGTCATTTTGCTGCGAACCGCCAAGGAGTGGAATTCGCTTCCTGGGTCTGCTTACCAACATCTTACGATGAGGAATCAATATAACCATCGGATGAGATAGAGGTCAAGTGCAAGCCTATCGGCATATTAAAAAATACGAGTCTATAGAAACTGGAAAGAGGAACTCAAATTTGCTCCAGGCTCGTAGACAGTATACCACTGCCCGAAATGACTTTGAAACGATTGGATTTGAAGGGTCAACCACCCATAAAAGACCAAGAGACCCCCATTAAACTCATGCAGAATGAATTACAGTGTTGAAAAATATCTTAGGAATAATACCGGTATGTTTCCACGCGCATTAATAAATGTATTCTTACGAAAGAATGCAATTCAATGACGTCACACACACAGCTTGAGGAAAACCCGTTTTTAATAATACAGTATTGTAAAAGTCGCTAAGCCATGCTATGCGCGAGAATATTATACACGGTTGTGATGCACGAAGTACACGAACGAGCGGCTTTATAATGTCTCAAACCTAAACGCCATTAGTAAGTATTAATTTTTTTGGTGATAGGGCGGTTGCCAGTTAGGCTCTGGGTCATGACTCGGCATATTGATTACAGAGTACCTGATGGTAAGTACAGTGAAGTCCAAAAACGGAAGAGACTATCAAAGAATGAAAATCCATTGATAGTCCCCGGCGTCATGTCGGCATACATATACCACGACTGAAGGTCTATAGGTATATGAGCTACTGGATATACACAAGCACACATCCCGAAACGCGACAAGCCGAAACTGGTCACTATGAAGGGCTTTACACCCATGTACTATGGCCGCGATCCAGACGGGCACTGACGCCCTACCACGTCGCATAGATGAAATACACTTTACAAAACCACGAGTATTACGTGCGCAGCAGTGTGTCGGCGGACATACGGTACAGACCGAATTATTTCAGATTATGCGAAAGTTCGAGAATCATACACTCGCAAAGGTTAACGATCGCGACGTCCGACTGGGCCTGAAGGTTTTTTCCGATCGACCCTTTTTGGTATTTGCATTTGCTCCGTTTTATGAACTTCATTGTTATTAAGATTTTTATTAAAGTGTTTATTTTATAATCAAATTACTGGTATATTTATTCAGGGTTAAGGGGATTTAACCCATTCATATAATCTTTATAAAATTACTCCGTTTGTCTGTCTGTCAGGCGGTCAAGATCCCTTTTCTCAGGATAACCTGGAGGTAACAAATTGAAATGCTCTAGCATTCATTCCATATATGCATGAAAGCATTGCATGCCCTTACGGTAGATGAGTCTGAAATAAATAACTTAAAGTTAAACAAAAAATGCGACCATTTATATTCATATCTATTCTATATTCACGACATATATCTTTCCTATAAAGGCAATATAGTATTTACTATCATAATAATATTCAAATTAATTAGGCAAATTCTGCCTACCCTGTCCAAATATCCTATACACGTCACTGTTGAAAGGAACTCCATACACTCAGGTCTCCTACTTATAGCTGAAAAAATCAAACTTCTAACATAACGTAATCGAAAGATACGGTTATTTTTGCCGTATTTTTTTAAATTCTGCCTCGACACAGTGATTACACCTCGCCTTTTGGTAAGCAGGGTGCAGTCCAACAAGAATGGCTATCTTCAGTTAAATAAAAACCCATCGGTAGTCGCAGCGATCATGCTGGCCTGCACAAATATCTCTTCACGCTACGCTTAAAGGAGCCCATATAATAGGATGGTGAGAACACGCTCGCTGGAAGACCATTCCGCAGCCCAACAACACGGCAAAGTTGAGATTTAGAGAGCCTCTTAGTCCTGGCCGGGATGCGAGATACCGTATAGCTGTGACTCCGCAAACCCGCGCGCGTGGTTCTATTCAGGAAGGGAGAGGGTGGAACAAGGTTAAACAACTCTTCAGATCACTCGCCATGATACAGACGGTAGAAAACGCTCAGTGAGGCAATATCTCTGCGCAACTGTAGCGGTTCAAGATCAGTAGCGTTCATTCGATAGATGCATGCAAGCACTGCATGCCCTGACAATAAATCAGTCTTGACTAAATTCCTTAAAGTTAAACAAAAAAGGAACCATTTATATTACAATCTATTCTATATTCATGCCACCTATCTTTTCTATGAAAGGAATATAATATTTACTATCATAATGTAATACTCAAATTAATTATACCAATTCTGCCCACCCTGACCACGTCATCCTATGCACGTCACTGTTCAAGATGCTTAGTCAGGTCAGAAGTTTATATCTTTCGTGTGTTTGTTTGTGTGCCGTTTTCGCAAGGGATTCAAAGCCTATGGGGCACTTCTCGTTAAATTAGTACCTTGAAATTTGGAAAGAATCAAGATTTTACATAACAAGTATAGAAACAGTCTGAAAACTGTAAAATTGTAGTTATATTCTTTTGCTAGAAGCCGCCGAGGAGTAGAATCTCCTGCGTTTTCCAGCATCTTACGACACTGGAATCTTCAAACGATTAGTGAATCGGTATTTGTTGGGCCAGTGTGCTCCATCATCGGTCTCATCATCGCTTTCACAGTGGTAATGAGGGGGTAATTTACGACCCACTCCCAGAGCGGAGGTCTGCCTGAGGCCAATCGCTCGCCGGGCGCTTGGAAGTATCTGGATCCCCGGGCCCGGTGAAGGCGAAAAGTAGGCAGTGCTGGCACCCCGGTACCACTCCTCTAATGGTCCGAAGGGATTTCCACCGGGTTAACAAATCTATAATAATATTATAAAGCTGAAGAGTTTGTTTGTTTGTTTGAACGCGATAATCTCAGGAACTACTAGTTCGAATTGAAAAAATATTTTTGAGTTGAATAGACCATTTATCGAGGAAGGCTTAAGGATATATAACATCACGATGCAATTATTAGGAACGAAGAAATAATGGAAAATGTGAAAAAAAACGGTGAAAATTATTCATCCTTGAGGGCTTCCATTGCGTGCGCTGCGGAAACGGTTCAAGATACGAAAAATATATGTAAAAAAGAATTATTCCTCTTGAAATGATCTAAAAAAATGTATGCGACAGTATATCTAGTAGTAGTAGTCTATCTTTTAAGATTAAGTCACTAGAACCGTTTTTATAGTAATAAAAATTTGGTCGAAATTAATGCATTATTTGTTAAAAATTGTATCAACGTATAATAATAGATATTAATATTTATCCAAATAAATGTGTTGTTGATTAAGAGTATTTAATTGTGAACAAAATTGCCTTTGACATCACTTAATTTCAATGAACATCTTAGAAGATATTACAAAACCTTATATAGCAAAACTACGTTTGCCGGATCAGCTAGTAAAAAATAAAGCCCAAAGTAAATACAACCAGTAACACTGGATACACCCCGAAAGGGACACAGTGTGATGACATAGCGGCAAACCTCCTTCTTATAATTTACATCGAAATGTGTCTACAGAACTTTCGGTTCGCGAATCCAATTCGCGTTTGGCCAGTTGTTGTCTAACGTAACCTCAATATAACACAAAAATGGCTGCACAGTTAAGAATTCAAATACAAGTTTGACAGGAAGTTATTTTCACACTGATAAATAGCATTGAGTTTGCTATTTGGCGGGTTTCCTACGCGTTGCGACGTACACTTTATTCATACACGAAGAATGTTACGAACTGCCGAAAGCGCTGCGAAATCGTTGCTTTAATTTTATTTATTTAACCCTTACAGGACCGTATGATGTCCAAGTCTAAATATGTCAATACAACACAATGGTTTTAGCTATTGTAGGTGTAAATTAATAGAATATCACCAGAAAAACATAGCAGGGTGTATAGGTTTCCTATAATTTCGTGGGAAATAATATTTTCTCGGATGGACCATAAGAATAAATAAACGAATTACATCGGCATTTTATTTTATTTTGTTAATTTTAATATCACTTGTATTTATTATTTAAGCTGTATGTATTTTGTTGTTTATCGATAATTCTTATAAGATGTAACACGACCGGGGCCCTTCACGAAAATCAGCGCTGCATGCTTCCTCTGTGGCTTTAGGCTGATGGAGGTCCCATTTTCGCCATGTTAATATGTTCTGTATTTTCTTTTGTTTTTGTGTGTTGCTTGTATTGCTGCATTTAAATTTCTGTTTTTTTGTATATTTGTGGCGAAATAAATACTTTTTCATTCATTCATTTATTGCTTTGTAATACAAAAAAACATAATAAAAATTATCAGAAAAGTAAAATAAATAGTTAGTTATGGTATTTTACGAAACAATTTCGTTTACTTATGAAGCACAAGTGGACATTGCATATTAGACACTAGCTGTCCCGGCAGACCTTGTTCTGCCCTATTTCTCTAAAACAAAGTCATATTGTTTTTTTTAATGTTAATAGCCTCCCCGTCAGATTTTTTTGAAAATTGTTTGAAAGAACCTGGCCTTAATGCTATATGTATAAAAATTGACAAATATTGACATTAATATTTATGCGTCACTCAATTGTTTTGCCTTCCCGGAACCCGTCCACTGACATTTAAACTTTATGGTATGGTGTTAAAGTTCAAATTGACTTATAAATATTATTACGAAATTTTTGTATGAGAATATAGAAAAGTGTTGTTTTTAGACTTTTTCAGACAATTTTTTTAATTTTTCTCTCCGTAATAACCTTTCCCAGACTTCAACAAACACAACAAAAAAGAAATCAGTCAAATCGGTTTAGTCGTTCTCGAGTTTCGCGCTTATCAAGACATAGCTGATCCGGCAAACGTAGTTTTGCTATATAAGTTATTGTAATATCTTCTATGATGTTCATTGAAATTAAGTGATGTCAAAGACAATTTTGTTCATAATTAAATACTCTTTATCAACAAAACATTTATTTGGATAAAGATTAACATTATTACGTTGATACAACTCTTAACAAATAATACATTAATTTCGACCAAATTTGTTTACCATAAAAACGGTTCTAGTGACTTAATCTTAAAAGATAAACATATACTGTCGCGGACATTTTTTTAGATCATCTCAAGAGGAATAATTCTTTCTTACATATATTTTTGGTATCTTGAACCGTTTTTGCAGCGAACGCAATGGAAGCCCTCAAGGATGAAAAATTTTGCCCGTTTTTTTCACATTTTCCATTGTTTCTTCGCTTCTAATAATTGCATCGTGATGCTATATAGCCTATAGCCTTCCTCGATAGATGGTCTATTCAACTCAAAAAGAATTTTTCAATTTGAACCAGTAGTTCCAGAGATTAGCGCGTTCAAACAAACAAACAAACAAACAAACAAACAAACAAACTCTTCAGCTTTATAATATTAGTATAGATTTATTATGTATCCTACGTGTGTGTAAGTTGGACAGTTTTTTTTTATTCGTTCAGAAACACATTTGCCGTCTTGGACATACTTTTTATTTTGACATTCAGTAAAAAAAATATCGATTCAATAATAATTGAACAATCGATAGAGATATTTGTAGAAGGGAAAATATTTCCTTCGAGAGTGAAAGGGTTAAATATTAAGGGCTGTCGACAGTGACATAGCAATTATTGGAAAAATGCAAATTAGACCTGGTGGATAAAAAACTGGTATCTATGCGTGAGGAATCTGCGAATGCTAATAAGTCAAGAAATGGTAATTATTGGCAGTCGAAGCTGCTCGCGTCCGTAGGCTTTACCCTAGTTTCCCTACACGTGACTCCTGGGTGGTGCTAAACCGGCAGCAGCGAGGTGGCAGGGCGTCGGTGCCCGTCTGGATCGCGACCGCAGTACATGGGTGTAAAGCCCGTCATAGTGACCAGTTTCGGCTTGTCACGTTTCGGGATCAGCTTGTGTATATCCAGTAGCTCATATACCTAGAGACCTTCAATCGTGGTATATGTGGGCCGACATGACGATGTAGACTATCAATGGATTTTCATCCTTTGATAGTCGCTTTCGTTTTCGTACTACACTGTACTTACCATCAGGTACTCTGTAGTCACTGCGTCGAGCCAATGTAAAAAAAAAGTTCGAATCCCAGCACATACATATGGGTTTTTCAAACTAAGCACGGATTTAGGCACCGCATGCTCACCAGTGAAGCGTGTTTCGATGGTTCGGGCACGTGGAGAGGATGAATGATGAAAGGGTGATGAAAGAGATATACAATATGAATGGGAGTGGAAGTATGAGCCGAGGCCGAGCGAGTCTCACCTACGTAGACCAAATAAAGGCACAGTTCTGATGGATGGTATTGTCAAAAGTATGTGAAATTGGCGAAAGTGAATGAAGGGATTGATTAATGTTAAAAAAGTGAAAAAAGTTCGCAAGTTCACTTTTTTGATTCCACCAGCCCCATTCCACCACAAAACCACAAGACATCGTGTCGGATACCATCCGTATGTGGTGGATGTTCCTTATATCCGCACGAGAAGATTCGCTTCTACATTCATCATGCGAACAGCTATGGAGTGAAATATGCTTCCAGCGGCCATATTTCTGCGATCTTATGACCTGGGAGTCTTTAAGAGAAGAGTGAATAAGCATTTGTTAGGCGGACGCGGTTCAACATCGGACTCATCTTCACCTTCCACCAGGTGTGATTGAGGTCAAGCGTTCGCCTATCTATACTAATATTATAAAGCTGAAGAGTTTATTTGTTTGTTTGTTTGAACGCGCTAATCTCAGGAACTACTGGTTCGAATTGAAAAATTCTTTTTGAGGTGAATAGACCATTTATCGAGGAAGGCTTTAAGCTATATAACATCACGATGCAATTATTAGGAGCGAAGAAATAATGGAAAATGTGAAAAAAACGGGGAAAATTATTCATCCTTGAGGGCTTCCATTGCATGCGCTGCGAAAACGGTTTAAGATACCAAAAATATATGTAAGAAAGAACTATTCCTCTTGAAATGATCTAAAAAAATGTCTGGGACAGTATATGTCTATCTTTTAAGATTATCTCACTAGAACCGTTTTTATAGTAATCAAATTTGGTCGAAATTAATGCATTATTTGTTAAGAGTTGTATCAACGTAATATTATTGATCTTTATCCAAATAACTGTGTTGTTGATTAAGATTATTTAATTGTGAACAAAATTGTCTTTGACATCACTTAATTTCAATGAACATCTTAGAAGATATTACAAAGCCTTATATAGCAAAACAACGTTTGCCGGATCAGCTAGTAAGTTATAAAAAAATAAAAGAGTATAGAGAAAAATGAGGTTTCATTCTCTCTGTCAACCCCTACAGGGATTCAGCGTAATGATAGAAAGATTCTTGCGAATAAAATTATAATCGCTAGTCACGATGTGTGTGAAAATGCTTTACAACTTGCAAATGATTAAAACGTTCTCGAATCATCCATCAATATGTTCGCAGCGGGTGTTTTTCCTTAAATATTATCCGATTTTTTGCCTGTTTTGTTTTGCATGTTCAAAATCAAATGGCGTTTTAGTTTTTATACCTAATTTAAGTGTCTGAGATTCCTCCACGAATATCCGCAATAATTATTTTAACACTAGCTGTGCCCGCGACTACGTTCGCGTGGTAGTACTTTTATTTGTACTAATGGTCGCCCAGTGGTTGAAATTCGACCACAATTAATGTAAATTAACTAATATAAATTATAATAAATATATTTCGTTACAATACAAAGCACAAATATCTATTATAGGTTATATTTGACATTCAGTAAGACTGTAGACAAATAATATTAAAGACAAACAATATTAATCTATTCACAATTTGACCACAGACTTTAATCATAAACAAAAGAGTATATACGCGTGTTTATAATGCGTTTTTAATTATTTAATTTTTTTTTTGCATTATTTTGATTAAATATTAGCATTCTGCACTTCTTCTCAATATCCTACTATACAGCTTTTTTTTTTTTATCCAGGAGAAAATCCGTTATGGACCTTCAGGGAAAATTGGTGAGGGCCGTCTCCCCGGTGTGTCGGACACTCTCCGACTAAAAACTCCTGGGTACTCCTTCATCCGCTAATACACCAGCCGTGGGTGCGGACTCGCAATCTTCCACGACCGGCGCGCAGAGTGAGCCTTGTTAGGCCTCCTCAGTAGGGGACGGGAAGAGTATTCCTGTCCCTCTTTTCCTCTGAATAGGCAGTGTGCGGAAGTACACGCACACTGGCACCCTCATGTACGGGCAGGGACTCCCTCAAGTACCACTGCCCGCTTCTATGTCACGGCGGGGGGTTGCGCAGAAAGTAACGCGCGAACGCACCCCGTCGGCGACCCGTTCTCCGGCGCTAAATGGCCAGGGTAGATGTAGACTCCCTGGTCCGTTCAGCAGCCTCCTTCTGCTGCATGACCCGCTCAGAAAATTGAAGCATGGCCTTCCACTTGTCCTCGCTGCCGACCATAGCTTGGATGACGGCCGGCAGCGAAAGGTCACTTTCGATGGCCACAATAAGGTCGCGGCGTTCGTTAGCCCAGGCTGGGCATTCTTCTAAATTGTGCTGTGCAGTGTCCGTGGGGCAATTGCCGCAGTCTTGACACTCCTCAGTGGGCTCTCTTCTTGGAATGTTGCACAGGTATTTCCCAAAACTACCGTGCCCAGAAAGCACCTGCGTCAACCGGTAAGAGAGAGCACCAAATGGCCTATTCAGCCATTCCTTCAGGACTGGGCGAATCCCTTCCACGGTCCTGACACCAGCACTGGGTTGCCCCAGCCGAGCCTCCCACTCAGTGATCGCATCCTGATGAAGGAGCGCTTTCTTAGCCTTGATTTCGGCGGGAGCCAACCGCAAGCCCTGGGCTCGTTGTTCCTCGCGCCATGAAAAAAGGGCAGCGAGAGCCCGAGCGTCCAGATCCCATGGTAAGGACCCCGCCAGGACGCATGATGCCTCGTACGAGATGGTGGCGTACCTCCGAATTGAGCGGATAGCTAACGCCCTTTGAGGGCGACGCATCAAGATGATGTTTGAGCGGTTCAGCTTATCCGCCCAAACGGGGGCACCATAGAGGACCATCGACCTAACCACATTTAAATATAATCTCCGACATAGTGTACCCGGTCCGCCAACGTTAGGCAATAGCCGCCCCAGAGCAGATGCAGCGACCATTACTCTTGGCATGAGACCCTCGAAATGCGCCCCGAACGTCCAGCGCGTATCAAGAGATCCTACTATACAGCTAGTCCTATCTTACTAATCCTATGTAACAGGGTAGGTGCCTGAAGGTGCTCAATAAAAAAAACCAAAACACTGTTACATAAAATTTATTTTAAAAAAATAGGAAATATAAATACGCGACTCGCGAAAAAGATGTGAGCGGTGGATTCGAGTGTGCTTGTTGTTCCTTTTGGCTTTAAAAAGGAACAGAGGACTTAACAGAGGAATCGGCGACTCAGGCGACTCCTAGGCTGGTACGGTCGCAGGTCGGCGACCCTGGGAGGAACGCGGCGAGACACACCGGGGCTCGCAGTCCTTGAGGCTGGGGCGATATCAGTGACCGCTCCCAGGCTCCCGCAAGAAAGGAGAGTTCCTTAAAGGGAACGTGGAAAAACCCGGTTACAGTATACGGATCCACGATAGCAAACAACCAGTTGGCACAGTCAGAGACAATATACAGACTATATAATAAGTGAGTATGTCTTCTCACTATTAAAGTTAAAATAGCAATGACAAATGCGATTGTCTGAGGCAGTAAAATAAATAATTTACGCCACGCCTATAGATGTTTCCCGAATGTATTAAAGGTTGCAAGCCCTAGCGTAACTCCTTCAAAATATGTTATGTGTGAGTGATTGGGTAACTAAAATAAATATATGTATATATCACTAGTTATGTAAAAGAGGGAGGAAGTATCATAGCGTGACATAAATCACCGCTACACCTACTAGTTCTACTACTAATATTATAAATGCGAATGTTTGTTGGTTTGTTGAATGCGCTCCACAGTTGGCCTCATCATCACTTTCCAGCAGGTGAGATTGAGGTCAAGCGCAAGCATGTATGTAATAATAAAAAAAAGGGACGAAGAGCAACCTGAAGAGATTCAAGAGCTGCCACTTCATCCAGAAAAACAACGGTTTGGTGTGGTTTCACGTTTTGGGCCGGTCGACTGGCCACCAAGATCGTGTGATATCACACCGTTAGACTTTTCCCTGTGGGGATATGTAAAGTCTAAAGTGTATGTGGACAGTCCCGCTTCCATTCAGGCCTTGGAGCAATACATCACGCGTGTCATTCGCCAGTTACTACTGAAAATGCTCGAACGAGTTAGCGAAAATTGGACTCAACGTATGGATCACCTGCGACGTAGCCGCGACCATCATTTGAAAGACTTATGCCCGTTTTCACCAACGACTCCTTAATCATTCCCTAACTAGGAGTCCCCTTGGCTAAGTATTCCCTAAATACAGCTCTTATCTTAAATTCGTTTTCACCGCGCTAAGTGACACCTTAATAAGGAATCCCTAATTTATAGTGATGACCATAACCGCATTTATATCGTTTCATTTTTTCAACGAAAATTTAATGATATCTTTCTACGTACTATTATAATATAATAATTAAAATTGCGTATTTTATTGAGTTTATTGGGTCAGGTTCACGTCTCGTAATACAAATATTGTGTAAAATGCAGCAGGCCAATATTACATTAACTGAATTTTCTATTTTCAGTCTTAATCCTAAAGCCAGGGCAGGAAACCGTCTTTTAAGGACACCATATTGCCGTTCCACTACATTTCTAGTCTTGATATGGACTGTATTATATCTTTGTTGGCTCAATGTAGTAATATTTAAATACGGTGTTAGCAAATGGCTCTAAAACAATAAAAACAAAAATAAGTAAATTAAAATGTTATGATTTTTTTTTTATAATGTGTTATACATATATTCACTTACAGGTAGTGGGTTAGTAGTACAAAACCAATACAATGTACTCAAGAAAAATTAATGTATTATTGATTTAACAAGAAACATATATTCCAATATATGTTCAATTTTTTCTAATAAAAAGAGAGCACTGTTTTTGGTTAATCTGTATCTTCTAAAAAAATCTTTGTCGTCATATTTACTAAAGAAGTCTGGTCTTTTGCGAAGTTTTCGCGGTCTAGATAAAAAACTACGACTGGTTAATAAATCTAAAGTTTCAATACTATCAATATCTTAATATATATAAATCTCCTGTCACGATGTTTGTCCGCGATGGACTCCTAAACTACTAAACCGATTTTAATGAAATTTACACACCACGTGAAGTTTGATCTAATTTAAAAGATAGGATAGTTTTCATCACAATTCATAGTCGCAATATTATTTTATTGCAAATTATTTGTTTATTATTTAGCAGTCATAATTTACAGTTAGCTCCAACCGATTCTAAAAGATGGCGCTATCCGTTGACTGGATTGAGTAATTATTCAAAAACCAGTCACAGCAAAGCGTGGCTGGTCTGCTATAATTTATATGGCAGAACAACGTTTGCCGAGTCAGCTAGTTATCTATAAAATCACCTAATACTCCTTCCATTTTAAGCGTCAATTTGTTAGGGGCTAGTTAAAGAATGAACAATTGATCCCGTAACTTATAAGGGATACCTAAGCGATTAGGTGTCACCTAAACGTTGGTGAAAACAAAATGATCACTAAGGGCCACCTAAAATGTCTTAAGTGGCTCTTAAAATTTAGGAAACGTTGGTGAAAACGAGCAATAATCTTCCAAAAATAAATGCTAAAGAATGTTCTTTCAAATGATAATAAACATTCTCCATTAAATTTGAATTTAAAGAAGTAGAGAACCTCAAAATGAATCACACATTATAAGCACATCAAACATATACCTAAAGACCTTCCGTCGTGGTATATGTGGGCCGACATAGCAATGGCGACTTCCAATGGATTATCGTCTCGTGGCGTTCTGCGTCGTTCGTGGTCTACGCTATATTTTACATCACGTGGAATGTAGTTACTTTGTAGAGCTAATAAAAAAAAATCGCTTGATCTAAACTCGGGTTACTTACAAAAACCAGTGTAAATACTAATCAAAGGATTTAATTGATAAACGATGCTAAAGATATGCAGAAGTTTTAGGTTGAGATTAAAACACAACTTTAAGTTTGCTTAGACTTTCCTAAAACATTACAATTTATATAACTCAATGAATGTCGAACGATTTGGTAAGTCACGAAGGCCTTGGCTTTGCGAATACTATGGTTATACTCAAGTTATTATTATATATTCAGTTTTTTGTCAAAAAGAATTTATTTTTTGAGAACTTTGCTAAGCAAAGTTGAAATTGCGTCTATATATCTCAGTGGCGTTCATCTCATACAAGCATAAAGGCAATGCTTGTCCTAGGCTCTACGAATATCTAATTCTAATATTATGAATTATAATCAATCAAAAATAATTTGCTTTTTATAAAAAAAAAACTTATTTTTTACGCCATCTATCGACCGATTGAGGTAAACTATTATAAAAATCATTTAAAACAAACATGGCGGGAGACGCGAACTCAGGCCCGCGCGAAAAACAGAACTAACCTTTGCTTTTTTCACCATACATAATGTGTAGGTACGTACTCCCAAAATTACTAGGTACCTAGCGAATTTTATAAGGCCAAGACATGCAAGCTTTTGAACAAAAAAAGTAGTTTTACAATGTTTTATATAAATGAATAATAGTTAAAAATAAGTTTTTCGATTTTTTTTAAACATTACATTCTGATTTTGATTTCGTATATTAAATTTGGAAAAAAATAGTATTCAATTACAATTCCGTAGTCGGACTGTTATGACAGTTCGCCATATTGTGTATTGGATTCAATGTTTCCACTTTTAGGGATTTCTTCCTTTTTAGGGAAAAATGACTAATAATATGTATAGTTTAGGAACATCATCAACCTCATCGTGACTTTCCATCAGGTGATATCGAGGTAGCACTCAAGCCTGTTTGCAATAAAAAAAACAAAACAAAATACCAGCTAAAATTTAATTAAACAAGATATTACGCTTGAAATATGTCAAATGATTTGTTGTACTTTATTTTAATTATGCTCCCTAAATCTACGAATTTCTAAATTTTTTTCGGGAGAATTTCTAAATAAACTTGGGATAAATCAAAATCGAAAGTGAAAACATTATCGTATAGTGGCACGTATTTGCTATAATTATTCAATTATCTCTGATAATTACTTTCCAATTATAGTGTTCTGTAGTTTTATACAAATGAATAGTAATTACAAATAAGTCATATGATTTATTAAACATTTTATTCTGATTTCAGTAACAAATATTCAATTTTGAAAAAAAAGTTTTACATATATACAATTTTCGTAGTCAACAATTATAAACAGTTAAAAATATACGAGTATGCTTGTGGTCGTGTTATGTTTAGTTTTTCGTCGAATTTAATTGTTTCTGTTAATTTATTTCGAATTATCGTGGTTTATATTATTTAGTGTACGAATTATGGAAAGATTCTTATATGTAATTAGTGGTCAGAAATTCTGCTTTCCGAAATTATTAGAAAAAATAACCCATTTTCAAAGTTATCTTATAATTTAAAAAACATATTTATAAGGACAGTGTACTTCTGAATTTGAAGTATCATAAAATCAGGTACAGGTAACACGAAATTTTTGCTAGAAATATTTTAATAATATTAATTAGGTGGTTGGTTTTTTTTTTTCATACAAATTGCTTATTTCATGTTTTCTATATTTTAGTAATAATAATTGTAATATATAGCCACACTATATCTCTTTCGGGGTGAGCAGATATACATTAGTGACTGTATCCAGTTTGCCCTTATATGTCGTGCCCAACGTGACCTGTAGCGCAGCTGAATGCCATTCTTCGGGAACTCACACGTGATATGTTTCTAAATGCATTTTTTTTATGTTATTACATCCCATGCTGATTTCCTCACGATGTTTTCTTTACCGCTCAACATATAGTGCTTAATTAAATCCGTATTTAATTTTGTAAAACCTAGAGGTACAAGCAGGGATTAAAACCTAAGACCATACGCGTTTCTGCGCATTGATATCTCTTTATCCACTAGGCCATCATAGCTGCATTTTATTTCGTAATAATAAAGGCAATTGGAATGTTGCGGGATATTACGATTTAAATAATTTTCACAAAGCCGCGAAAAAACGTGACCTGAAAAAGCTATATATTTTCGGGAACACACTACATTATAAGTTAACCAAGAATATTGCTTGGATATGTTTTTGCTAGCTTTTTAACGCTACTAACTTGGTGCTCAACGCAAAGCTCCTGTGTAGCACTAAGCTGATGGTCTTTTACAAAAGACCCGAGGTAAGTTTTTTTACAGATTGCTTGCCTTATTTCAGAAGCCAGGGCACGCCACTGATATATCTTAGCCTTAACCCTTATAACGTCATGACCTACTACCATCATTTACTTTCTTTTTTCCTTTGTCCACGAGCTACACACGCTCCTATTATAGCCGTGTAAGTATTCCAATGTAATAGCTTAAAAATCTCTTATTTGGTTTTATTTTTGCTCTAGTACCGATATCGATACCAAGTGACGCCTTCACGGATCAGACAGTGTTTTAAAACATACTGTAAACGCACCGGTTGGTATCGATTGATGGTGCGCAGCGTTAGCGATTTAATAATCGTATTAAAATTACAAGCAATTAACAGATGAAACCGGGGTATAAGGTCAGTATAAAAAGTCTGCAAAACATCCGGTACTAATGTCTGGTATTATTCCATTCTGTAAAGTCGAATTTGTGCTTTATAATGTTGCTGGGAAAACCACGCCGTACGCTCTCACGGGCCGCGCAAACGAACGGCTTAAACGCCGCAGAAAACCGCTTGTAAAACGCCGTTCTAGACCGCGCTTACAAAGCCACGAAACCCTTATAAATATATGCGGCCGCAGACTGAAAATTGTTTATTGTCTCTTATTAAAATTATTAATTTTGGGAGTCGAAGCTGCTCGCGTCCGAAGGCTTTACCCTAGTTTCCCTACACGTGACTCCTGGGTGGTGCTAAACGAGCAGCAGCGAGGTGGTAGGGCGCCGGTGCCCATCTGGATCGCAACCATAGTACATGGGTGTAAAGCCCGTCTTAGTGACCAGTTTCGGCTTGTCGCGTTTCGGGATCAGCTTGTGTATATCCAGTAGCTCATACACCTAGAGACCTTCAGTCGTGGTATATGCTGGCCGACATGACGATGTAGACTATTATTGGATTTTCATCCTTTGATAGTCGCTTTCGTTTTTGGACTACACTGTACTTACCATCAGGTACTATGTGTAGTCACTATGTCGGGCCAGTGTAAAAAAAAATATTAATCTACCGAAACAATTTGATTTCCTTAACCGCATTCATTCGATGGTTCCGTACAAATAAACTATGAAATCACTGAACGTATTCTTTTTTTTTTTTAGGTATACATATATTTTTACTATAGTATCTATCACTAATACATTTTGTAGTCGATTTATTTATTGTATGTAACAGTTTATTTTAGTATCACTTGTATTTATTATCTAAGCTGTATGTATTTTGATGTTTATCGATAATTCTTATAAGATGTATCACGACCGGGGCCCTTCACGAAAATCAGCGCTACAGACTTCCTCTGTGGCTTTAGGCTGTCACATAACACACCAGTCTCATCATAGCTTAATTTAAACTACACAAAAGGACACTAATAATAACAAAAAATAAAAAAAAAGAGTTGATGTATATATGCCACAACATACCAGCGGCACTATATGTTGTTTCCGCTAAAATGCTCTGCTACATGCCTACATCTCTATTTTCTTCTGGATGATTTGAATAGTCACGTCATAAAGCACTTACAGTAACCGCGCTGTTACAAGACGGCATAAAACGAGGCCCTAGTTTTGTAATTACATGAATCCCATTCCATCATAAAACCACTAAACACCGAGACGGATACCATCCGTATGTGGTGGACGTTCCTTATATCCGCACGAAGAGATTCGGTTCTACATTCATCATGCGAACAGCTAAGGAGTGGGATATGTTTCCAGCGAGCATATTTCCACGATCTTATGTCTTGGGAGTCTCTAAGAGAAGAGTGAATAGGCATTTGTTTGACGGACGCGGTTCATCATCGGACTCATCTTCACTTTCCACCAGGTGTGATTGATGTCAAGCGTCCGCTTATAAATAAATATAAAAAAATTACATATCCACGCCGATTATAACTCAAACCCCTCATCCCGTTTAATAGCTTTGTGCTTTTTTAATCTCGATCGCATCTCGAACCAGTCTTAGTTATAGAAACGATCTCTGGAGAGGATTGTTAGCTTATTCTTTGTTGAGGAGGTGTTTCGCTACAGCTGATCTATCCATGTGCTGGATTTACACTAATTAGAGCCGTTAACTTATTTATAACTAGCTGATCCGGCAAACGTAGTTTTGCTATATAAGGTTTTGTAATATTAGGTCCTTACATATGAAATTGGCGTTTTTCGTACTGGCCACTTTAATCACAAATTTCTCCTCTTTGGTAAGGAATCCCAAATTCAAATTTGTACAGCTATAGACTCATGTATTTGTGCTTCGATGATCGTCATTCATTTGTTTTTTTCTTCTGTTTTTTTCTGTCTGCGTCACTCATTTTACAAAATGGAAAACTTAAAATATCGCATTATTTACGAGTACGAGTTCCGCCGTGGCACTAGTGCTGCGGAAACAACTCGAAGGGTGAATGATGTGTATGGGGGTCGTGTTGCAAAAGAAAACACAGTTCGTTTTTGGTTCCAACGTTTTCGTTCTGGAAATTTCGACCTGCAGAACAAGCCCCGTGGACGGCCTGAGACTCAAGTTGATAATGAAGAGTTGAAGGCTATTGTGGAAGCGGATCCATCGCAAACCACGTCCGAGTTAGCTCCAGGCTGCGATGTTAGTGATAAAACTGTTTTAATTCACTTGAAGCAAATTGGGAAGATTAAAAAGCTTGAAAGGTGGGTACCTCACGAATTGACTGAAGCAAACCGGCAAACCCGCGTCGACTGCTGCGTTACATTACTAAACCGGCACAATAATGAAGGTATTTTAAACCGAATCATTACCTGTGATGAAAAATGGGCTCTTTACGATAATCGGAAGCGCTCAGCGCAATGGTTGGATCCTGGCCAGCCAGCCAAATCCTGCCCCAAGCGAAAATTAACCCCAAAAAAGTTACTTGTAAGCGTTTGGTGGATTAGTGCTTGTATTGTTCATTACAGTTTTCTCAAATCTGGCCAGACTATTACGGCTGATGTCTATTGTCAGCAATTGCAAACCATGATGGAAAAGCTAGCGGCTAAACAACCTAGGCTGGTCAATCGCTCCACGCCACTGCTGCTTCACGACAACGCTAGACCACACACTGCGCAACAGACGGCTACTAAATTAGAAGAGCTTCAATTGGAAAGTCTAAGACATCCTCCGTACTCCCCGGACCTTGCTCCAACAGATTACCATTTTTTTCGAAATTTGGATAACTTCTTGCAAGGGAAAAAATTCAACTCCGATGGGGCAGTCCAAATCGCCTTCAAAGATTTTATTGATTCCCGTCCGACTGGTTATTTTAGTAAAGGGATCAATGAACTACCTATGAGATGGCAAAAGTGCATAGAAAATAATGGTTCATACTTTGATTAATTAAATATATTATATTAAAAAATATTCGACTTTTTGTTCCTGCCATACAAAACGCCAATTTCATATGTAAGGACCTAATATCTTCTAAGATGTTCATTGAAATTAAGTGATGTCAAAGACAATTTTGTTCACAATTAAATACTCTTAATCAACAACACATTTATTTGGATAAAGATTAATATTATTACGTTGATACAACTCTTAACAGATAATGCATTAATTTCGACTAAATTTGTTTACCATAAAAACGGTTCTAGTGACTTAATCTTAAAAGATAGACATATACTGTCGCGGACATTTTTTTAGATCATTTCAACAGGAATAATTCTTTCTTACATATATTTTTGGTATCTTGAATCTTTTTTGCGCACGCAATGGAAGCCCTCAAGGATGAATAATTTTCCCCGTTTTTATCACATTTTCTATTATTTCTTCGCTCCTAATAATTGCATCGTGATGTTATATAGCCTAAAGCCTTCCTCGATAAATGGTCTTTTCAAATCAAAAGAATTTTTCAATTCGAACCAGTAGTTCCTGAGATTAGCGCGTTCAAACAAACAAACAAACAAACAAACAAACTCTTCAGCTTTATAATATTAGTATAGATGAGCACAAAATGCGAAAGTTTACTATATTTTATATCTCGTTTTGTCGATTCTCGTCGCTTTAAAGTAGCTATCATTCTTGGAGTACACTGCTATCTATCAAGTGCGCTGTAGTGACTTTGTCTAGCCTATATAAAAAATCTTATACCTTATAATAAATTCGGATACTGAGTTTCTGCAGCAATATAAAACGTTATGTAGGGAATACACGCGGCGCGGCGTGTGAACTGCTCGTCTAGCACTGTCTTAAAAATAGGCGTTTATAAAAAACTACTTTCTGTTCAATATACTAGTTTATTAATAAACGTAAGGTCGAAATCTGTTTTGCGTGTTTTTTTATTTCATACTAGCTGATCCGGCAAACGTTGTTCTGCCATATAAATCATTAATACATATATTTTTGGTATCTTGAACCGTTTTCGCAGCGCATGCAATGGAAGCCCCCAAGGATGAATAATTTTCCCCGTTTTTTTCACATTTTCCATTATTTCTTTGCTCCTAATAGTAGCATCGTGATGTTATATAGCCTAAAGCCTTCCTCAATAAATGGTCTATTAAACACAAAAGAATTTTTCAATTCGAACCAGTAGTTCCTGAGATTAGCGCGTTCAAACAAACAAACATACTCTTCAGCTTTATAATATTAGTATAGATAATATATAGGGTTTTATACCTACCTCAAAAAGCTTAAAGAAATCTTGAACTACCGTGCAAATTTTTTTTTTCTTTGTTTATAATTTACGGGTGGACGCCTGACCTCAATCACGTCTGTTGGAAGGTGAGTCCAAAAATATACTGCGTCAACCCAACAAATCCCTATCCACTCTTCCCGTAGAGGCTCCGAAGTCATAATATCATGGAAATATGCTCGCTAGAAGCATATTCCACTCCTTAGCCGTTCGCATGATGAATGTAGAAGCGAACCTTTTCGTGCGGATATAAGGAACGCCCACCACACAGTGTCTGGTGGTTTTATGATCTAATGTGGCTGGTTAAGCTGGTAACTCCTGAGAATTCTCTCAATTGTGGAATGACTGCGAGGCATGTGACTTTACTTCGATGCTAAATGTTCTGCATTACTAAGAAGTTCTCAAACTCCCTCTTTTGCCGTGTCGTTGGGCTGAGGAATGGTCTTCCGGCGAGCGTGTTCCCACCATCCTATAATATGGGATCCTTCAAGCGTAGCGTGAAGAGATACTTGTGCAGGCCGGCTTAATCGCTGCGACTACCGATGGGTATTCTCTTACCTGTCGATAGTCGTTGGCGTTTTTTGGACTGCACCATATTTACCTTCAGGTATGGTGAAATCACTGTGCCCAGTCAGTTTAAAAAAATATACGGCCTTAGCCACAGCGTCATCACCCACAAGTCTGCGAGACCTTCAACTCCAGAGCGGCCAAGTTGGAAAGCTCCACGCAAAAGACTGTACTGTAACTTTTCTAGTGCATGGCTCATGCAATAAGAGATTCTTCCACCCACCTGGTTGGCCGCTTTGGAGATCCGTTACTGGTTTGCCCCAGCCTTCATAAGCACGAATATTTTCAGTACAAGCAGAGCAAGCTCCTATAGGGTACGTACGTATATTATATCTTTAGGATGGTATGAGGTAGTAAATGCGTAGAACGGAATGTATGTGAGTGAAAGGAATGAAAGATAGAAAGAGAGAAAGGATAAACGGTTTTTTTTCGATGCAACCGCGCTCGTAACGATTAAGACGTAAGGAAAAGTGTATAAAAGCAAAATTAGAATAAAAAGTTAAATAAAGTACTTTTCAAGATTTATTTTGGTGTTTATCTGATCCAAAGATCCCCAAAACTACATTTTGGGGGCTCGTCCGGGATGCAATAATAATAATATATGCGTAAACATATAATAATAATCAAATAATTTAACCGTCGTTAGTATTTCAAACAGAAAGAAATTACAGTGCAAACTCTATATAACGACCCTCAAGGGACTGTGCATATTTTGACGTTATAGAGAGTTGTCGTTAAATGGAGAGAAGAAAAATTTATACAAAATCTAACAACAGTCAACACGTGCAAGCAATTCCAATTTGTAAACAAAAGAACGGATGTCTTATAAAGTTCGGCATGTGTAATGCCGACAGTCGAGTTTATTACGGGCTAGGATAATAAAGCGACAAGAGAACGTACACAGCTGCGCAGTTTTTACTAATTTTGGCAACTTAAAGAGTACTTTATATTATTACATTGCTGTCGTTATTGAGAGTGGGTGTAATGCTATATAGAGTGTATCATTGTATGGGAAACAAGCTAAACCAACCAACGCCGAGTGACATCGACGCTTTAGGGAGTTTGTCGTTAAATCGAGTGACGTTACATGGAGGTTACATTGTATTTATATTGTTGAACGACAGATGGCGTAACGTCCGCCTCAGCTCGCATACCCACACACTTACAATACGTTATTTTTTATTTAACAATCAAAATATTTACTAGAAATAATATATATGGCAGAACAACGTCTGTCAAGTCAATTAGTGTAGCAATAAAAATATGTAAATATCTTTTTATGATAATTTAATATCGATTTTAAATAGCGAAAATATTGTTCTTAAAGTATCAAAAGCATAAAAGTTTTTACTCTAGTGACGGATAATACGTACGATTGTGCGCAAACATCTTCCTTGATGAATCTTCTTCAATTCTCACAACACTCAGAAATAATCGCAAAACTATTAACAACGAAAATAGTTTGCATTATTTATTTTATTCGTTAAGCACTTAAAAATGTCTTCTTCCTTTGAAATCTGTAAAGAAAAAGAGAAATTGCTTAAATCCTGGGTAGAAGGAGGAGTTAAGTACGCATAAAATCGTCTATTCATTTGTCGATCTCGATAAAGAATATTATTACCGATAATCAATGTCTGAACGATATTTGACCTTTTTTATATTGTCTCAACCAAGTAACTACATTGCTCCTAAAGGAAGGTATCGTGTAATCTAAAAAATGGTGACGACCACCACATGGGATGATAGTATATTAACTGTCACTATTGTTATTGTTCAGGCGCAGGGCATGAGTATAAAACAGGTACTTGACATCCCTTCCGTCTCCCTACATTCCCTTACATTCCCATTCCACGCTCGGTCCTTAACGGTGATACATGTGTACGCACGGCGGTATCGCTACACTTATCATCAGCGGCGAACTCGGTCACACTACGGAATAGTCAGTTGCTTTGGACATTACGGCGGAACATCTAATTAATTGTATACGGTGAACGGTGCGGAGCTGCAGTAGCCTGTCCTCATCATCCAGTTTCCAGGTGAGTGCCTTTTGAATATTTCATTGTCACTGTGCCTGAACGGATTTTTTTGTTCCCTAATTCTCTACGTGGAAATCCAGACCAGCGACGCTCTCGGCGGCTACACATAAATTTTTAATACCTTCGGTCTCCCTTGCTATCCTGCGCACACAGTTATGTCAGATCATATATACTACTACGGATGATCTCTAGTTATATGACTTACTTCGCCGGGTGCCGAGGAAGATGGCTCAGCCTTGCCCTTGGCACACGGCAGGCGGGAGAAGGAACACCCCGGGGGTTTTAGTCGCTGCAAGTCCGACGCACCGGGAAGCAGCCCTCAGTGCCCCCTGAAGGTCCGTTAGGGACATCCCCCGGGGTACCAAAATAAAAAAAAAAGGTATATGACTTGCTGGATATACATGTTCAGTCCTAATATACTTTTAATGATAATATTTAAGAATAATACCCGTTATATTAACTAACACTTTTTTTTTCGCCGGAGGGACGCGTTCGCTCAGAGCGAGCGCGACATCCCCCGATAACAATAGCCAGGCAGTAGACTTGAGGGGGTCTGCTGCTCGGATGAGAGGGCGGCGGTGTGCAGTGTCCGGCGCGCTGCCTGAGAGAGAGGTTTTGGAAGGGTGGGCTCTTTATACCCATCCCTCCCAGAGAGGAAGCCTGAATAAGGCTGTTCGTGTCCCTGGCGACTGGATGAATTTGGTTTCCCAGGTCTGGGTGGAGTGATTAGAGGGACACCCCGGGGGTTTTTAGTCAGTAGGAGTATGACACACCGGGGTCGCTGCCTTCACAGCAACCCTGATGGTCCTATGTAGGATCTTCCCCCGGGATACAAAAAAAAAACTGAAACATTTTGTTGTCAATGTTCGTTATGTAATATTTCATATATATAAGACCTGCTTATATGTAGAGGTCAAGTAGTAACTATATCAAGTTTCTGCGAAACGAGTTCAGTGTTTATACCTATAATTAAAATATATGCATTTAAAATCAGTCAAAATCGTATTACAAGATTAAGTGTTCTATTAAAATAAAAAAAAGCTAAATGTCAATTGGTGTCCGTTTATTTTTTGTCCGTTTATTGGTGTCCGTTTATTTTTTGTCCGTTTATTGGTCTCCGTTTATTGGTGTCCGTTTATTTTTTGTCCGTTTATTGGTGTCCGTTTATTGGTGTCCGGTTTAGTACCGAGGATCTAAAAGTGGTGGTTGTATTCTGACAGCTTCAACCCTGTTTCGACTGCTTTATACGCAATGCGTGCGATATAGGCATAGATGGGCGAAATGTAATCAGATTAATGAAAATGATTAACCATTACATTTTACGTGTTTCACCATTAATATGACTGCATTTTGCTCATTTATGTTTTAAACACTACAAAATCCCAGATTGTATACACATTTATGATTTCTTAATGTTTTAAATGGATTTAATCATGATTACAGAGCAAGAAAATAAAATCACGACTACATTTTGTAATCGTTAACAATTAATCAGATTACATTTTGCCCATCTCTGGATATAGGCCGCTTAATGCCTTAATGCTAAATGTATAAAAATTGACAAATATTGACATTAATATTTATACGTCACTCAATAATTGTTTTGCCTTCCCGGAACCCGTTCACTGACTTTAAACTTTATGGTATGGTGTTAAAGTTCAAATTGCCTTTAAATATTATTATGAATTTTTTGTATGAGAATATAGAAAAGTGTTGTTTTTAGACTTTTCCAGACAATTTTTTTAATTTTTCTCTCCGTAATAACCATCCCCAGACTTCAACAAACACAACAAAAAAGAAATCAGCCAAATCGGTTCAGCCGTTCTCGAGTTTCGCGCTTATCAAGACATTTAGCGATTCATTTTTATATATAAGATAAAAAAAATAACTTAAGGCGTGGTATTACCACTTGTTTTAATCTTTCCACTCATTCCCCTCACTAATAATCGATACGTGCAAACATACGCCGCGCGCAACACTAGCGGCGGCGCATTTTATTCAAAGACGTCGCAACTTCGGCCGGAAATGTCGGCCGACAAAGCGCGGCATGGTTAAACGCGTCACTGCAAACCTCATCATCACCAAATCCTAGTAAGTACCTGATAACCAAGTCAATCAACACCCTACACAAAAATTAAATTAAAAGAAATCTAAGTTCAATTTACAACACGTGGTAATAATGTCTTATGAAGCTATGAGACTTTTGAGTTAACTTTTAAAACGTCAAAATAACGGCCTTTACATTTTTAGCTTATTTTTTATGGAGAAGTTGGCGTTCATTCTTACGTATATTATTAAATGGGTATGATGAGTGATGTTTTTTTACACTGGCTCGTCATAGTGACTACAGAGTACCTGATGGTAAGTACAGTGTAGTCCAAAAACGAAAGCGATCATCAAAGGATGAAAATCCGTTGATAGTCTACATCGTCATGTCGGCCCACATATACAACGCCTGAAGGTCTCTAGATATATGAGCTACTAGATATACAAAAGCGACAAGCCAAAGCGAGTCATTATGACGGTGTTTTTTAGTTGGTGTCACTTTTAGTACCCATTGCTATTGAACGCAAAGACTTAGAGACCTTTTGGATAATTTTCTTTTAATCATGTTCTTTTCTGTTTCTTATTTCTATACACTTTTCTTATTTCTACTACAAATTGACTCTTCAATATTTATCTACCCGTTTGTCTACTCTTTTTTTTGTTATCCCGGTGGAAATCTCTTCGGACCATCAGGAGAGTGGTGAGGGCCAATCCCCCGGTGTGTAGGCCTTGCACCGACTAAACCCACCGGGGTGTCAGCACTGCCTACTCTTCGCCTTCGCCGGGCCTGGGGATCCAGATACTTCCGAGAGCCCGGCGAGCGATTGGCCTTAGGCAGGCCTCTTCTCTCTGGGAGGGGGGTCATAAATTACCTCCTCAATACCTCTCACTGGGATCCGTTTGTCTACTCTATTCTTTCTACTTACAAATTTCATATTTCTATCCACTTATTTATTTATTTCTTTATTTAATTAGCTGTCCCGGCAGACCTTGTTCTGCCCTATTTCTCTAAAACTAAAGCTTCCCCGTCAGATTTTATTCTGCCAAAACCTATTGGCTTGTCGGCTGTTTTTTTAAAATTGTTTGAAGGAACCTGGCCATAATGCTATATGTATAAAAATTGACAAATATTGACATTAATATTTATACGTGACTCAATTGTTTTGCCTTCCCGGAACCCGTCCACTGATATTTAAACTTTATGGTATGGTGTTAAAGTTCAAATTGACTTTTAAATATTATTACGAATTTTTTGTATGAGAATATAGAAAAGTGTTGTTTTTAGACTTTTTCAGACAATTTTTTAAATTTTTGTCTCCGTAATAACCTTCCCCAGACTTCAACAAACACAACAAAAAAGAAATCAGCCAAATCGGCTCAGCCCTTCTCGAGTTTCGCGCTTATCAAGACATTTCGCGATTCATTTTTATATTATAGATATACCATCAATATATACACGTAATTAAAAAAAAACAAAACACATAATATACAGGTTGGAATCTTTCAGCGAGGCAGTAAGGAGTATTATCTTATCCGTTGCAGTTACACGAAAGTGGTCTTAGGAGACTATACATATTTTTTTATGGAATTCTGTTTCCCATTCAACAGATTAAAAAAAAGGACAGCAAAAAATAGCAATTTTATACAAAAACATTTTTTGATGCCAATCGATCCTTTTACTAATATTGATTAAAAACTTCTATGGGACCTACCATCGTTGGAGTACTCAAAAAGTCACAAAATCTTTTCAATCAAAAGACTTTTCAAGTATATTTTTTATAAACTATCTACCATCTATAGAATTTTCTGCTTCTACTAGATTACCCAGAGCATCTAATTTTAACTTGTTCCGTGTTCAAAATTATTGTACAAACTTAGGTCAAAATGCACCCCTATGCAGAATGACAAAGTTATACAATTATATGTCGAGATCTATTGATTGATATTTAACGAAACTATATACAAATTAAAAAAAAGGATGTTATTTGAGAAGATTGTTCCATAGATTATTGATTTTTTTTCTGTTATAAAAATTTTCTGATTACAGTAGTTTATATCTCTTTGTGTTACTCGTATTTTTATTTTTCTTTTCTTCTGTGCATGTAGTCTACACTTATAAATATAATATATTATTTAGAATGTATCCTCTTCATGTTTTATATAGTTTTATGTGTCAATGTAGTCTATGTAAGTGTACTTATAAATAAATAAATAAACATTTTACGAAAAAGGTTTTATACTGACGGTTGAGATCTATTTGTTGACTGAATAAAAAGATAATTTTTAAATTTCAAATTTCGAACTCTTTATTAAACAAAAAAAAAACAATCTTGTCAATTTGTTACGTCAGAAAAGCTAAGTTTGTTGTGAATTTTGTTGCGATTTTGTTATATAGTTTCTAAGACAGCGTGTTACATCCTTAGAAGTATACCTAACTATACACAGCACAAGTATAAATACAAAAAAAAATACATATCAGTTAATCCTGTTAAGCTCGATAGGATTCAGATGAGAACAATGCAATCAAAGCCGACCGAAATCCTGATAGGGAGCAGTGAAAGATGTTAATGTCACTAACTTTGTTATATGTCTCTTTCATTCGATCAAAAGGTGAACATATATTCGTTCTCCTAATAGGGAAACGAGGTAATACTCTGGGAACAAGCAAATTTATATTATTGATCAGGTCCGGAACTAAAATGATACAATTTACGACTTTATATAGAAACATAAGATCGAACAACTTCCTTCTATTTTCACTTGTATTACAACTCTATTTCCTGCTCATCTTAACAAATACCCTGCATCAATTGCTATCGCGTTTCACTGTGAGGGTGATCAAACTAGTGATGCCACGAATAGTGAATTGGCCGAATACCGAATACCGAATATTCGGCAACTCTGTCGGCCGAAGCGCCGAATATTCGGCCACCGAATATTCCTGGAAGTAGCGTGTTTAGTGAGAGGTTATTTTCTGAGGCTGGTAACATTTACGATGAGAAGCGTAATCGTTTGCTACCAAAAAATGCTGAAAAGCTTGTTTTTATCTATCACAACTTACCACTGATCAATTTTCATTACTAAAGTGTTGTAATTTGGAAATAAATACATAATTTTACGTTGTATACGTGTCTTATTTACATGATTTGGTATTCGGTATTCGGCCGAATAGTACGCATTATTCGGCCGAATACCGAATAGCAAAAAAGGTGGCCGAATAAGCCGAATACCGAATAGTTGTCGAATATTCGTGGCATCTCTAGTTCAAACTTGTATACTGTGATCACGTCGCAGTAGGAGCAACCCCCTTACAAACTCAAATCGATATATTTTCACAGATTCAAGGGAAATGTAAAATGCAATATCAGTACCCGATCCGAGATTTCTAGGCTCCTGTTTTCACGGATTGAGATCACACGTACATAACGACCCTAACTTCGATAATGAGTTGTTATTGACTCACGTGACCACACTCCGTTGATAAGATGAGACATTATGACCTAATTATTTTAAATGACTAATTTGTGTCAATTATTTATTCGACCCACGTACCCTCTGTTTTTATTCAAGTATGTACTAGTACAGGTACACACAGACTGATTTTATAAACGAGGGAGATATTCAAGGAGGATATTCAGCATTCAATTCTAATTGCAAATATATAGGAATAGTGATATCTTAATATTTCCATTAAAACAAAGTAATTTATAGTCAACATATTTAGGGGCAATTACACACATGATACAATAAATAACAATTAATTATTAAGTAGGTATTTTGTCTCTCCTAAGCCAGGATAAAATACTAAAGGGAAGCGAGTCAATTACCTGTTTACCTGAAATCACGTAAAAGGAATTTTATCTACACGCCATTCAATCGTGCGCCACACGCGCTGCGGTGTCCAAACTTTTTACGGATCGATTCTCATTTGTTCATCAATGTTTCTTTATGATTTGTTAGGGAATATTGTTATTTACATCTTTATCTATACTAATATTATAAAGCTGAAGAGTTTGTTTGTTTGTTTGTTTCTTTGTTTGAACGCGCTAATCTCTGGAACTACTGGTTCGAATTGAAAAAATATTTTTGTGTTGAATAGACCGTTTATCGAGGAAGGCTTTAGGGTATATAACATCACGATGCAACTATTAGGAGCGAAGAAATAATGGAAAATGTGAAAAAAACGGGGAAAATTATTCATACTTGAGTGCTTCTATTGCGTGCGCTGCGAAAACGGTTCAAGATACCAAAAATATATGTATGACAGAGTTACTCCTCTTAAAATGATCTAAAAAAATGTCCGCGACAGTATATGTCTATCTTTTAAGATTAACTCACTAGAACCGTTTTTATGGTAATCAAATTGGTCGAAATTAATGCATTATTTGTTAAGAGTTGTATCAACGTAATAATATTAATCTTTATCCAAATAAATGTGTTATTGATTAAGAGTATTTAATTGTGAATAAAATTGTCTTTGACATCACTTAATTTCAATGAACGTTTTAGAAGATATTACAAAAACTTATATAGCAAAACAACGTTTGCCGGATCAGCTAATTAGTTATAAGAAGGTACAAATTATTGTATTCTGAAATATCTCCCTCGTCTATATAATCGTTCTGTATATACACAGGGAGAACCCAGTACCCACACCACAGTTAGGGGTATAGTGGGAAGCCAGCGTCTATTTCTGTCAGCCGACCTTTATTTATCAAGGACTTAATTAAGGACTGTAAGACAGCTCTTTGTGCTCCAAACTATTGTTTTTGGGCATGACACTCAATCATTGGATTTGGGCATTCTAAATAAACGTCTAGGGCTTACTGTCAAATCAAAGTCAAGGATTACTTGTTGCAGCTCGATTATTTACAAACTGAAAATATTTTAAATGCTTATATATAATCTGCACTCACACACAACACTCTTTACTCACCCTTTTCTACACATAACACACCTATACACAACACGTCTGTATATTTTTATATATTTTTGTAATTATTTGTATTCTCTGTAATGGCGGGCGCTGACGTCTGCGATACAGTCTCACGACTAGTGCAGGCGTCAACGTAAATTAAATTATATAATGTAAAAATTTTGATCCAATAAATTTTTATTATTATTATTTATAAGTGACAAAAATTAGTTAAACTCGTTGGTTTCCATAAACTCTCACCAGTGGCTTCTAGAAGCTGTGCAGCACGGTTCGAGCGGTCGTCAGCAGTGAGGCCGCGTGGAGAGGGATGGTGGCCTTTTGCGAGGCCGTCATGAGCGCAAAAGAAGCGGCGGAGCGGGAGAGGCACACCGCCAATCCCCGCAACCCTCGGCGCTGCCGCAGAACTAGGCGGCTTGGGAGAAGGGAGCAGTTCGCGCAGGACTCCCAGCGCGACGAACTCCCCTCCTGACACAGGCTGGGCGGGTGACGTTGAGGGCGTCCCCGTCCAGCGGAGAGAGGTAGGGTCGGAGTGTGTATGCCCACACGCTGTTCACATAGACAGGAAGTGAGGGGTTTCAATTCCCCTCCCTGAGAGGAGGCCTGCCCAAGGCCTACCGCTCGCCGAGCCGTCGGAAGTATCCGGATTCCCAGGCTCGGCGAAAGCGAAGAGAGGGCAGTGCTGGCACACCGGTGGTTTTAGTCGGGGCAGGTCCGACACACCGGGGGGAGTGGCCCTCACCACTTCCCCTGACGGTCCGTAGGGATTTCCACCGGGTTAACAAAAAAAAAAAAAAAAAGCTGTGCAGCACGCAGCGGCCGCACCGTGCTAACCACATCGGCTCATTGAAACCTTATTACGGTGACTCCGCGCTCAGTGCAAAAATCTACCTACTTGTTCCTCATCTATGGTGCTTATGGCATCCTAGACTACCTGACGATTCTGGCTAGGCAGTTAGGCTTTGTGAAAGGCCTAGAGCACTAATAGGAGTCAGTTATTAGTACCAAAACATTGCATCCTGCCTCTCTCCAATTGTGTCGGCTCCCCGACCCATAACTTTAAGAGAGATTTGGATGAGAGGGTGCGTTTGTGCAAGCGCTAGCGTTCACAGACCAAATATATCCCGCGCGTTTGACTGTTTCCGAATATTTTCGTCAGTGAGCTTAACTTAACCGAATGAGCTGCAGCCCGCGCCTATTTTTTTTTTTTTTTTTTTTTTCGGCGTGTCCTACGTTGGTGGCCTGGGAAAGACCTTCACAACAAAACCGGGCTTGGTGGGCGAACGCAGAGGGCGCTCAGCCAGCGAAATTTATGGGTTGGGCGGCTACGCAAGGGCACCCCTGTGGGTACGGACCTCGACTTGGGCGGCCGGCCAGTTGAAAAACGAACCTAACGGTGATCTACCAGCGTTTCGGAAGCGACTACCTTGAGAAGAAACGCCGAAAGAAACTCAAGGCTGCGTCGGAGTGAGCCCGCGCCTACTTGACGTGGTTTGGTAAAGTCGCCTCGCCAAGGCTGAAATCGGCCTGGATGTTATAAACATATGACGCTGAAAGATGTTTTTTCTCATGAAAGCAGATATCAAGATAGAAAATGGTTGTCCCCATACAGCAACAAAGGTAGCCATCAAGTTACCAAATGCAATCAAAAGTGGATTTGCCAAAAAATAATCTATACTAATATTATAAAGCTGAAGACTTTGTTTGTTTGAACGCGCTAATCTCAGGAACTACTGGTTCGAATTGAAAAATTATTTTTGTGTTGAATAGACCATTTATCGAGGAAAGCTTTAGGCTATATAACATCATGATGCAACTATTAGGAGCGAAGAAATGATGGAAAATGTGAAAAAAACGGCGAAAATTATTCATCCTTGAGGGCTTCCATTGCGTGCGCTGCGAAAACGGTTCAAGATACGAAAAATATATGTATGAAAGAATTATTCCACTTGAAATGATCTAAAAAAATGTATGTGACAGTATGTGTCTATCTTTTAAGATTAAGTCATTAGAACCGTTTTTATAGTAATAAAATTGGGTCGAAATTAATGCATTATTTGTTAAGAGTTGTATCAACGTAATAATATTAATTTTTATCCAAATAAATGTGTTGTTGATTAAGAGTATTTAATTGTGAACAAAATTGTCTTTGACATCACTTAATTTCAATGAACATCTTAGAAGATATTACAAAACCTTATATAGCGAAACAACGTTTGTCGGATGAGCTAGTAATTATCATACGGAGATTTCTTCATAATGAAGCTGAAAGGTAAGTAGGCAAATTTGCGATCTCATGATCTGCTCTTCAAAACTGGAAAGCTCTTGGATGTCTTGGCAGATCCTTCTTTCTGCATCATTTTTTCCTTATACCGGCGAAAATGCCCATGGATCGTCAGGGTAGGGGGGAAAGCCGAGAGTCTAGCGCTACGAACTCATACCAACGGAATGCACAGGGCGACCCTGCACTCGCGTAATGCGCCAAACTCCAAAAACAAGAAGTATTCTCCCCATTTACATTCACTTTCATTTATTTCACCCCCTTAGGGATTAAATATTAAAAAATCCGGACATAGTGGTGCGTATATCACACAAAAAAACTACTAACTATGTTACAAAAACTTGATATTAGATTATATGTACGTTAATTTTGTTTGTGAAAGAGCAATAAAAATGTAAATAAAAATTAATTAAATGGTAAAAAAATACATGTCCACAATGAGTGCGTGCGTAGCTCGTGAGCAAAGGAAGCAAGGTAAACAAAAGATCGTGCGGGTAGGTCATACCGTCAAAAAGCCCCACGGAGATTCGGAGGCAGAGGGTCCTTCTCCAGGACCAGGCCGTGAGGGATTGGCAGTCCAGGCTGGAGCAACCTAGCGCCGGTCTTCGGACAATTGAGGCGGTGCGCCCTGTCTTACACTCGTGGCTGGACAGAAAACACGGCGCGCTCTCCTTTCGGCTCACCCAGATCCTCACAGGTCACGGTAGTTTTGGCCATCACCGGTGGCGGGTGTCCGGAGGAGAGCTTACGGCGGAATGTCACGAGTGTGGGAGCCCCGAGGACACGGCGCAGCACACGCTTCAGGTGTGCTCAGCTTGGGCTGAAGATAGGAAGGTCCTTCAGGACCGCATTGGGGACGACCTCTCGCTGCCAGTGGTGGTAAAAGCCATGGTCGGCAGCGAAGAGGCATGGCGAGGAGTCACAGCCTTCTGCGAGGTTGTGATTAAGCAGAAGGAGGCCGCCGAAAGGGTCAGAGAGCGAACATCTTCCCTGGCTATTCGGCGGCCAAGGCACCGTCGCCGGAGGGATGCGTTCGCTCAGAACGAGCGCGACATCCCCCAGGGACAATAGCCGGGCAGTAGACTTGAGGGAGTCTGCTGCCCGGATGAGAGGGTGGCGGTGTGCAGTGTCCGGCGCGCCGCCTGTGAGATAGGTATTGGAAGGGTGGGCTCTTTACCCCCACCCCTCCCAGAGAGGCAGCCTCGACAAGGTATTTCGCTCTCCGGGCGTCTGGATGAATTTGGTTTCCCAGGCTCGGGTGGAGCGATTAGAGGGACACCCCGGGGGTTTTTAGTCAGTTGGAGTCTGACACACCGGGGTCGCTGCCCTCACAGCGGCCCTGATGGTCTTATGCAGGATTTTCCCCCCGAGAAACCACAAAAAAAAAATACCGTCAAAAAGGTCATGACCTTTTGTTGATCCCAAGCCAAATTTAATAATGGTATCGTTTTATTAGTCTTTAAACTGATTTTTGTAAGTAATCCAAGATTAGATCATATCGAGGGTTGAAAGGCTATTTGATTTAAGCGTCATTTATTGGTGATATAGCAATATATATATATATATTCGGAATCTGCGTTTTTACCGATTCTATATATATATTACTACTAGCTGTCCCGGCGGACCTTGTTCTGCACTATTTCTCTAAAACAAAGTTACATTGTTCTTTTTTATGTTAATAGCTGCCCCGTCAGGTTTCATTCTGCCAAAAATTATTGGCTTGTCGCAGTCTAATAGAAATAAAATTGCATTGAAAGGCTTAAGTCATATCTAAGGCAATGATATTTTTACTATAATGACCTATGGGACATTTTTAGGTTATTTTTTGTTTGATTACTTGGCGTATAAATTATAATTTTCATTAATGACACGCAACCTCTAATCTACTTGAAGGCACACCTTTGTTTTGTTTTGATTGACATCATACGTTTGACAGCTGGGGACAGAGTGGTTTGTATGGGAAAACGAAAAAGTTGTTTTTACTATATTCCTAGCATTTTTTTCAAATTAACTGAACTGAACAGCAATTGATTTTTATATATGGACCGTTTATTTTGAAAGCGGTGTAAGTCCATTTTTGAGAAAAATGAGCTATCACGTAATTCATGCTTAATTTAATGTAATTTTTTTTATATATAGCTAGTCCGTGCTTAATTTCTCAAAAAAATCCCGTGTTTTGTACAACTTAAAATCGGTCGGTAATTGAAATTGCATAATCATCGATTATGAAAGTGCTATAAGTCCAATTGACAGAGGTAGGTGGCATAGCAGATGGATGCCGATCAGTGTTTAGTTATTTTTCATTTATTTAATACTAGCTGTGTCCCGCCGGTGAAACCGCGGGACACAGCGTACCTAATTATAATATTATTAATAATTATCGTTTTATATTATAAGGCAGTGAGATAATGTCTTTGTAATTTTAATTAGATTATAAGAAAAGGATAAGATTAGAGAAATGTATTAAAAAATGTACAGCGCATAAACTGTGAGAAGAAAATAAATACGAAATTATCCAATTCATTAAAATAAGACCCTATTATTCAGTGACGTGCATAGGATATTTGAACCGGGTAGCCAAAATTCGCGTAATTAATTCAAATTCATCAATTATATTATGATAGCAAATATTATATTACTTACATAGGGAACATAGACGGCATGAATATAGAATAGATATGAATATAAATGGCTCCTTTTTTTGTTTAACTTTAAGCACTTTATTCCAGACTTATTTATCGTAAGGGCATGCAATGCTTTCATGCATCTATGGAATGCAGGCTACTGCTATTACTCATATTAATATTTTTTAACTAGCTCGACATAGTGATTACAGAGTACCTGATGGTAAGTACAGTGTAGTCCAAATACGAAAGCGATTATCAAAGGATGAAAGTCCATTGATAGTCTACATCGTCATGTCGGCCCACATATACCGCGACTGAAGGTCTCTAGGTATATGAGCTACTGGATATACACAAGCTGATCCGGAAACGCGACAAGTCGAAACTGGTCACTATGACGGGCTTTACACCCATGCACTGTGGTCGCGATCCAGACGGGCACCGGCGCCCTGCCACCTCGCTGCTGCTCGTTTAGCACCACCCAGGAGTCACGTGTAGGGAAACTAGGGTAAAGCCTACGGACGCGAGCAGCTTCGACTCACAAAATCGAAATTTGAATATCTGTAACTATTAGGCAGTGAGGTGCATAGGGTATTCAAACAAGTTAGGCAGTGATCGCGTATTGAATTTGAATAATATAATATTACTAGCTGACTCGGTAAACGTTGTTCTGCCATATAAATTATAGCAGACCAGCCACGCTTTGCTGTGACTGGTTTTTGAATAATTACTCAATCCAGTCAACGGATAGCGCCATCTTTTAGAATCGGTTGGAGCTAACTGTAAATTATGACTGCTAAATAATAAACAAATAATTTGCAATAAAATAATATTACGACTATGAATTGAGATGAAAACTATCCTATCTCTTAAATTAGATCAAACTTCACGTGGTGTGTAAATTTCATTAAAGTCGGTTTAGTAGCTTAGGAGCCCATCGCGGACAAACATCGTGACAGGAGATTTATATTTATTAAGATTATAGTAAATGTTATATAGGTGTTATACGAAAAAAAAATCGCCCTGGAGCCTTTGTACTAAAATGCCAGACCTATTACGTACGAAAAATATATAGACATGAAGTAGCTACTACCGTATATACCTCCGGTGCATCATGCATATTTTGAAACACTACCACATGCAGAGAATAAGTAAATTCTTGTAATCAGTATCTATCAGTATCTTGTAATTATGACAATGTAATTGGCGTCTAAAATAAAATGTTGTGTTGTTATGCGTATTTGTAAACAAAACTATATTAAAACTAGTTGTCCCGGCAGACCTTGTTCTGCCCTATTTCTCTAAAAAAGTCACATTGTTTTTTTAATGTTAATAGCTTCCCCGTCAGATTTTTTTGAAAATTGTTTGAAGGAACCTGGCCTTAATGCTATATGTATAAAAATTGACAAATATTGACATTAATATTTATACGTCACTCAATAATTGTTTTGCCTTCCCGGAACCCGTCCACTAAGATTAAAATTTTATGGTATGGTGTTAAAGTTCAAATTGACTTTTAAATATTATTACGAATTTTTTGTATGAGAATACAGAAAAGTGTTATTTTTAGACAGTTGCAGGGAATTTTTAAAATTTTTCTCTCCGTAATAACCTTCCTCAGACTTCATCAAACACAAAAAAAAAAAATCAGCCAAATCGGTTCAGCGGTTCTCGAGTTTCGCGCTTATCAAGACATTTTGCGATTCATTTTTATATTATAGATGAAGTATATTTTAAGCGATATTTGATTTTTCAAAATTTAAATTAAACGATTATTACAATTGTCTAATTTTGAAAGTGTTGTAATTCCGTTTACTGCACATAAATATGTGTTATCGCAGTCTAATTAGCCGAAAACAAATTTATATAAACAAATTAAATGTTGATAAAATAATAGAAACAATGCCGGACCTCATATAATTTGCCTGTATTTTTAAATCAACAAGTACCTTTAATTTTCTCGAAACAAAAGAAAATGGATTTACACCGCTTTCAAAATAAACGGTCCATATATAGATATCACTAAAAATGTTGTTAAACCACATAACCTTTCAACTCTCGATATGTTAAATATTACACTAGATTTTTAACGTTCACGAATGATATAATTGTCTTATGTATATCTTATAATATAAAAATGAATCGCAAAATGTCTTGATAAGCGCGAAACTCGAGAACGGCTGAACCGATTTGGCTGATTTCTTTTTTGTTGTGTTGGTTGAAGTCTGGGGATGGTTATTACGGAGAGAAAAATTTAAAAATTGTCTGCAAAAGTCTAAAAACACCAATTTTCTATATCCCCATACAAAAGATTTGTAATAAGTCAATTTGAACTTTAACACCATACCATAAAGTTTAAATGTTAGTGAACGGGTTCCGGGAAGGCAAAACAATTATTGAGTGACGTATAAATATTAATGTCAATATTTGTCAATTTTTATACATATAGCATTAAGGCCAGGTTGCTTCAAACAATTTTCAAAAAAATCTGACGGGGAAGCTATTAACATTAAAAAAAAACGAGAAATAGGGCAGAACAAGGTCTACCGGGACAGCTAGTTTGTAATATAATCGTGTCACCAAAATATCCCTATCGGGTCGGACAGCGTTTTCAAAACATACTGTATATAGATTTATAAGTGTTTATAATTGACCTATATAAATAATAATATATCGTCACTTTATATCACTTTCGGAGTGAGCAGAGATATATTAATGATTGTATCCACTTTACGCTTATATGCCGTGCCCAACGTGACCAATAGCGCAACTGATCGCCGTTCTCTCAGCACTAGTACAGATACAATTTTTGTTGGATGCTATGAGGATTTTTTTACGATATTTTCCTTTACCGGTGAGCATGTGTTGGCTAAATCCATACAGAATCTGGAAAACCCCACAGGTATGTGTCAAGATTCGAACCAGCGACCATTCCACCACGCATATATTCCGGTCCCTTATCCACTAGACTATCATAGCCACTATTTAAATACAGTTATTTAAATTTGAGTTCCTGCTAAAAATAAAACGAATAAAATTATTTTAAATGTCAATAACTTACAGTTTTTATTTCTAAGTTGATTTGTTTATAAAAGCTTAAGATATATAAAATACAACGAAGAAACAAGTCCGGTTTATTGATTTACATCACATAATACAATTAATCACAGAATTAATTGTATTTCATATATATTTATCACAAAATAACAATTAATTGAACTACATAACAAATAATAAACTTCTGACTGATAACAATGTTTTCTTTAACTACCCTCGGCCATGACACTAAGATTTCCCTTTACAATGTTGGCAAAGATACGCAAACATAGATCCTAGGATGCAAATATGACCTGGAAGTCTTTAAGATAATAGTCAATAGGCATTTTTTATTATTGTAATGGCTACTAAAATCATTTTCTCTTCTCGATTTTAATAATTTCATGAAAGTTTTTTTCTACTTTTATTATGCCTCGATATATAGCATTAATGGGTCGTAGTGAGAGATAAAGAAGAAGAGATCTATATTCGCGGACACATACAATAGTAACCTTGGCGAAATCTTTGATTATAGAAGCATAGTATTTGACCATATTACCTTAATAATGTTCGTAATTATGGTCGAATTTCGACCAATGAGGTACCACTAATAATGAATACTTTCTTATGCACGAATTAACTTATAGTGGGTCAAAAGAATACATTGTTGAAGTCTAAAACCAGCGCATGCATACATCAGAATTGGCGGAACACCTGCTCAACGAGGGATCCCATCACTGGAGTAAGCTGCATAAGCCAAAAGTCCTCTTCAAAGATAGTTTTTTTTTTTCACTGGCTCGACATAGTGACTACAGAGTACCTGATGGTAAGTACAGTGTAGTCCAAATACGAAAGCGACTATCAAAGGATGAAAATCCATTGACAGTCTACATCGTCATGCCGGCCCGCATATACCACGACTGAAGGTCTCTACGTATATGAGCTACTGGATATACACAAGCTGATTCCGAAACGCGACAAGCCGATACTGGTCACTATGACGGGCTTTACACCCATGAACTGTGGTCGCGATCCAGACGGGCACCGACGCCCTACCACCTCGCTGCTGCTCGTTTATCACTACCCAGGAGTCACGTGTAGGGAAACTAGGGTAAAGCCTACGGACGCGAGCAGCTTCGACTCCCAAATTCTATAATAAATATAATTCTAAAATAATAACATTATAATTCTATAATTAATCTTCGTTTCTATTATCCAAGACTGGTTTCAGAAGCGATCGGGATTAAAAAGCATTTAACTTTAAAACGGGATGGTAGGTTTCAGCTGCTATCAGAATGAAACCCAGTGATTAGACAATTAGGAGGTCGTTTTATGTCGCCTTGTAACTGATACTCCAAGCAGGCTCCTTCAAGTCTACTGCCTGGCTAGAGTCACAGAAGAACATCATGCATCTTATTTGCGAACACGTTCTTCCGGAGACAGAGTCTTGGCCGCCAAGTATCCAGGAAAGGTATTTGCTTCCTAATCCTTTCGGCGGCCTACTTCTGCCTCATGACTGCCTTGCAGAAGGCTGCGATTTCTCGCTATACCTCTTCATTGTCGAGCATGGCTTTCTCCACAGCTAGCAGCTAGAGGATTTCCACCGATGCTGTCCGTGGAGACCTTCCTCTCCAGTGATCATGACCTTTTTTTTTGTATCCCGGGGGAAAATCCTGCATAGGACCATCAGGGACGCTGTGAGGGCAGCGACCCCGGTGTGTCAGACTCCTACTGACTAAAAACCCCCGGGGTGTCCGTCTGATTGCTACACCCGGGCCTGGGAAACGAAATTTGTCCAGATGCCCAGAGGACAAAAGGCCTTGTTGAGGCTACCTCTTTGGGGGAGGGGTGGGAATAGTGATCATGACCTGTGTAATCAGGTTGAAATTTCGAGGCATAAAGGTAAGTCAATTCACGCATAAAACCGGTTTCAATATTTATAATGATAACCCTATTTATTATTTTTAATTGTTTATAAAGACGCAAGGCTTTTCTCACAATTAACAGACGCGTAAAACTATTTTTAGTCAATTTTATAATGTTTTAAAGATATTTCAAGTGTAAAGAGCGTCATAGTGACTCGCTTTGGCTGGTGTCGGCCATGCTGCCAGGGTATGACAACTGGAGGGCCGTGGTCTTATTTTGTGAGCATTTCATGTCCCAGAAGGAGGCCGCAGTGCCAGAGCGGCAGAAGGCCGCTCGG